>JADLZL010004428.1:0-70057 GCA_015844335.1 Chrysopogon serrulatus | reverse complement strand
ATAATGTACTATAATATGACAAAAATTTTGTGTCGCGCATAAATCTATGGGAGCCGGCTCATATTTGTGACGCACATGGTACTTTGTGTCACATAAAGGTACGAGCTGTCACAAAATTATCTCGGCGCAAGGAGCCGAATGACGTACTATGTTTTTATGACGCTTAGGACTGGGCTTTATGTGATGTTTGAGCGCTCACCTATGTTATTTCAAAAACCATCTGGGCCCCTAACGCCTGTAGGTGGAACCCACCTCCTTCTGTTGACCAATTTCATTTTCCTCATCTTCCCGACCCAACGGACGATGGCGCCGAGCGGAGGGCCAAATGAGGCTGCCGCAGCCTCGGGCTGGCCTCGGGAGAGGCAGCACCGCTAGCTAGGTGGGCAGCCAGGTTGCTCGTGAGGCTATGGTTGGCCTCGAGACGTGGCCGAGGTAGCAAATAAATCGCTACCCGTTAGCCGCTAGCCAGTGGAGGCAACCGCCGAGGTCTGGGGTCGCGAGGGCAAGCAGCCGTGGGTTGGCCGTGGGAGGCAACAAAACTATGGGGGACCAGTGGCTCCATTTGACGAAGTTCCCTAGGCGAGATTGCCGCAGTTCCACCTTGAAAGGGACAAGCAAGCTGGGGCCCGCAGGCTTAGCGCGGTGGCCCAGCCGAGGATAGCATCCGGAGTCGCCGACGCTGTGGCCAGCTAGAGTGCCCCCTACAAGCCGAGATGTGGCCTGCCAGCCTCCGAGTAGCCGAAACGTGGCCGACTGCGAGCGATAGCTTTTGCTAGGTACCCCACCGACAAGTGGGCCCAGATGCTAATGAGCCTTGACTACCATGTGTCCAATGTTGGAATGACACGTAGGCCCCGCGATCGCTCATAGCCTAGCTTGTAATGAATTCAAAGATGCAAAACACCATTTCTCATTTTAATCCATGGAAAAATATTGTAACTAGTATTTCTCCCACATACATACTCTAAATGCGATGCTCCTAAATTTTTCTAAAAATCATGATGTATCAATTTATTGAGTTGATTGTGATCGCTCTTTTTCATATGACAAATTCTCGTACAATCTCACAATTTGAATTTCAAAAAGAAGAGACAAAATGGAAGCCGGATTT
Organism: Chrysopogon serrulatus; assembly: GCA_015844335.1. Taxonomy (NCBI): domain Eukaryota; kingdom Viridiplantae; phylum Streptophyta; class Magnoliopsida; order Poales; family Poaceae; genus Chrysopogon; species Chrysopogon serrulatus. The sequence goes on along the minus strand of JADLZL010004428.1, from coordinate 68,946 downwards.
TGTAACTCCTAAATGATTCCGACTATAAAAGTCTGAATATGAAAAGAATTAACTCATCATCACTCAATTTTATTATGTCATTTATTCATCCGATAAAAGCTTGGAAACTTGTTCAGACTTGAAGTATCTCTTTATAGTTTCGTAAACTATAAGAGAGATACTTAAAATCGTGAACAAGTTTTTAAAAACTTTGTTCGATGAATAAATGACCTTAATAAAAGTTAAAGATATTGATGAGTTGAGCAACTTTCATGTTCATGAATTTTTCATTTTAAAATTACTTTAGTCCCTCAAAATTGTTGTTCGAAATTTAATATTTTCATATTCAAATTTTAAACTCTCAAAACAAAGTCATTTGACAAATTCACAAAAATCAAAAATGGTAGATCTCAAATGCTACACAACTTTCTTCTCGACATCTATTTGATAACATTTATTACCCCCAAAATCTATTATTTGAATTGCTAATACTACTAATATAGTCACCGGGACTTTACGTGACCCACCACTCTAGGACCAAAAATTTCCCCGCTCGGTCAAGGAACCGGGCAAGGCAGCTCTACTACCGGCTATAGTGGGCCCACCGACTGCATCAGACTTGGCAGCATACACCGAAGCTTTCCCCGCCGATATTCGTCACCGACAAATGGGACCCACCACGTAATCTCCGCGCCAAAAACCAAAAATTCCCCGGCCAAATGGGCCTCTATCCTTTTCACTCAAGCCTAGCACTCGCAGCTCTTCCGGCAGAGGCGCTGCACTCATGGCCTCCTCCTCCCTCCCGCCAACCTAGCCGCCATTCGCCCATCCCACAACCACGCCCGCAAGTAGTGCCCTGATCCGTAGCCGCCATCCCACCGCGTCGCCACCTCCGCGGACCCAAAGCCCCCATCCCGCCATCTCAGCCACCGGGCCCGATCCCTCCGCCCCACCGCCGCCACCTTCACCGGGACCTCGTCTCCATGCCACGCCGCTTCACACCGAGGCCGAAGTCCCGAGATCCCACGCCACACTCACCGCGAACTACCCTGCATCCATCCATCCCGGCCGCTCGATCTGATGCCGGAGGCCTGAGGCCATCTTTGACGGATTTCCTTAGTCCGTGCGGAGCGCCGCTGTCCTCCTCTAGCGCCATCTTCCCGCCGCCTCAAAGTAGGTGATTTGCTTTGCTTCTGTTTCTACCGTGAGTTCTAGTGGCCGCCCTCCAAAGCATTCATTCTCAATGTCAAATTATAAATCAATCATGCCGACGGCAGATGCTTTTGAGATGCTTATAGTCAGAAATGTCAAACAGATGTGTGAAAATTTATGGCTTAGTAAAAATATATGTTGTTTAGTAAAAATATGTGTATTTGTGCCGCCAATTGGGGTATTTGGAAAATTAATGAATATATATTATGCTTTCATAGTGTATCTTAGAGGTATATATTGCGAGGTGCTTTCGTAATGTAGTGTTGTCACAAAGCTGCAGAGGTGCAACGCAGTGTGCAGCCGCAGACCGCAAAGCTTGCAACTTTCCTCGCAGTTATGTTTTTGTGCAATATGAGTTTGCACATCTAGAATGGACAAGCAAAATGCAAATTGGCTGAAGTATTAATTATTAGTAAAACCGTATGCTTTTATACATCGAGCTATGTAATAGCTTATCATAGCTACATATGCTTTATTATTCCTTTCTCAAGCATCCTAGCGTGCATAGCTGTTCTCATGATTTTATACATACATACAAGTTCATGAAAAATGCACAAATAGCCTGAGTTCTAAGGGATTACTAGTAAAAACTCTGTATGCTTTATGCTTTCATTCGTAAGCTAGCTTAATTCTCGCTTTTTGACTAACTATAAGACTTTCTTCTGTTTCATCGTAATAAATATTAGAGGAAATGGAAAAACACAGTATGAGCCGGGAGAGGGACGAGAACATAGACCCTGTAGTTAGTTAATGCTTATTTTAATTTTTATTTTCATTTTATGATTGCCACAGATTTTGATGGAGCCTTGTCTCCTACAATATTTTTATGCAGGAGACTAGCATGTCCAAGTGGTCATGCATGTGGAAGCACAGCTGAAGCAGCATGAACAAGCTTCTCCTTGTGATGTGTGTGGAAAATAATGGTACACCCTAAAAATCCAAGACTTAAGTTGTGCTAGACTAATATGTTGCTTTCGTATATGGTGGATTAATGATATCAATTGCTTCCTATATGAAATGAGGTGCAATATAATTGCTCAGAGATGTGTATTTGAAAGGTGAGTAATCTTTTCTATTATTATTTGCAATAAGATTTAGGCTTTGATGACATGGGATATTCTAATTTGTGATGTCAAGTGGAACTGCTTCTTGCTTTGCAATTGATTGTTGGATAACTTGCTTAATAACTTAAGCGTAATGATGAAATATGAATGCTCTCCAAAGGTAAAGGATCGTGAGTCATTGCATCTTAGGGACCACAAATTTTTATGATAGCTCTAGAGATCCATAGGTTTGAAAAATATTAATCTGGTTGTGGCATTGCTTTTACTACCAATGATCCCTACATGTTGCTTTGTTCTCAACATGTGTTCAAGACTCTAGTTTTAGCAAGTTGTCCTAAAAGCTTGTTCCCCGATCTTTACATTGTTTAATTATAGCTATACATATTTCTTCTTTGCTAAAGTTGCATGTTGCTTTGTCTCTTCCATGTTCATGTCCCGCTCTAACTTCGCCAAAATTGCCTCGCGTAGTGTGAAGCCCCCGATCTGAGCCTTGCCCGAAAGAATGTAATCGACCATTTTATAGTAGAAATAGCATTAGGCTCCTCGATTTGAGTGCACACACAAGACATCTTCCAGACCAAATATGAAAATGGCCTTTAAAAATTTCTAGTAGCAAGAGGTCTTCCACTATATATATGGATATGGAATACAAAAATTAAATTTGTTTCAACATTAAAAGGGAAGGGGTTAGTTCATATCTAGCTAGAAAGCACCATGCATTTAAAAATCATCTCGAACATCCTACTATTTCATTTTCACATATCTCACCTCACGTGTTTCTATGCTATTAGAAAATCACCTTTTGACTAGATTGTTTGAGCTATACCTCGAGAATGAAATAACCTCAATTTGGTACCTAAAAAAATAGTTCTAATTTTTCTTGTCAAGAAACTTATGAAGTTCTTTGTGCAAGAAACTTTTCTTACAGCTTTAGTAAATGCTCATGTTTGTCATATCTCTATGATGATTGAGCAGATGACTAATAAGTTCAAGTAGGATGACTAATAAGTTCTTAGGAAAGTTTCTTTTGAGGCATCATTAAAAATCAAGCCAATGAAGAAATGAAGGTAGACTATGAATCATATCCCCTTCCCTATTGCGCCTTTTATGGTTACTGTGATAAGCTTTTTATGAAACCCTGCCCTATCGCATTGAACTTAGACTTCTGCTTATCTCGAACTCTAAGTTATAAGTGTTTATGTGCATTGGCTCGCTATTAACTATTCTCTAACTCCAACATGTACAAGATAAGTAAATGTGATAATTAGGTTTGTTGATCTATAATACTTAGCCATTTTTAAATTTAGACAATGAAATTATTTTTCTATCGCTTAATAAGTAATAGATGATTTAGCTTGTTTCTCTATAATACTTAGTGATTTTAAATTTAGTTGAGTAATAGCTATGTCCATATCTAATAGGATTCATATTTTCCTACATTTGAAGTGTGAACGTGAAGCATAGATTCTTGGTCAATGTGTCTCACTCTGAAGCAAAAACCAAGTAGCATCTCAGCTTTCTATATTTGGACTTGAGTGATGAAAACCTAGAACTAGTGTGATGTTTGAACGTGCTAGTAGTTATGTCTTCGTGCATTATGCTTTGGAATATATGTGATGCATGGCTTGATGATATATATGTTGTAATGAGAAAGCTAGAAACATTTGTGTGACATTCATCATTGAATTTTATATATATGGTCAGCTACAAAATCTACCTCCTATCACATAATAAGTTGTCTCAGTCAAGTTTCCCACTATACAATTTGTAGATGGTTGGTGTATTACGTGACGCTGACCAACCGACATATAGATACTTGGTACCGCCATTAAATGGCAACAATATATGATCTATTATATCAAAAATCACACAAAAAGTCATCACATTTATGACGGGTTTTCTATAGTATCGCCACAAGGTACATTTAGCGACGGCTTATATATGATCAATCTCTCATGGCAAAGGGTTTTCGTCATACCATTTATTTTGTGACAAATTTTGTACTTTCCATGACACTTTTGGTTTGTTATAAAGCCTAGATTTTTGCGGTGTATCCATTGATATACATGATATACATTATTTGAAGCACCATCACCAAATCTCATCTACAGAACTCCCACCTACTATACTTGAGGTCATCCCCTCTTAAAATTCTAGAGTTTTCTTTATAAAATTATGCATGTTTTGGAGGACCACATGTTCCCCATGTGATATGAAGTTTTACTTTTTGCTTACAAACGTATTTTTCTTAGAAATGGTTTAAAATTTCTTATAAAAGTTATCTAAAATATATCCATGTGGGGTCTTGTTTTGAAGAGTTTATTGGCGCAGAAATAATGATGGTGCAATTACTTACCTCATTTATACTTGGTTTAGGTGCTACTTACTTTTTTCTATTTTTTAAAAGAAAAGCTAGTGGGAGATAAATGAGCTCTAGTAGAGTTAACTTCCTTTGATGATGTCACCGACTATCACTTTTTGGAAGTCTCTACCAATCGTAAGGAAGAGAATTACTTAGGGGTTAAGATTATAGGAGTTATAGATACGTGATATATATAAGAGAACGACACAAGAATGTTAATTAACAAGTATATACCTCGCAATCATTTTCTCGCACTATTATTTTCCTCGATCGTGATTTTCTTTAGTTCATCATCAATTTAAGTATTGAGAGCCATCATCGAATTCCGACTGGTCGCCTCGTGCGTTGCAGCAGCTATTGATGCTGCACATTGGATAATGTTCATATTATGGCCTCATTCTGGTCATCGAAAACTTCCCTGTCAGCTCATCATGTCTTATTTACCACGTATATCTATAAATCGTACAGTAAGCTATAAATATAAATACCATGCATTATTACTTAATAGAATTTCAAAATTAACTTGCATTGGTCAAACGTGCATACAATTTTTAATAACATCCTGATTATTACCATAAATACCATGCATTATTAACTATACTCACTTACAACTTGTCAAACATACATGATGAACAATTTTTCTATTTTTCTACAATATTAACTTAGTCAAATTTGGTCAAACATGGTCTAACATGAACAATTTATTAATAACAACTCTCGAAAATATAAGTTAGATAAATATAAATACCATGCAATATTACTAAAAATTTTGAAATTAACTTGCATTAGTCAAACATGATAACATACAATTTATTGATAACTCTCTATATTAATATAAATACCATGCATTACTATCAAACATATAATTTAATAATAACTCATAATATTTTACAGCTATATATATTTTTCTATTTTTCTACATTATTACTATCTATTTTTCTAGAATTTTTTTCTGTGCGCTAACAAATTAAATATACACATGCACTGCATTACACACACACACTCATCATCGCTGCCAGCGAAAAGGCAAGACGAAGAAAACGCTACGCACAACGCGCGCGGTGTACAGGGCCGCACCACGGGGAGTAGACGGCGGTGCAGAGGCCGAGGTTGTCGGGAGGCGCCAGCGCGAAAACATAGGGTCGTTGGGCGGTCAGCGCGGAGACGGCGGGGCCGGCGCTGGGAGCTTGGTGGCGGCGGGGATGAAGATGGCACGCGCGGTGCTCGAGATGACGCAGCGCACGGGCGGGCGGTTGTTGCGGACAAGGCATGCGAGGCGCCGGCGCGGACGACGACGGACGCAGCGGTGGGGGAGAGGGCTCGAGCCCCCACGGCCGCCGACAAGTGGAGCAGGCAGCCAGTTGAGCAGGGGAGCGACTCGGCGGCTAGCAGCGGCAGCCCCGGCAGTGCACGCCCGGCGGTCAGGCAGCCTTTGCCCAGCCCCTCCTAGGATATTTCCCTGGCTCCGTCCTGGGTGCGGAGGAAGATGGCGGTGGGCGTGCGTGGCGCGGTGTCCAGCGGCAGGATGAGCGCAGGACGGTGGCGAGGTTAGGGCGACCGGCGGCAGCATGAGGATGGAGGAGGAAGACGGGAGAAAGGCGCCGCGCCTATATACCCAGTACCTTTAGTCCCAGCTTGGAGATCACGGTCCAAGATTAAATGTCCTCTAGTCCCATCTGGCGAATAGAATCGGGACTGTCGGTTGCTTCCTAGGGCTGAGACTAAAAGCTCATTTTAGCGGGCCATGAAAAGCGGAGCCCATCAGTCCCGGGCGGTTCATCCACCCTGAAGTAAAAGGTGGGCTACTTTTTCACTTCCTACCAGTTTTTATTAGTTTTTATATATATGTTCATTTTTATATAAGTATCTAGAGAGGTATTAATTGCCTAGTAAATAAAAATATTAGCCACAAAATTATAAAAATTTCCTGTAACTGGTTTTGCATTATTGTGCACACTGAGACATAAACTCTTTTGTTTTTACCATACAAATATTCAACATACTGATAGAAATAATCGAAATTTTGACCAAGCAAAAAGTAGTTGTTAATTAAAAATCTTTAAAACGATTGCTTTTTCAACACGAAATTAGTTTTCACATCTTTTTTAACGTAGGTCATTTTGGTTTTTCATCACACATTCTCCGTAGAAAAATCTCATCAAGCAGAAAAATTAATTTAAACCTTAGAAAGTACATGAAAAAAACAAGACACAAAAATCTGAAGTCGCAACTTCCGGGAGCTCTCGAGGAGCGACGACGGTACCACTTCGCGCGTTTCATTCGAAGTGAGACCTTGGATTCACTCTACCGCCAAAGCAGATTGCTTCCGCATCAGGTGCGACGTCACTGTCGTCCTGGAGACACGCGACGAGTTCATGCCGCCGTCGCCGGACCTGCACCGGCACCTGGGCAGGATGCTGGCGACCGGGGTCGGAGGACGTGACGTTCCTTGTCGATGGGGAGACATTCGTCGCCCACAGCGCGTGACTCGCGGTGCGGTCGCCTGTGTTCATGGCGAAGTTCTTCGGCGGCATGATGGAGGAGAAGGCCGCCGCCGCCCGCGTGCGGATCCGTGGGATCGATGCCAGGGCGTTCAAGGCCATGCTGCACTTCATCTACACCGACTCGTTGCCTGAGATTGATGAAGATGACAAGATAGCCATGGCTCAGCATCTGCTCGTGGCTGCAGACAGATATGGCATCGACAGATTGAAATTGATCTGTGAGAACAAGCTGTGCAGCTTTGTTAATGAAAGCGTAGTGGTCACCGCGCTTGTGCTGGCTGAAAAGCATGGTTGCCGTCGCCTCAAGGAGGCTTGCTTTTAAGTTGCTGAAGGTCTTTAAAAAATTTCACGGCCCTGGCGTATGATGAATACAATTATCTCAAGCAAAGTTGCCCTTAGGGGATAAGAACCTGTCCTTACTTCTGTTGGATTGAATCCCCTATTTCTATTTACAATCATCTATTTTTTTCTTCTCCTCAATACTATCATGATTCAGTAGTAAAGCTAGCTAATTAAGCATATAGTACTCCTATATATATATTTGTTTTTGTTCTGTGCAACATTATTAGCATCACAATCAGAATTTATAACTTTCTCATAGTGAGGTTGACTTTTCCTATTATTTTTGTTATTCAAAATTTAGTACAAACTTGTCCTACCAAATGTCTTCTAGCAGGATTTTCATGTGCTATGATTACTGGTAGTGTTTTATTACTACTTAAATATACTAGAAGAAGTACATTATTTTTAAATAATGAAGCACATCATTCTGTTAGTAAAGCTAATTAAACGACTGGAAACTAGTTTATATATTTCATTTTAATTTGAACTACTGAAGACCCTACCCCTGGCTTCTAATATTTTGAGCAACTAAATTTTCTATAAGCAAAAATAGCCCGAGAAAGGAAACAGCTAACATTTATAAGCAGAATTAGTTAAAATATTTCAAAATCAGATAGCCTGGACCATAAGTTTGGTTGTTTGCATCAGCTAGAGGTTTTCATAGCAAGTAGCAACTTATTTTAGTTTATTCAGAGTTAGAAACCCAGCCTTCTTTACCATCCAACTATGAGGGACTCAATGGTGGATCAGGGTTGATACAAATTCACCGGCTAACCAACAACCATATTACATTGTACGTGAAAAAACATGAGCAAGAAAAATCAACCAAATATTTCTCTTTATCTAACTGTACAATCAACATATAAAAACTTTAAAATTAGTTTTGGAAAAATTAATCGTGTCGCTGCATTTATTAATTGCGCACCGCCTGATTGATTTTCGAAGGCAACGACGGTCGTGTCCACTGACGACCACTGTGCAGTGATGATGCAAAATGCGTGCAAAGACGCTGGATATTTGCATTTTCCGTCATTGCGAGAGTGAGACTGTGTGGTCTGTCGCTGGAGACGTGGACATGGCACTAGTACAGTATTTGTTTTTTCTTCAGATATTGAACACGTGCGAGGGGGCATCGTGTCGTGGTCCTGCCACGTATGGGTCCAGACATACAATGCAAGCAAGGGGCACCTGCGCGGGCCGCGCACTTCGCGTCCTGGCAAATACGGCAGCTAGCCCCCGGCCCAGAAGCAAATTCGCTCACGCGGTGTCCTGCACTCCTGCTCCACTGCTGGCCTGGTCTGCCGCTCCCGATCGACAGCACACACTGATGGCCTCTTCCATGACGACGGCTGCCGAGGCCTCCGCGCGCCCGGTGCCACAGCCGGCGGCCATATAGGTGACCTGAAGGAGGACATCGCGGGAGCTCTACGACGAGTCGTCGAGGGGTGTGAGGAGACCATCTGCGGCGAGCACCTGCACCACCCATGAGTACTACAGCCGGCCGGCGGTGACGCCCGGCGCGCCAGTACCCGACGTCCGCCGCGCCCAGATCCGCACCATCGACGAGGCGCTCGCCTTCGCCGCCGTCCCGGTGCGTCTGCACTACATCCCGCAGTTATACTACTAAGCTTTGTGTCACTCCACAAAAACAAAGCATGCAAACTACTGGTCGAAAGAAACAAGGCTGGGGCGAACCACGCAGGCCCAACCAAAACTGCCCAGCTACGTTTTCTCAGCTTATCTCTTCTGAAATAAAAGAAGAAAAATTCACTGGCGATTTATGCGTACAATTTTTTTTTTTTGAACACAGTTTGGTCAGTTAATTAGCTTGGTTTCTTTCTACGAGTAGTCTGCAGCTTCTTTGTTATTTGTCGTATCTGTATCACTATCACTCCGATTTGCGATGTTCGGCGTAGTGTCCTCTATGTGGGGGCGGTGGACGTGTTGGTTTTCTGGATCAACGGATGTTCAGAAAAATACAGTAAATACCATGCATCGTCGTTACGTACGTATAAGTTTTTTTATATAACTGAATACAGAATGCTAAAGTCTACTGATATTATGTAACCGCAGTAACTTGAAAGGAACACTGTTCGTATCGTTGTTGATGGACAATAGAGATTTTTAGTGAAAAAAATCCTTCCTTTCAATGTAACTTCTTTATGAGATTTTAAATATAGACGCTCTATTCATATTTGTGGAAACCAAACATACAGAGAAACATCACGGAGCATTTTTTTAATTTAAGTGGTCACCAAATAAACTAGTTTAAAGAATGAGTTTTTTTGAGAGAGTTTAAAAGAAATAGAGATGGGCTGCAAATCTTGATATACTCCCTCCGTATAGGAATTAGATGTCGTTTGGACAATAACACGGTCTCCAAAGTATAGCTTTAACTTCGTATTTTTTTATAAAAATACTCATCATAAAAAATAATACGAGTATATTTATACTTCTATAAAAGTTTTTTTTTCAATACAAATATATTCATATAATTTTCATTTTCAAACTCAACAACTTAAAAGTTATTCTATGATTTATGTTCCCAATGTTTAATCTAAATCTTATAAAAATGATATTTAATTTCTATACGGGAGGAACATGAATGAACAAAAACAATTAACACTAACACTACAACTACCACCATCCACCCACGTGAATTGTATGGCGACACATTTGCTGGGGGAGCACACGCCCCTCGCATGCAACGACTCTAGGCCCACTGCAATATGCAAATATGCAGGGCCAGCCAGAACAACATTGTATTCGGCAAGCCGGCATTAAGGCTCAATTATTGGTGATTGGTGGCATCCAGGCCCCAGTGAAGCTGTTTTCGGCTAGCTTTTCTTACACTCCTATGGGACTACACTTTTCATATTTTCGTATAGGTACTGATAGACATATATCACTACAGGAAACGCCTTGCCGAGTGCGAAACTGTTTGCCGTGGGCAAATGTGGCACTCGGCAAAAGGACCCTTTGTCGAAGATCTCGTAAGGCAAGAACTTTGCCGAAAGCCACACACTCGCAACGCCAGCCTCGACAAGGGCTCTTTGCCGAAAGCATCGGCAAAGCAAAGGGCAGCGACGACAAAGAAGGGCCAGACCAAACGACAAATCGGGAGTCATAGTACAGCAATTCTAATTTCAGAATAAAAAATATTGGGTTACTCCAATACATATGTATTATTGAGGATAATTGTTCCAAAACTGGGTGGAGATGCTTATATATCTTGCTTATGGATCCGTGGACACGTCCACAATACATATATCTTGCTTATGGATCCGAAACAGGTAGAGAACTGCCTACTGCCTCGCATTCATCCTTTTTTCAATGGAGCGGAGGCCAATGTTTAATGGATTGTTTGCTTTACATCATGTAAATTACATGCCTTCTTCGTTTGCCAACTTTGACTAGATTTCATGCTTATTTTCGCGTGCAGATGATCCAGAGAAGAGGCCCAAAACCATAGTCGACATAGGATGTGGCATTGGAGGCAGCTCAAGGTACTTGGCGAGAAAAATACGGAGCACAGTGTACGGGCATCACATTGAGCCCTGTTCAAGCTGAAAGAGGGAATGCTATCACTGCTGCCCAGGGATTGTCAGACAAGGTGCCCAAAACTGTCTATACTTCCATGGAAATTAAGCGTGATTATTGTATTATTAACCATTCATAGTATTCCAGTTTTGAGACATTATATTGTCAATATGCAGGTTTCCTCCAAGTTGCTGATGCGCTAGAGCAACCATTTCCTGATGGGATGTTTGATCTGGTATGGTCCATGGAGAGTGGTGAGCACATGCCAGATAAAAAGCAAGTAACCTATTTTACTCCCCTTTTCTATGTCGATTAGTAATCTTATTCAAAGAACATGAACCACTTGTCGTCTTGCCAGAAGTTGAATTATTCAGTCTTATAATCTTGTAATCCAGCATGAACCATAATTTGACCACTCAGTAAGTTGGGCGAAAAAATCAGCCTAAATTGTTACAAATTAAAAATTAACCATCTTACATCTCCTTAGATGAAACAATAAATTAGGCAAGAAATCTATGAGCAAACCTCAAAAAACACATTACTCTCTTGCATTTGCATTCCACCCATCCATTGGTGATATAGGACAAAAAACCAAAGTCAACAAAATTTCCATACCCAGTATACAGAGTTTAAATTATTTTCTCTATATGCGGTTACTAAACAGGCTATGTATTTCTCTTGAACTTATACTTTTCTACAATGCGTGTGAACCCAAATTTCCTTACTATCGCCGCAAGATTTTGCATAATGTTTGAACTCTTACCATGTTGGTGTATTAGTTTCTTAGTGAGCTAGCTCGCGTCGCGGCTCCCGGAGGGACGATAATCATCGTGACGTGCTGCCGTAGGAACCTCGAGCCGCCTGAAACCTCCCCTGAAACCGGATGAACTGAGACTCCTGAAGTGGATACGCGATGCATATTGCCTCGCGGACTGGTGCCCCCACCTTCAGACTATGTCAACATTGCCAAATCACTGTCTCTCGAGGTAAAATGCAGTTTTATCTTCTCAATTTCGCTGTTGAATTTTAAAGCAGATCCTGCTATATTACCTTTGCATTATCAATGTCTTCGTGATAGGATTGAATGCTTGATCTTACCTACTAGAGGACCACTGCCATTTTTTTTTTTTTCAGCTGGACCACGACAATTTGGCATTTTGCATGACGAGATCTCATAGAAAAAAAAAATCTTTTTTTCGTTGCATGGTGTGTCAGGACATCAGGACAGCTGACTGGTCGGAGAACGTGGCCCCATTTTGCCCGCTGTGATAAAACTCACTGTCATGGAAGGGCCTGACTTCTGCGCTAACATCTGGTAAATATATATGCGTCTTACTCTTGTCATCTTCGTCATTGCTATTTTTACTTATTAACATCGTCCACACAAAAATCTTTAGTGGATTGGGATGCGAATTAGTCTGTCAGCATTCGTTTTTTTGCTTTCTGAAGGATGGAAGACGATCAGAGGGGGCGATGGGGATACTCCTGCTGATCCAAGGCTACAGGAAGGGACTCATCAAATTCACCATCATCACCTGTCGCAAACCTAGAGCGCCTTAGGAGGGTTGCTGTCGCAGCGCGGCGTGCTGAAACCGCACAATCAGTCAATTCAATAATGGACATTCAATTTGTGGCTTGCTGAAACCACACCATCGCTGTCTACTTGTCGTTTGTAAGAATAAACAGGTCAAGAACATGTTTACCATGGCTTATAATTTTGGCTCTACACAAGCTACTACAAAAATTATTTTTTTTTAAAAGAGGCGCTTTCAAAGGACATAGCTTATGGACCTCCCTATAGGAAATTTATTTCCAACTTTGTCTTACTAGCTGAATGTGACCATCTCTAGAAATAGCCTCTTTTCACCAGTAGAAATAGCCTCTCTGTTACCAGAGGCAGCAGAATATAGCACAAACCACCTCCATAACACCAAGGCCATTTTCCAGAGACTATTGGTGTTTATATCCGCATCTGAAAATGTAATTTGCATTGACAAGAGAGGGGACACCAAATCATTTAGTATAGGTGTGAGTAACCTCATTTGATGAAATGTCAGCTCAATTGAAGCCACCACATTTACAAAGAAAATTAACCAGAACTAAATAGCTAATAGCCTTAGCTACTTGTGTCACATGGGTTCATAAAAATTGTGGCCCCATGAACTGCGATAGTAGGTATAAATTAAATGTGTTGGGGAGGTACTTACCTTAAGCTACGGAAACCAAATAGATTCAAACAAATTCAGACACCTTATGAAAAAATGCTCTCTAAATTGGAGAAAAGAACAAGCATCAGAATAAAATATATATATAGTCAACAAAACAAGCAACTTCAAAAGATTGCAAGCTACCTACCTTAGAGCAAGGATATAATGTCAATTTTTTAAACTCCAACGCTCTTCATGAACCATTTGGTTAAAGATTGACGTGATCAGAGAGAGAGAGAGAGAAAGAGAGAGAGAGCCTATGATGGCATTAACGTTTTTCTTTTTTTAACAATACAACACATTCATGCCCAAATTATGAGGGCATTATTTGTTTCCATGCAATGCACACAAAGATCTATACAGTAGAGCTAGTGAGCCTATGATGCTGGCTCTCCAACGGCTATATGTTAATTTCACCATATGTTAATTTTCACGAACTTTGCTTTTTAGATTAAATATCACTTTAATATTGATATTCAATTTCATAATATTATTATTATCTTAGCATGTGATTCGTATGTATTTATTTAGTACAAGTACAATAGGAAGGACAATATTCACTCAGCTCAACACGGCCGTCTCAGCATGCCCTGAATATGATGAAACGTGTCCAAATCGGCAATTGAATACAAACACGACACGGACACTCGTCCAATCTCTTCTCTGTATAGAAAAAAAAAAAGTTACCGGGCGTTCCGTCCGTCGCTTTTTATGCATCGCAGTTGCAGTAATAATATACATATGCATAGTGCACGTACGCGTAAGTGGCCTGGACAACAAACGTCGTATACCAGCCGCAATGGCGAGGTTTCCGCCGGCGTGGGAGGCCGGTGAAGACGACGACGAAGAGGGACGGCAGCGCGTCGTCGACCATGCCCACCGAGAAAGCGAGCGGGTGGCACGTGCTCAAGGTCGAGGCTACTCAAAATCAAAGGTCTCGGCGTCGCCCGGCGCCTGAAATCCTGCCCGTTCGTCGTCGGCGGGCACACCTGGTGCATCGCCTACTTCCCCGACGGTCTCAGCGAGACACCGCCGACTGGGTCTATTTCGCCCTCCGCCTCGAACATCGCGCCGCCGGAACCGGACACAGCCCGTCCGGTACGATCCACGTTCAGCCTCCTCGACGCCGCCGCCGGAGGTCCGTTGCCGCCATCTCTCACCGGCGTCTGGACCTTCTCGTCGATCGGCCAGTCATGGAGCCACGCACGGTTCATGGCGAGGAACGAGTTCGAGTCGTCGTCCCACGTGAAAGACGACCATTCCGCATTAGGTGCGACGTGACAGTACTGTCGTCATCAGCAGCCGCACCGCCGCCGGCCGCCGGACCTGCGCCGGCACCTCGGCGACCTCCTTGCCAGCGGGGGACGGCGCGGACGTGGCGCTGGAGGTCGGCGGCGAGTCGTTCCGCGCGCTAAACGTGCTCGCCGCGCTGCCCGGTGTTCAAGGCCGAGTTCTTCGGCGGACCGCACAGGGAGAACGTCGCGGCGAGCGTGCGCGTCCATGGAGTCGAGCCGAGCGTGTTCAGGGCGCTGCTCCACTTCGTCTACACCGACTCGTTGCTGGACATCGACGACCGCGACACGGCGGCGATGGCGCAGCATCTGCTCGTGGCGGCTGATCGGTATGGCATCCAGAGGCTGAAATCGATCTGCGAGTTTGTGCTACGCACCTTTGTTGACACGAGTGCAGTGGTAACGACGCTCGTGCTCGCAGAGCAGCACGGTTGCCCTCTGCTCAAGGAGGCGTGCTTGAAGGTCATCAAGTCCTCGGCCAAATTATACGAGGATGTTATGGCTGGTGAGGACTTCCAGTATCTGGCAAGCACTTGCCCCTCTCTTATCCAAGAGCTGCGTGGTGGTGAAATTTTTTGGAAACGTGGACTTGATGCAGCATGATTATTAGGACTTGAGTACCTTAGCAATTAGCAACATTGTTTAGAATCTGAAATATACAACACAATTACATTCATGCATTGTTTGGTTTTTATAGACAACTCCTTTCAATACAAGATTCCTACATGAGAATATGGTTTGGTTTTTAAGCAATTCCCTGCGTGTCACATGGTAACCAACAGTGTAAATCCCAGAGGTAACACACTTGGTGTGCCACCATCCATATGTACCCGATCCAGGCCTATCTACCAGGCCAAAGATGACGATGGATGAGGCTCATGAAGGCTAGGCAAATCCACCAGCTTGGAGATCGATCTAAGTCATTCGAACATATAATAAGTTCCATCACATCTAGGCGATAGGGTAGAATCATTTTGTTGTGCTTTCTAGATAACAAACAACAGAAACATATCTATTAGCTGATCGAATCTACTTTCATCCTACCCCAGTCTATTTAAGGACGAGTAACAGACCTCATGATCAGGATCCCATTTTCTAGATTTTAGTGCATAGATATAGGTAGTACCCTTGTAACTAACTATATATATATATATATATATATATATATATATATATATATATATATATATATATAAAATACAAATATTGAGAGAAGTTAATTTAAACTGGACATAGAGCACCCACGTACCTAAACCAGTATAATCCCTATATTTTGTTTGCTACCACCCAATATCGCGTCACGAGATACTTGCAAGGTATTGTCAGAGCAGATTCTTCGGACAGGTAGGGTTCTGTCGGGGACCAAAATAAGGGCCCCCTAAGGAAAACCCAACAAGCGCAAACTTTGGCCCGGTAGGCCTCCCTTTGCTCTATCTGGCAGCGGCTTCCACACACGAGCAAATGTACCTCCTCTACCCCATCCGAGCTCACCCCCGCTAAAGGCTCGGGCGGGAGAGCAATTCTCCGCCGCCCCGCCCCCCGGCCCGAGGGCCTCGGACGAGTTCCCATTCTCCGCCCGCCCAGAGCCCCCTAACGGCGGGGCCTCGGATGAAGCCTCCGGCTTCCGTCCGCCGAGCCCCAGCAACCAGGCCTCGGGCGGGGCCGCGTGCTCCAAGTCAAAGGCCGTACCACCGATTTGGCGCATATCCACCACCGCCCGTCGGGGGAGCGCTCCATGCTACGGCGAGGGGATGGGCATTGCCCGTCCGCGGCCCACGCCGGCGATCATGCTTACGCGGTCTCCAATGGAGGCCACGCCCGCGCGGTGGGGCACTATGCTTGCCTAACCCCTCGCCCGGGTCCCATCGCGGAACTAACCTGGGGCAAAAACCCCGATACCCGTACCCGTACCGAACTACGAACCGAACCGAATTACCCGAACCAGCGGTACCCGATCCTAAGTTCGGATACTAACTTTGATTACCCGATATTAGTTCGGGTAATTCGAGATAATATCCCTCGGTACCAATTACAGGAACTACCGAATATATGTCTATTCCTTGGTGTTTGTGATGTATTTTCTATTGAACACTTAAACCTATCACTTTACTTATATATAATTCTCTCTATTTGAACAAAAAATTGTAATATATCATTCTCTGCAAATTGTTGTTGAAATTTAATACAAATTTCTACTAAATTATGTATAAATTACTACAAAAGTTTTGTATAGATTGTGGTTTTTTCTACCAAGTTCGGGTATATCGGGGAATACCCGAACCCGAACCGAAATTTCGGTGCCGAAATTTCGGGTAGTGTTTTCCATGATGAATTTCGGTACTAATTTTCATTACCGAACTTTAAATTACCAATTACCCGACCCGAAAAATTCGGGTAACCCTTTCGCCAGGCGGGCGGGAACTCAGGGCGCCGTCTACCACGCCAAGGCCACGCCCGGCCCGGCGTCACCCCTCGTGCGGGAATGGGTGGGCGCCCATTCCGATCAACCGGCGGTCCACCCGTGAGCCCCCAGCACGGGATGGGCAACTTCAACTGCCGCCTTGGCGATCGTCGCGGGCATTCCACCCCCTCCTGCGGCGGCGAGTTCCGAGGCCCCGAGCCTCGGACTCGAGGCAGGTCAAAGCTTCGGGGGGCTCTGGCGCCCCCTCAGACGCGCTTCACCAACTCCAACGAGGCGTCCGGTCATTACGGACAACGGGGGCAAGGAGGCGGCGTCGCCTTTGCCTCGTCACGGATCGGGACGATGCATACGCCCGAGCCTCGGATGAGGGAGGATGGAAGCTCGACCACGCCACGAGCACGATCACCTTTTGTAAGGCCACACCTACCCCTTGCGGCTATAAAGGGAAAGCGGGGGGCCACGTAAACAGCGAGCACACACGAAGAGCCCGATATTGGCACTCCACTCAATCACCACGAGACTTGGGACCCCGTCCCTCTCTCACCGCTTGTACACCCTACCTCACGAGCACTTCGGTGCGAGGATAATACAAAAAGAACTCCTCCCTTTGGACGTAGGGCCTTCTCTTTGAACCGGTATAAATCCTTGTGTTCATCTTGCACACCATCGGGGTTGGAACACGCACCACAAATTCACTCGTTGGTGCTAGAGCCACCAATTCCGGCACCGGCCGGTTGGCGGCGCCGGTAGAGGCTGTGCGTGTTTAGCCTCTCTTCCATGGAAACCTCGGGATGGCCAGCCCGAACATGGCGACACTTCGGGCGGCCTCTCAGCCCGACTCTCTTCCACCCGGCCCGGCTGGGCAGGGACCACTGGTCGGTTCGGTGAGCTTGAGTTCGTGTCGGCGGAGTCGGTATGACATGAAGCTCCTCTGGCCCGGACTCGGGGACCTCCCAAACGAGGCCGGTGGACCCATCACCCGGCCCGGCCTTGAGGCACTTCGGCACTCGCTCGGCCGGACTCACCACGGCGCCAGCGGCCCGAGGAGGACCTTGCGGCTGCGGTGGGCGGCGTCCCCTTGCGAGGGGACACTTGCCGCCGTCGCCATCTCGACAACCATTCGGCTTGGCCAACAGCTGCTGCCACGTCCCGCCCGGCGTTGGTCTCCACCGCCCCGGGGAGGAGGCATCCACATCGCCGCCGGGCTGCCGCGAAGCTCAAACGGACATCCCCGATGGATCCATCCACGCCTTTGAGGAGTACGTCGAGGCGGGCGGGGCGGACCACAGCCTGCCGCTACGTCCACCCGATCCGGCGCTACCTCGGGGACCACGGGACCCGAGGGGTTCATCCCGAGCTGCGCCGCCCGGTTACCCGACTCCGACTCCCGGGCGACATGTATGCGACCCGGCGAATGCTTCCACGTGGAGGTTCGTGACCTCGGCGCCGATAACGCGGCCCGCGGCAGCGGCCGGATCGAGGCGTAACCCCCTAGACACACCGCTAGGACCGCCCGGTGGTTCGCGACCCAGCTTGACCCAAGAGCCTCCCGACCACAAGGGAGGCGGACCCCACCGCCTCGACTACCCCAAGGGCGGAGGATCCACCCGTCACACCTCGGGAGCCACGTCGGCCTACCGTCGGCGATCCCGCGACCTCGGGGGGCGAAAAAGCTTGACCATGACCCGTCTTCGGCTTCACGGCGAAAGATAGGCAGCTCGAGCAAGGCCACGCGCGGCGCCCAACGGAGCCGCGACACGGCGCACGCCCGGCGTCCAGCGGAGAGGATCGTCAACGGCGAGGGATCCTCCCATCTTCCGGCGTGCGAGCCAAAATGTCGCGAGCTGCGGCCCATACACTCCGATCAATGCGGAGCCCTCCACCGGAGGCGCCGCATCATGACAGGCTGGGAGGCTTCATCGAACGCCGCCCCAACCGGGCAGGGGAAGCGTCCTCGCCTTGGCGCTCAAAAAGGGCGAAGGGACCCGTGGGCGTCCCGGGAGGCCTTGAGGCCTCTGTCCCGGGGATCCCGAAGGCCGGCTGCGGGCGCATCGAGACAACGCGGCAGCCTGCGGCGGCGGCAGCGCAACACGAGGAGGCGGAGGCGCGGGGTGAGCAGCGACCGCCCGGCAGCGGCGGCGGCGCGGCGGCAGCGGCGAGACGCGGCAGCGGTTGAGGGCCTCGTGCCCCGGCCGGAAATCGCGGCGCCGATTCCCCCCCCGGTTCCGCCCGGCCATAACCTCACCAAATACTCGGGTGAGGGAACCCTGGGGTTTGGCTCAGCGATTCTTGCCTACTTTGCCCGGTGGGCGGGGGCGGGGACAAACCGCTCATCATCCACCAACCTTCCCTTCACTTGGGTGATGCCGCTCGGGCTTTGGCTGGAGCACCTTCCCGCCCGCCGCGATCTTTGGTGGGCCGACCTGGTCAAGGTCTTCGTGGGAAACTTCTAAAGGCACATACGTGCGCCCTAGGAACTCACAGGATCTCCGTAGCTACCGCCCCGGAAGCCCGGCAGTCGCCCGCGACTTCATCCGCCCCGCTTCTCAAAGAAGTGCGCAGAGCTGCCCAACATGGCCGACACCGCCATTATCAAGCGCGTTCCTCGGCGGGACAACCTGCAAGGAGCTGGTCCACAGGCCAGGGTGGAAAGATGCCCTCCACGCCAACGAGCTGTTTGAGGTGGCCACAAACTTCGCCTCCTCCGGCGATGGGGGCCATCTTTTGGCGCCAACGACAAGGACAAGCGGAAGAATGAAGAAGCCGCCCGGAGCGACAACCCGCACGAGAAAAGAAGAACAAGAGGGGCAAGCGGAGGGGGGAAGCAAGGCAAGAAGGAGGAAGACTCAGGATGGTCTCGTCGCTGCTGGCCGGCCTTAAGACCCCAAAGGCCCCCGGGGCAGGGGCATTCGACGACATGCTCAAAAAGCCATGTCCCTTCCACAAGTTCCCCGTCAAAGCACACCATGGGGGAGTGTGACTTGGCCTGCCGATTCTACCGAGGCTGCCCCGCCGAGGGACAAGAAGAAGGGAGAAGGAGGGGGCGAAGACAAGGATGACGGGTTCCCGAAGATCCACGATGTCTTCATGATCATCGGAGGCCTCCCGGCGAACCTTTCTCCCGCGTCGGATCAAGCGCGAGCACGAGAGGTATTCTCGGTGCGCCCGCCACGCCGTACACGCCGTGGTAATTGAGGCCATCACCTATGGCCTCGGCGACCACCGCTCACGTGCCAAACCCGGGGAGATACCCACTCGTGGTGGATCCCGTCGTCGACAACGTTCGGCTCACTAAAGGTCTTGATGGATGGCGGCGGCGCCCTCAACATCCTCTACTCCGACACCCTCGGCCTCTTGGGGATGGGCGCCCGCACCTCCGACCCTCAACTCTCCCTTCAGGGGATGGTGCGGGCAAAGCGAGCTGGCCCCTCGGGCAGTCGATCTCCCCGTCGTCTTCGGGGCGCCATCAAACTACCGCAAGGAGGTCATCACCTTCGGCGTGGTTGACTTCGAAGGAACCTACCGCGGCATACTCGGGCGTCCTGCGTGCGAAGTTCATGGCGGTCCCGAACTACCGTACCTCCTCCTCAAGATGCCGGGCCCCAGCGAGCGTCATCACCGTTGGCTCCTCTTATGAGCATGCGCGTTCAAGCTGCGATGTGGAGGCCATCGAGCAAGCCGAGGCCATGGCCATCTCAGAGGCTCTCGACTCCAAAGCGCCACGCGCCGGCACCTTCGAGCCGTCGATGGGGTAAGGGAGATCCCGCTCGACCCCTCCACCTCGTCCCGGCAAGGCGGTGAAGATCTGTGACTCCTCGACCCTAAATAGGAAGCCGTGCTCAAATCGACTTTCTCAGCGCGAACATCGACATCTTGGCGTGGAGTCCCTCGGACATGCCGGGCATTCCGAGGGGATGTCGCCGAGCACTCCCTTGATATCGGGCCGGGTCGGGCCAGGTGAAGCGGCGGCTAGCCCGATTCGACGAGGAGAAGCCTTGAGCCATCGGCGAGGAGGTGAACAAGCTTTTGGCGGCGGATTCATCAAGGAGGTGTTCCACCACGAGTGGTTATTTAATCTGTCTTGGTTAGGAAAAGAGTGGGAAATGGAGGATGTGTATAGACTATACTAGTTTAAATAAAAGCATGTCCGAAAGTCCCTTTTCTCTTACCACGTATCGATCGGATAGTCGACTCCACCTCGAGGGTGCGAGCTCTTATCCTTCCTCGATGCTTATTCCGGCTACTACCAAATAAAGATGAAGGAGTCCGACCATTTCGCGGCGTCCTTCATCACCCGTTCGGCATGTCTTGTTACATGGCGATGCCCTTCGAGCTTAGGAGGCGCGGGGCCCACGTACCAAAGGTGCATCTTTGGGCGTTTTCGGCGACCACATCGGCGAGCCGTAGAGGCCCTCGTCGGCGACATCGTGGTCAAGACTAAGAAGGGTGGGCGACCTCATCTCGACCTCAAGAATGCTTTCCGGTGTCTTAAGGCCAAAAGCGTCAAAGCTCAACCCCAGAGTGCGTCTTCGGGGTCCCCGAGGCATGCTCCTCGGGTTCATCGTCTCAAGCGGCATCGAGCCCAACCCGGGAGAAGGTGACTGCGGTGGCGAGCATGGAAGCGATCAAGGACACGAAGGGCGTCTGGTGAGTCATGGGGCTATCGGCGGCCCTCGGTCGCTTCATCTCACGACTTCGGCGAGAAGGGCCTACCTGTATCGCCTCACGAGAAAAGTCCGGCGCTTCTCTGGACCACCGAGGCCTAGGAGGCCCTCGACAAGCTCAAGGCTGCCCTCACCGGTGCCCGATCCTCGTCCGCCCGCCGAAGGTGAACCCCTCCTCTTGTGCGTCGCGCGACTACCCGGGTGGTCGGCCGGCCATCGTCGTCGAGGCGGGGAGCGGGAGGGAGGGGCCACACCTGCCCGGTCGAAGGCCGGTCTACTTCATCGGCGAGGTGTTGTCGAGACCAAGATCCATACCCGCAGATCGAAGGCGCTCTATGCGGTGGTCTGACTCGGCGCAAGCTCGGCACTACCGGCGCCCACCCCATGGCGGTGGTCTCCTCCTTCCGTTGGGAGAGATCCTCGAATCGGGGAGGTCTCGGGGCGGGTTGCCAAGTGGTCCGTCGAGCTCATGGGAGAGACTCTCTCTCCTGCAGCGTCGAGGAAGGCCATCAAATCTCAAGTCTTGGCCGACTTCCTCGCAGGTGGGCCGACACCCAGCTATGCCCGCTCTAGCTCCAGGCGGAATGCTGGACGATAATACTTCGACGGGTCCCCGATGAAGGCCGGGCTGGCGCCCGGCCTCCTCTTCGTCTCCCCCTCGGGGTGCACATGCGATGCGTGATCCGCCTTCACTTCCCGACATCGAACAATATGGCGATCTGAAGGCACGCTCAACGGGTTAAAGATGGCCGTCGAACTTGGCGTCAAGCGCCTCGGCGTCAGGGGACTCCGCGGCTTCGTCATCGACCAAGTCATGAAGGACTCAAGCTGCCCACGACCTCAAGATGGGCCCGCGTCGTAATGCAAGGCGGCGCGCTAGAGGATAAGTTCGGCGGTCTCGAGCTCAACCACGTTGTCAGGAGGCACAAAAAGCCGCCCGACGAACTTCGCCAAGATCGCCCCATTGGGAGAGCCCGGTTCCCCCCGGCGTCTTCACCAAAGACCTCGCGGCTCCTTCCGTCACGCTAGGGTGCCAAGGGGAGGCCTCGGGAGGATCGTGCAGGCCCCAGGCTGGAGGCCGTCAAGGGCCCCCTCGACATCGAGACCCCCGACTTCCGGGCATCCTCGGCATGGCTTGCCGAGGTCATGGAGATCGACGGAGGGATCCGGGGGATCGACCGACCCCAAGCGGGGATGGAAAAGCCATACCTCGGCCCCGGATCATCAGGGGTCTCCCAGAGGACTTCAATAAGCCGGGCGCATCGCGAGAAAAGAGCAAAGTCCTTCATCGTTATCGAGGAAGAGCTCTACAAGCGAAGCCCCTCGAGGGTCTGCCGGCGATGCATCACGGTCGAGGGAGAGCCTGCCCTGGTCCAAAAGATCCCACGCCGTGTCTGCGGCCACCACGCCGCTCCCCGCTCCCTCGTCGGCGGCGCTTTCCGGGGGGGTTCTGCTTATTACACGCGATCGGCGACACCACCGAGGTAATGCGCACCTGCGAAGGATGTCGGTACTACGCTCGTCGGACGCAGCGCCCCTCCGACCAGCTCCCGGACCATCCCCGTCACATGGCCTTTACGCCGTGTGGGGTTTGAATCAGTAGGACCCCTCAAGAAGGCACAGGGGCTTCACTCATCTGCTCGTCGCCATCGACAAATTCTCCAAATGGATCGGGCGCCCGTTCCCCAACATTCGGTCCCGGCCGGGCGGTACTTTTCTTCACCGACATCATCCATCGCTTTGGAATCCCGAACTCTATCATCACCGACCCACGGCACCCGGTTCATTCCGGGAGAAGTTCGAAACTTCTGCGACAAGCACCGGAATGCGCATCGTCTTGTCTCGATCGCGCACCCCCCGAAGCAGGCGGGTAGAAGCGGGCCAGCGGGATGATACTGCAAAGGGCTCAAGCCTCGGATCTTCAACAAGCTCGACAAGTTCGGCAAAAGATGGCTCGAGCTCCCCCTCGGTCCTCTCGGAGCCTCGGGGGCGACGACAGCCCGAGAGCCACGGGTTTCACGCCCTTCTTCTGGTATGCGGCGCCAAGGCCATCCACTGCCTACCGACTTAGAGTTGGGGTCCCGAGGCTCAAGGCCTACGGACGAACACGCAACCCGGGCGGCTCGGGAGGATTCGCTTGGACATGCTCGAGAAGCGAGGACCACCCTCCTACACTCGGCAAGATACCCGGCGGTCCCTCCGGCGCTACCACGACCGGCGGGTCGCACCGAGACCTCAAGGAAAGCGATTTGGTGCTCCGCCTCCGCCCGGACTTGAGAGAGCGCCACAAGCTCACGCCGCCATGGGAAGGGCCCTTCATCATCGCTGAAGTCCTCAAGCCGAACGCGTACAAGCTTGCTAACGAGGCCGGTGAAATCCTCAACAACGCTTGGAACATCCAACGGCTACGTTGCTTTTACCCTTAGAAATTCCAAGCATTGTACATACGCTTTGTACCTTTGGCTAAATAAAATCATTGGGCGTTTCTCCCAAGTCATAGCATTCTATCCCCGGTAGGACTCGGTGAGACTTGCTTTTGGCTCACCAAAACCAAGCCTCCCTCGGGGGCTAGAAAGGGGAACCCCCTCACGGAAAGCACCCATCAAAAATCTTTTTGTTTTCTGGCTATCTTTCGTAGACTCTCGTTCCCGAAGGTTTCGCATACTTAGGAAAAAGCAGTAGGGTCATCCCAAGGCCAGGGGGCGGCCAGCAGCGAGGCCACCTACACCCAAAGCGCTACGGTGCCTCCACTCGCTACCCTCGGCCAAAGGATGACTTCAAGTGCAGCGAGGAGGTCGCCCGATTCTGGAAAGGCAACGGGGCCGAGGCAACTACTCGCGCGATCCTTACCTTCGGTTAAAGCGACCCCCCGGCTGCAAAAGCACCCTCGCAAAAAACCATGTAGTAGATACAAGCGAAAGGGGAATCACGAATATACGAAAAAAGCTAGTACAAAAGCTTAAAACCTCGGCGGGCGATTCACATAAAGTGTTCCACAAACACCGCGCCAACGCAAGTTCCTATTTACATGGGCACTCGGGCCCGACTTGCGAGGTCTACTGGGGCGTCGGGCCGCCGGCATCGCGGGCGACATCCACAACCTCGGGCCTCGGGCCCACGGCTTCTACGGTCTCGGCGTTCTCGGCACGGGGCTCACGGCCGGTGACCAGCGGCCAGGGAACCACGGCGTCGGGGCCACGGCCGGTGGCCACGACCTCGGCGTCCCGCGGCCTCGGCGTCACCGGCTTCCTGCGGAGGGGTGGAGGCGGCGAGCGGGCGCAAGGTGGCCGCCAACACGGCGAGAGCCCGCTCGCCTCGGCCTCCTCAACGAGTTGGGCCAGCACCCTCGTTCTCGCCCCCATCTCCTCTTCGGCCGGCGAGTCCCTCGGCGATCGAGGGAGGTCGAGCGATAGTGGGACATGGTCGGCGCAAAAGCGTGTCGCGATCTGGCCGACTTCGGGAGGGCCTCCGGCGCGCGCCTCCACCCTCTGGGTACCATGGCCGGCCAGCCACCTTCAGGGTTGCCTCCACCCGTTGTCCTCCGCCTCCTCCAGCGTCGGGGTCTCGAGCTCGCCTGCGCCCGAGTTATAGGTGGCTTTGCAACGCGGAGGATCTCCTCCAACTCCGTCACCACTCCTGCCCGGCCTGCACCAACCCGAGAGTTAGGTTCTTGGATGACATAACCGCAGTGCGAAGAGGCGTCGCTTGGCGCCTACCCCTGCAGGTGGTCGCGGAGGGTAAGTGGCCTCGGCGTCCCTGCATGACCCGACTCCTTCGGCAGGTACTCCCCGGCCGGGGACGGCGTGCTCGGCCTCGGAAGCCTCCGGCCTCTCGGACGGGGACTTGATGGAGTCCGCGGCCTTGAAACCTCGGCAACCATGCCCTCCTTCTCCACCGGGAGCTGGTCAAGGCTTTTGGCATGACCATACACGATCTCCCGGCAAGGGAGGCATCCTCGCGCCCCGTCGAGGCCTCGGTTGCCAGGCTGGAGACAAAGAAGCGGAGCTTCTCGGCTTCGGCGTCCCTCTCCGACCCCGGTCGTCGTCGGTGGGCAACCGGCCCCTTACGGAAGGTATTGGTCGTGGAGGCCGGCGGCGGAGAAAGGTCCCGACTTCTTGCCCGGCGTCTGCGCCAACTCTGCGGCACACACCCTCTTTCGGTCGGACACTGGGAAAAAGGCCCCCAAGGGAATGAGGGCCGAGCAACCACTTACCGGGAGCAACGGGGGAGTTCACGGCACGCCCGACATGATGGTCGGGGCGGCCTTCTCATAGCGATCGGCGCATTGCGTCCACGCTCACCCGGACCTCACCTCACCTCGTCCGGCGTGAAGGCCCCCAGCTTCTCAAAGGCCCCGGGCGGGCGCTCTCCGGCCTCGGTAGGTACCCACTGGCGGGCGCCTCGCCGGAGCACTCCGGCGAGGCCGCGGCATCCACGGTGGGCGCCTCCCACCACTGCGCCTCACCGGTCTCCCCTCCGGCCGAGGCGACTCCACGCCTCGGTGGCCATGACTTGGCCGGGAGGCGGGTTGGCTCCACCGGTCATGACCACATCGGGCAACCCACTGCCCGGGCTCCTCCACCCTCTCCTCGGGCGGCACCGGGGGATCCACCGGCCCGACACAGCCAAGATCACCACGTCGTCCTCGGCGGGCGCCTCGCCCGCCCGGTAGCGCCCGGGGGGCGGCCCTTCGGCCAGATGGCGCCACAATGGCCCCTCGGTTCCCCACGGCGACGCCTGCACCGCCTCCGTCTCCATCGCCGAGACTGAACCACGGTTGGCGGCGCCTCGGCGGTCTTCTCCCTCTCCCTCGGTCCCGGCCGTGCGTCTCGGACTGGCGGAACCCGAAACTTCCGCTCCCACCCCCCACTTTTAAATTTTTTCCGAGGCGAGGGGCGCCGCATCCACACTGGCGCTTCGGGCTGCGGATGGGCCTAAAAAAGGTAAAAAGTTAGCGAGCGAGCGTCGAAATCAACAACAAAGTACGAACACCACTTACCGTGCAATTTAATCTTGGCACGGCCGGGACCCTCCCGAGGGAGGGTCGTCGGGCGCCAACCCGACCCAGCGCCTTCAAGGGAAGCGTCTGCCGTGGCTCTCAGGCCTGCTCTTAGCCCGGCAGGCGGGCAGCTGCGGGGATGGGCCTCGGCGGGGGGGGCTCGGCGTCTCCTTCCCCAGCGGTGTCGTGCCTCTTCCCCCGAGGGGCGTCCCGGCGCGGAAGCTTCGCCACGGCCCCCAAGTCCGGTGACACCCAGGAGGCGAGCCTCTCCGGTGGCCCTTTCCAGATACTGCGTCATCAGCGAGATGCCGCCCGTTTAGGCGCGGCGTCACCTCGAGGGGGATCAACCCGGGCAGCGGCTCAACTTCGTCCCTCGTCCCATTCCTTCCGCGCCCGCCGTCGTCGTCATCACCATACTCGGTGGTCTCCGGCCAGCGTCTCCTCGAGGAGGTTCTCCTGCTCTGGCGCCGCCACAGCGAACCAGGTCATCCCTTCTCCTTACGCTTGCGGACGTTGCAGCGCCGTGGTGCTCTCCCTTCTCCTTCCTCTGCGTCTCCGCGCGATCGCGGTTGGCCTTCTTCTCCTTGGCGGAGGGGCCAGGACACCTCGGCCTCTCCCTCCCAGCGAGCCCGATAACCAGGATTGGCGTGGGAAAAAAGAAGGCAGGCGCCGCGTCGGGCGAGGCGAGCCTTACGGTGATGTAGTCCTTGTCCGACCGCGCCGGGATCTTGAGCAGCGGCGAGTGCTCCACCCGCCGCCCGCTGCCGTCCGGTCGAGAACCTCGGCGTACCCTAGGTCACCGGCAGCCATCGGGTACCCTCCCGGGCGTTGCCGGGCGCATGTCATCTGGCCAGCGTCTTTGCCGATGCGTCGGCGGCGTACCGCGCTTTAATGGCGATCACCCAAAGGCGTCGAGACCCACCTTGGTCAAAAAGCGCGCCAAGGCGGAGAATACCTTCTTCAGCGGGGTCACCCTCTCGGCGTCGGCTCCTTCGCCCACGGCCATTTCGGGTCGAACACCTTCCGGTGTGGGCGGGTAGGTGGTCGTAGTCGTTG
Source organism: Chrysopogon serrulatus (assembly GCA_015844335.1). Taxonomy (NCBI): domain Eukaryota; kingdom Viridiplantae; phylum Streptophyta; class Magnoliopsida; order Poales; family Poaceae; genus Chrysopogon; species Chrysopogon serrulatus. The sequence continues at coordinate 41,303 of JADLZL010004428.1, read as the reverse complement.
CGAGGTAGAACCACTTCTTTGTGCCGACCACGGTTCGAGGTGGCCAGCTTCATGGGGATATACTCCCAGCGGTGCTTTGACCCTTGTTGCGGCGTGCATTGCCGGCCCAACGCCGACCTCTTCCCTTCTCTTTTTCCTTCTCCTTCCCCTTCTCCTTCTCCGCCCACGCCGAATTTTTCAAGAGCTAAGGTGGCCTCGAAGAAGTAGAGCCACAAGTCCCAATGGGCGTCGATGCGAGGTAGCCCTCGCCTGGCGCCACGAAGACCGTGGCATGGGAGATGCGATTGGGGCGGGTTGTGGGCTCAGACCGTAGTACTCTAGGAGGCCTTGCGGAGGAATCGCCCACGGCATCCCAAACCAGCGCTTCGTGGAGCGCCCGGTAGCTCACGGCGTACCCGATGGAGGACGTGATGCCGGGTGGTCGGCCGGCATGATCCCACTCCCGGCCGCTGATGTCGGTCGGGCAGCGCGGGAAGCCCCTTCTCAGGCGCCCCCAACTCGGCTCCGTCACCGAGCCACGACTCCCACTCCGCCACTCCGGCGACGCCGGCCTGGCGCCATCAAGGAAAAGTGGGGGTAAAGCTAGAAGGCATTAGGATCCCTCTCTCTCTCTCTCTCTCTCTTCTCTCCTCCGAGGCTCAAGCTCCCTCTCCTTGGCGGGGAAAGAGCCGGCAAAAGCGGCAACGGCGGCGTGGGAAGGAGATACCCAGCGACGGCCCGCCGTAGTTGCTGCCCGGCGCGCTCCCCTCTTTGCATTAATTGGCGGCCTCCGATGCGCCGTGATCGATACACCCACGCTGCGGCGGCGAGGCCCCGGTACGCGGCGACGCGGCCACTGCGGGCTTAGCGCGCACCACACGCAGCGTCACGATGCGCCTCATAAAGGATCCGGGCCACGGCCCGGGGCCACCCACCACGATAATGGCCCGCAGCCCGGGCTTCGCGCCGCCCGCCGTCACGTCCCCCGTGGGACCCACTAACACAGCGCCGCGTCAAGCCCACGGCGGGGAAAGTGGGGCCCACCACCGCTTCAGCAGCGCCCCACATCCAGCGGCAGCGCGCTGAAAAAACCAACCCACGCCTGCGAGGGGGGCAACAAAGGGGTTCCTTCTCCACAAAGGGCAGGGCGGCAACCCATTGCGGTCCAAGGCTCGTAGGCTGGCCAGCAAAGGGTTCGGCTTGACCACCTCGGGACACCCAGTCGAGGGGGCAGCTCGGGCGGCCTCATACGGCTGGCCCAGCGCCTTGAGGGCCGTCCTGCGACATCCGAGGCCGGCATGGCAGCCCGGCCCGAGGGGATCCGCGTGGGAGAGCACCGAGCCCTCGGGACCGGCCCGGACGGGACCCGAGCCCGCCTCGGCACACCATGCGGGCTCTTATGAACCGCGCCTCGGGCCCAGCCAACCCCTAGCGAGCGGGGCACGCAGGCGGTTCACTTGGATCCTCCGTTAACAGCTCACGGATCTAGTCGTGTTCGACACTCGTCGGCGATAGCACGACAAAGTCCACCCTCCTCCTGCGGAAGGGAAGGCGGAGGTGCGTAAAATCTTGGCGGTGAGTACCAATTGGGTTCCCCTCGTTGCTTAGGGGGGGCTTCCCCAACGCGAACCAATTCGGGAAAAATGTCCTGAAACCTAGCCGAACCCCTGGACGAGCCGGCGGGCCGGGGGCTCGGCGGCACGGACAACTTATCCGCCAAAACACGCACAAGCCCTCGGACAAAATGCCCTCGCTCCTCCCAGGCCTCGGGGGGCTACACCGGCCAGATGCGCTCGCGCCCCCGCCCGGCGAGCACGGCTCTCAGTAAGCCCCAAAACCACACCGTGCGAGCTAAGTACAAGCCCTCGAAGGAGTCCCCCAAACTCCTTCGAGGCCTCGAAGGCTTCACCCGTAGGGGTGCCTTCAGCGCACCCTGCGGAGAAAGGGTATCAATAGCAGCCGAGGGGCCCGACCTCAGCCTCGAGCAGCAGTGCACCCACTCCTTGGAAGGCTCGGGGGGGCCTACTTGTCGGGGACAAAATAAGGGCCCCCCTAAGGAAAAGCCCAACAAGCGCCAAACTTTTGGCCCAGCGGGCCTCCCACTTTGCTCTACCTAGGCCGCGGCCCGGCACACGAGCAAATGTACCTCCTACGGCCCATCCGAGCTCACCCGCTAAAGGCTCGGGCGGGAGACCAATTCTCCGCCTCGCCCGAGCCCCGGCGCCGGGGGCCTCGGGCGAGTTTCCCATTCTCCGCCCGCCCAGAGCCCCCAGCAGGCGGGGCCTCGGATGAGCCTCGGCTTCCGTCCGCGCCAAGCCCCCGCCCAGCAGCGGGGCCTCGGGCGGGGCAGCGTCACCAGTCAAAGGCCGTACCACCCGATTTGGCCTTATCCACCACCGCCGTGTCGGGGCACTCCATGCTCGGCGGGGATGGGCATGCCCCGTCACAGCCCACGCCCGGCGTCATGCTTACGCATTCTCCGCAGTGGAGGCCACGCCCGCCCACCGGTGGGGCACTATCTTTACTAACCCCTCCGCCCGGTCCATCGCGGGAACTCGGGGACGCCGTCTACCACGCCAAGGCCACGCCCGGCCCGGCGTCACCTCGTGCGGGGAGTGGACTGGACGCCCATTCGATCAACCAGCAATCCGCCCCGTGAGCCCCGAGCACGGGATGGGCAACCCCTTGTCCGGCGATCGTCATGGCTGTTCCACCCACTCCTCGTGCGGCGACGAGCTCCGAGGCCCCGCCCCTCGGACTCTAGGCGGGTCAAAACTTCTGAGACTCACGCGCCCCTCAGGCGCACTTCACCAGCTCCAACGAGGCGTCGTCATTACGGACAACGAGGGGCAAGGAGGCGGCGTCGCCTTTGCCTCGTCACGGTCGGGACAATCTGCCACGCGGGCCTCGGATGAGGGAGGACGGAAGCTCCTGACCCGGCCACGAGCACGATCACCTCTTGTAAAGGCCCTGCCTACCCCTTGCGGCTATAAAGGGAGAAGGCGGGGGCCGTGGCCGGAACCACGAGGAGCCCGATATTGGCACTTCACTCAATCCCCACCACGAGACTTGGGACCCCGTCCCTCTCTCACCACGCTTGTACACCCTACCTCACGAGCACTTCGGTGCAGGATAATACAAGAACTCCCTCCCCCCCGCTTTTGGGCATAGGGCCTTCTCTTGCCGAACCAGTATAAATCGCCTGTGTTCATCTTTTTTCCATCAGGGGTTGAGACCACGCACCACAAATTCACTCGTTGGTGCTGGAGCCACCAATTCCACGCACCGACAAGTAGGGAATAGTTTTAGACTATTCAACCCTAGCTCCCCACCCCATCCCAAACTAGTTGGTTTCCTTCATCCTAAAATTTTACTTTCCTAGTAGCTTACTAGGTTGGTTGATAGTGTCGTTGGAACTAACAAAAAAGCGTTTGCACCCTAGGTTATCACATCTCTAGATCATGATACCAAACCAAGTATAATCTAGGAACCTAGGAATTTTATAGAAGTATAGAACATCTTGAATTTTAGTCACACGTATTATATTGTACACTTGAAAATTGACTTATAATCATTCGTCGCTTTTCTCTAGAATTTGAATTTTCTATTACCATGACAATGAATTTCTACTCTCCCCATGTTGGTAAAAAGAAGTCGTTTTGGATAGCGACACGGTCTCCAAAGCATAACTTTGACTTCATATTTTTATAAAAAATACTCATCATAATGTGATATATTTATACTTTTATAAAAGTATATTTCAAGACAAATCTACTCATATGATTTTTTATATTTCTAAACTCAACAACTTAAAAGTTATTCATGATTTATATTCTCAATGTTAGACTCAAATCTTGTCCAAAACGATTTCCTTTACCAACATAGAGGGAGTATCTCATCATCTTTTTGTATTTATACCCATAAATTGAATCACACAAGTTTACCAGACTCAAAATTTTAAATCCTATTGAAAAAAAGTGAGTAACTTAATATTTTTTTGATCGTGTCATCAAATACCACCAACTTTAGTTTATACAAGCAGAACCATCACACGAACTTGATGTGAATCATGGAACTTAAAATTAATATGAACGTGCCAACATATTTTATGCCACCAAAGTTTTTCGTATTTATACCCTAGTGCATGAGATTCTATGATCAAAACCATCACACGAACATGTCCTAATTCAAATTTCAAATTTTTAGAGAAGAGAGCATCTTTGAATTTTTTATGCTCATGCTCGCGTGAGATTCTATATACTGGAAAACACTTCGTCTAAAGTATAAAAACTCTATATCTTAGAGCATAATTTATAAATTTTATTGCAAAATAATATATTCATAACGGATCTCATGCAAAGAAAAAAATGATATGACTCTAATGGTGAAAACTACTTTTGAATTGAATGTTTCATTGAAGAATTATCATGAAAAAGATGGACGGGGATTGAGTTGGAGTGCATGCATGCACTCTGAGACCCTCACAGACATGCCCACGCCAAGGGCCGCCGCCTTGCCGAGGAGATTTAATGCCGCTCTGGTGGAGGAGCATATGTAGTTCTCGAAGAGATCCAAAACTTTCATGTTCAACTATTTTATTTAAATTCTTAAGATATCAAATATGCATTACAATATCTAGTAAAGTGGATACAAAAAGAAATCTGATCAACCAATTAGGTCCTATTTAGATGCATCAGCTGATAGTAGTTAGTTAGCTAATAGCACCTACCCAATATTAACTAGCTAATAACTATTGGCAAGCTACCTATTATCCAATAGGGCATTTGGATGTACATTGATAAGGTGGGGGTTGTTGGTCCACCTATTAGCTGCTATTATCTAAATTTAGTCTAACTAGTGAGATAGTTGTTATCTAGAGATCCAGCTAATAATTAGCTAGTTATTATTATATATACATGTTTAGATCTAAAAAGAGATAATTATTATACTTTTGCACGACACGCCGAGGGTTTGGTTGGTGGGCTAATTTCTAGAGACAAGCAGCCACCTTAATCTACAGACCATCTATAGAAGACTACAATGACCTCTCTAAGAGCAAGTATAATAGGAGACTATTAACAGGCTATACATGCTGAGGTGGAGGGAAAAAGGAGGAGAGAGAAGAAAGGTGGGTGCAAATTTGTAGGCACCTAAACCATGGAACGAACTCTGTGGAGAAGGGATAGGCTATAACACTAGTGCAAACTTTCGATCGATCAGAGTTGATTTGAACCATTAGCGATTTTTCTTAAGAGTTCAGCAACAATTCGCGATCATACTAAACATGTCCGGTGTGAATACCTTTATGAGTTTGGAGCTGAAATTTGGTGAGTTGCTTCATTCCTTAAGGTGTCGAGAGGCTATGCTTAAAATTTCATATTCTTTTGGATACTGTTTGATAGTGTTTTCACTTTTTTCTCCCAAAGTGACTTTGTGTTGTTTTGTTCATACAAGACAAGTCCGGTCTGCACATTGAACATGTCCGGTATGAAATGGTTTTTAGGTGTTTTGCTAATTCGTGCTCGTTAGCTTTCCTTCTTATCTAGTGTATTCTCTGAGGTTTCTTGAGTGCATCTAGTCACTAGTTGGCCTATGTGAGCTCATTTTGGAGAAGTTTGAGTCTCCGCGAGTGCTTTGGGGTTTAAATTGGGATTGGGCTGAAATTAAAAGAAAATTATTGGATTAGGCTCCCATCAACCCCCCACTCCCCTCAGGTCGCTTGCATGGTCCTTCATTGAACGACTCCAAAAGGGGGACACAATCCCTTAGGAGATTGCCTTCTTTCTTACAAAAGCGTCTTTTATGTTCATCATCTAAGCCACAAGTGACCATCTTATCTCCTTTTATACCTTCAACAATGAAAGCCTCAATATCTTGAATGAGAAATATTAATTAAACATTAGTAGGCAACAATAATAAGCAAGAAAATAACCCTACATTGGCCTGGTTAAATACAATAAGCTTACATTTATGGTTCTTAATCTTCATCTCCATTGGCTTTATACTTCTAATAGGTGGTCTTTTATTTATTGTCTTAGAAAATAAATTTGTAGTTAACTATATTAAACTTTTTTAGGTCTGCATTCTTGTAATAATTTTGAATAGACACTTCTTCCTTGAAGAAGTATAAAAAGCCAAAACATTTCCATTATTATAAAAAGTTTGATACATAGAATTCCAAGTCTAACTAATCCTTGCAACTCCGTGGGAATGGAGGATCAGCAAATGGTCCATTTAGCACCCCATCCACGATGATGTTGTACGCCTTCTCTGTCATGTGCATGCCATCCCAATTGGCAAAGTGGCGTGGGTTACCCCAAAGCTTTGCCATGCCATTGCACTCCATATTGGTGTGGTATGGTCCATCGCCGCCACAACATGCGACTAGAGGATCATGAATACCTACCAACACAACACAAAAAGCAACATGTATGAACAACATTATCAATCAAATACATGCCATCAATAATTTTTGATAGATTATAAACTCTAAAATAAAAGCATTGGTCTACTTTAGAATTTGCATTGGGACATATGAACATATTGACATGTGCAATACAATTCCAGTGAGAAGAATTTATCCATGTGCAATTTTTCTTGTCTTCAAACTAGGCTTTACTATGTAGGCTGGACTACTGTACAACACAAGCTAGTACATACTCGCCAAATCTGCCAGGGTTCTTGATGAGTTCCATGGTGGCATTATAGTAGTCAGCATAGATTAGCTTCACATCAGGGTAAGTGTAACTGAGCCGTCCGATGGTAGAATAAAGCTGCTCATTGTGTGTCTGGGATAACTTGTTGAACCACCTAAGGCACCCATGCTCGTCGTAGTCCTTAGGGTTGTCACTATGGAACCTACTTAGGTATGATGCAAAACACCCAATGGGGAAGTTATTGGGATCACGGCGCTTTTCGCACCACTACTGAAAATAAGCTCCCGTGTGTGCATATGTATAAATGTTGTGCATACATAGATAAGCATGTTATATACAAAATAATTTGGTTACAAAAAGAAAGAGGATGCATATTGGTGTGCAAGCACCTCGATGAAATGGCTTATGTATGCGATGACATCTGGAATGATATTTCCATCCTTGCTAGGTTTACCAGCAATGAAATATGAGTAGTAGTCATTGCCACCAATGCCACCCATCACGACAAGAGAATCGCTTAGAAATTTCTTCTTGGCATCTGATATATAGAAAAACAATCATGAAATGGATGAATAAGTTGATCAATATGCATATTCTACACATCGTGCATGAATACATTAGGGATGTCTTTGGATCGGATTGTTGTATGTTGTTACCGTCTCTAGGAGCTATCGATCCACCATATTATTGAACCAACCAATTTGCACGCCTAGACACCGGGGCTGCCTGAGTCGAAGAGCGGATACTCACGTGCCGTGGCACCAAACACGGCAAAGTTGGCGCCATGTGGGAAATGTCCAGAGTCCTTCTCCGGTAAAATCGGTGGTATCAATGGAAGGTGGAGCGCTTGGGCTGTTATAATATATATGGCATTAAATGAATGGTGAACAAACAAAAAATTTCTAGAACCTAGTAGATCATTAATACCACATCTAGTAAACATCAATTGATGTTTAGAATTGGATAAATGAACTAACTTTATAGTACTTTTGTTGCCCTAAATTGATTAATAAGATTTGTTAGAGGCCTAACAACAATCTCCCAACCCTTATCCTAACTAGTTTCTAGGGAAGGAGGTTGTTAGAGAGCAATAACTAAAGTTGGAGAAAGTCGGGGGGACTTCCTCGATGCAACACAAATATCATAATAGATTTACTAATCTAAAATCTCTAAGTATGCATGTGTGTCTTAATAAAAAAAAACTAAAATCTAGGTGTTGAGAGGCTTGGATCTGCTCGTGTGGATAGCTTTAACAAAAAAAGCATTCAGTGGAAAGGAATACACACCATAGAAATCAATGAGGACACGGCCATCGGACACGCGGCCGGTTGCGTGCCTAAAAATGTCTTGCCATAGGGGGCTTCCTTGTACTTAGATGCGTTCTTCCCAATCAAGTGGACCGAAATTGCCGGTGTCCATGGTGTCGTCGCCAAAACTGAAGATGCGCTTGTAGCAGCTGCACAACCCTACATTGGAATTGAGCAGGAGGACAAGGGGTACAAGGATGATGACAGCCACTGGGATGGAAACATGACTGGTCATCTTCGAGCACCGCTAGTTCTCTTTGCATTTACTACTGATGAGTTGCTTTGACCAATATTTATAGCACATTTTGGTAGTGGTATATCTCTAGCAGCCCACTGTTTTTTAGTGGTATATATCGCAAGGTGCACACTGTTTCTTGAATAATGCTATATCTCTAACAGTCAACCATTCCTTGTGAAGATATGGAAAAACTAGAATATAATTATTGTTCAATGGACATATGTAGAAATCATCGAGATCTACAAAATTTGTTTTAGCCATTTCTCCATTAGATTTTGTTCAAACAACTTAAAATTTTAAATTTCAAAATATGAGAACTTTGAAAATAATATTTGGGCATTAAACGATTTCTAATGAAAAAGCCTTCAATAACAAAGTTTTGGCCATTTTTTTCAACTTTTATTTGTTTGAACAATTTAGGATTTATCTAACTTTTGTTTGAACAATTTAGGATTTATCTTTCATTTTTATTTTTCATATTTTTTCATGTCATGCTAAAATTTATTATAAAAAAAATAAAACACCATATATTACATGAAATTGCTCTAGCTGTATTGGGTGCATTGTTGTCCTCTTTTGGGTGGTAGTGATAGTGATAGTGATAGTGATAGTGATAGTGAGGTTGCAGTTTCAAATCTTGGTGGTTGCCACATTTCTTTTGACATTTTTAAGCCTCACTAAAATTAGTATATCAGAATTTAAAATAGAATTTTATGATACTAAATAATTTTGAATAAAAAAATTTGGCCCATTTTTTTTTATCATTTTTTTCACGTCATGCTAAAGTTTAATATAACAAATAAAATAAATCACCTAGAAATACAAGTGCCACCCACAATATTGTATTCAATGAGCACAAAGACCTATAGCAACACAAAAAGCCATAGCTATAGTAACTTGATATTGCTTCCATTCAGGATTGTAGTTGCATAAGAATCTAACAATTGCAACACCACCATAAATTATTACAATGCCAAAAACCGTGGCAATAGAAACATGTTATTGCATCAGTTTAGAATGCTTGTTGCAATAACCACTTTGCAAATGCAACACCATTAAAGATTTTATTGCAACCAAGTACAATCGTGGCAACCGTTACAAGCAAAGGCAACTAAATCCAATATAGTTGCAATAACACCAAGTAATTGCAAATCAAAATCAATACTAATGCAACTCCAAAGTGCCATGGCAATTATGCTAACTAATTGTAACATAATTCTTAAATGGTTGCAGTAGCACATGCCTATTATTGCAATGACAAACTACACATCATGCAACACATTTAATCTGATGCATTATAGGCAAATATTGCAACCATTTTACACAAAGGTTGCAATACAACCCCACCTATGGCAACCAAATTAGTGGTGTTGCAATCGAGTGGTGTAGTATTAGAGGTGAATCCTTGTAGTATATAAGCAAACCAATTACATGAGTTGACTAATATTTGGGCTATAGGGATCCATATAGCCACAGCTGAAGTGACGTCATGTACCATATTCCTCTATGAAAAAAAGAATGAACAACTCCATTCCTAGTAATAACATTATATAAATAAATTAATTTCGAACGCTTAGTCCTGAATGCTTTTAAAACACTAGCACAGCGTTTCAAACAGATTCTTGCATATATTGCAAACATTTCCCATGCATGACCATGAGGTTTCCAAGAGAGAAGCAGCAACAACGCAAAGACCGAGTGCATGCCAGTACGTACAGGATTTGAAGAGTCGTCCATGCTATCTGTTGATAGGGGGTCAAAAGGAAGCACTGCAGGCACCTAGAGGTTACCACTACATGCCGGCCAGTCGTAGTAGTTCTCTGGATTTCTGACACCAGCGAACACGCTCGCAAAGACGCCGGCCGGGCATAGACATTGGGCTGTCACATGGCGAGACATCTGAAGAGATGCGAAACTTGAAGCTGAAGCTGCCGCTGCTGCCCGCTGCTGCTGCTGCTGCTTTACATGACTGGACCAGATCACCCTTCAGATTCAGAGATTGACGCGCTAGCACATGAACGAAAGAGACGGCCGGCCGGAGCGGAGCGACGAGCAAGGGAATTATAGAAAGAAAAAGAAATAGAAGGAGAGGGGATTGTTTGGCTAGCTAGCTAGCTGCGCTTTTGTTTTGTCGCGAGCAGGCATCTCCCTGTCTGACAAGTGACAAGCGCAGTCATCGGCCGGTATGCGTCGGGCTCCGTGCTCGATCCCTGCATGCAGCATGTTGCAACACACCCGACCCAACAGCTCTGCCGGAGCAGTAGGCTTCTATTCGGTCTCGATGTACTGTTGCTCCCTTTTTTGACTGGTTTACGTGTATTTTATGTAAGGGAAAGCTTGAGGATTGGAGAGCCTAGGTAGACCACGAGGCTAAGGGATTATGAATTGGGTTGATTGGTCTAAAATACATACATATTCAGGATTTCAGAGTGAGACTAGCTCATGAAATTAGCATTAGTGTATAGCATATCTTTGTTGTTAAGCTACTGCTACTCATGCATTGTTCTGTTTCGTATAAAATTCATGTGAATTGTTCCTGCCAAATGCTTTCTGTTCGCTTGTATTTTTCTCTCACAGTAAACTAACCGACTTTATCTTATCGGGTGGCTTATATGACCGGCAAAACAACCCGAAAATGAAGTGGTGCACAATATCAATATGAAGTGCTGTCCGTTCTTTGATCAGTGAGAGTGAAGTGAATGTCTCGAATCTTGGTGATACAAACCCATCGATGCAAACCAGCAGAGGCACAGTACTGCAAGTGCAAGTACCCAAGGCAGCAGCAAGCAGCTGCTTCAGTACAGTACAAGAAAAAGCATGTGCACCTGAGTTAGCAAACTTCCAGCCTACAGCTTTTGTCAGCACATTGTCCCTTCCAACACATCTGCTGCTGCTTGCTGCTGATGCTGATGCCATTGCCATCATTGTGTGTGATCCGTGTACTGTAGGAGGATAGGGGTCGTGTGGGCCCGGGGAGCAGGCCCGGGGCTGCTCATCTCTCTTTCTCTTTCTTTGATGTGATATCGTCTTGCATAGGCTTGGGCCAGCTGGCTTTATTCCCTCACCTCCTCCTACACAACCCGCCCGGACAGAGGAAGAGCAAGAGAGGTGGCTAGACTGCATTGGAGTTTGCAAAAGCAGATCTCTCAAAGCACACAGATTCCCTCTGATGGCGACTGCAGCTGCATCACTCACCGCATGTTTTATTAACACATACTAATTATTCTTGATAGCATGATTTTTATATCTTTTTGTCAAACTTCTAGTGAATTTATATATATGTGCCACCATAAAACATGCATATATATGCTCATAGAAGAGAGACTCCAGCTTGGCAGGCAACTCATCACATATGTAATACTGATCATATAATAGCTGAAAGGTGATTTCAAGCAATGATGTTAATTCTTGTTGTTTATGTAAGCAAAATCATCCATCTTTGCATCTGATGATCACCTACCAAACATATGCATGCATATGCTCAAAGTAAGTGATGATTCTGTTGAGCCATCCCTGCCTGTCTAGTGTACGTCTACACCATACATAAACCTTTGCAAATACCAATTAAGGTCCCAGTCAGTGTCTACTGTCTAGTACTACACACACGTCGGTCAGTGTGATGATCGACCAGCTACCTCTAGCTACCTGATTGGTGCGAGATCCGATCGACGCCATCATCATCATTTGATGCCAAAAGCAATATTCCCCAATCGCCTGACCTCATCGAGTGCCCGGAATTTCATGCATGTCCCTCCGTCCCTCCTTTGTTGATCCATTCCCGTCGACCATGCCACTTGTTTTTTTTTTATACATATATACTAGTACTAGTACATTCAAGGAGTACTATATAATATGTATATATGAACCTTCTTTTTCAGTATATATATGCATCTTCTTTTCGAGTTTGGACTACCAGTTCGTCGCCGGCAGCAAGCACTGACATTGACTGCTTTTTGCACTGGTAGTTTATGTGCGGTTTTTACATTCTAGAGACTGTGCTGCGCATGATGAAAATCCATGTCGTCCTCTCAGCTCTCGATCAGATCAAAATAAAATGGAAGTACTTGTTCTACAGTATTCTAGTACATAGCTTATCCATTAATATACTTGTGAATGTACCGGCATTATCTGAATAGCAAGACATGCAAATCTTGGCAGCACACTCCCCACATAAAGTGTTCCTATGTCTCATGCATTTTCTCTGTGATTGTGGTCTCTCTCTCTCTCTAACTTTCTCTCTCGATCGTTTACACACAGCTGAGACACCATCTCTCTGACTAGAAACGGTTAATTGGTTCTTGCTTTCTATAGGCATGGCAGGTGGCAGACGCGCGGATCATATGCAGCCTTATTAGCTACTAATAAGATGCCATTCCTGAGGATCTGCATGTGGTCTGATGGATTATATGTTATTTAATCTGATTGGATTGAGAAGTGAGATCACAGTAGTAGTCATCATCACCAACATCAAGAAAAGGATTACAGGGGGACATAGATAACTGCACAGCGAAGATCACGAGGAACAGGAGGGGCATCATAGCTAGTTTATTGGGATCTTAGGCATAAACTTTAATTAGCTACTAATCATGTGATCCAGAGAGCTATATACCATCGTCTGCTGTTGGAACAGATTTTGTGCAGTCTGTAGAAGGCAATAGCAAGATTAGTACCTTAATTAGCCAGATCATTGGTGGCACTCTACTACTTGTATAAGTATACTAGCAAGAAAATCTAGAACGCTAGTTGTATGCTAATTAAACATAAGAATCATCTTTGATGGATTCTGCACAAAACACAATGGTGAGTATTAACTTAGTGGTAACCTTAAATTTATTTGTTTCACTATAGCTTTTCTTAAGTTTGAAGATGAGCGCAAAATTTACTTGACTCCATAACATTTTGTAAAACATCTCTATGAAAAAATAAAACCTTTTGTAAGACATCAGTACAATTGAAAGTATAATTTCTTTGTCATCTAATAATTTGCTTGTTTAACTTCTTAACTTTGCATGAGCTGAGTATTCAGAAAATATCTTTGACTTAGCACTGAATCAATTGTGAATACATCAATTTATCTTTGGTCAGTGCGAAAAAATCTAGACTTACTAGTTTCCGTGTTCAATTTCTCTTAGGACAGCGGAATGATATTACGGGAATCCCAAATTCTAAGAGCTAGAGACTAACATGCGAATATAACCAAATTAACATTGAATTAAGTTTGATGGAAATGGTATGTGAGTTGTAAGTTGTAACAGCCAAATTCTCAAACTTGAACGTGACGAAATACTCATTCATGTTCATACAAGTTATTATCGGACTTGGAATTCATGAGTTTAAGAAGGTGGAAGAACAAATTTCATCAAATTGGAACTTGTTTTCCATGAATATGACATTTAAAGTAGTGTCTTAACCACTGAGATATCATTATGTTGATCAAAATTTGAATGAGCAAACTTAACCATATTTACCCATTAACATTCCATGAGAACCTTAGGGCATGTTTGGATGATAAAGTTTCACAACAATGTGGTATTAATTATAAAATTACGGTGTTATAAGCGAGTTACGACACATAAAACCATGGTTTAGAAAAAAAAAAAAGGTCATGAGTGATGTTTTTAAAAATAAAAAAGACTACAACTTTGACAAAACCAAGGTATTACAGGATACTAGGTTTGTTGTATCCAAAAATCCGGTAGCTTTCGAATCTAATACTCTAAAAATACATTGTATCCGAATGGGGGGCCTAATACATTCATACTATACCCATTCATTAGCTTTTCCATAACATTTTCATAACATTTCAATCACGAGAAGGAACATCCAAACACACATCTGAAATTTAGAGCTCGATTGTACCAGTACAACTATGCCCACCAAGTTCTCATGTAATTAAACATAGTATAGTTAAGTAACCTGACACATATCACCTCCATGAGTTAACACATGCGCACTTCCCACTACATGCAAAACTACCAACTACTACTTGACATTAACCAGCTTGAAACTCATAAGAAAAAACATGTAAAAACCCCAACACAAGATCGATCACCAGCCTAATTGAAGAAGACGACGACTCCAATTAAGTTCCAAACCACATAAACCCTAGAGCTAATTGAGGGTGAGCTAGTTCAGCTTCATCAGCATCCATCCATGCATGCAATCCCAGCTGGACCTGGACGGTCAAATCCAACTCACAACACATTCCCGGACGATGACGAGCTGAACCCCGACAAGAACTCCGCCGGCCATCCACTGCCACCGCCGGTGCTTCCGGGCCAGTACGACTGCTCATGGTGCGCCGCGACGGCACCCCCGCCGCCGTTGCTGCTGTGCTCCTCCATTTTCACCGCCGCGAGCTGCGCGAGCAGCCCCGAGGCGACGACGCCCCTCGGGAACCCGTCTGCGAGGACGCCGGTGCCGTCGTCGGCGAAATGGTAGCCGTGCAGGCCAGCCTGCTGCAGGAACTGCGGCTGCATCTGGAGCGGGAGGTAGTGGTGGTAGCCCTCCAGCGAGGCCTCCAGCGCGGCGGCGGCCGCTGCGGGCGGGAGGCCGAGGTGGGGCAGCTGCGCCTGCATGCTGGCGATGGCCTCGGCCGCCGCCATGGCCGCGCTCGTGGTAGTCGCGGTGGTGGTGGTGGCCGTGGTGGAGGTGGAGGTGGTGGAGGACGACGAGGTGGCCGCCGTGGCGCCCGCGCCGCCCTGGCCGCCGCGGGACGACTTCTTGCTGGAGCGCTTGGTGTTGCGCCTGCACCCGCCGCCGACGGGCACGTTGCGGAGCGCGCCGCCGCCGGGTCCAGTAGCGACGGCACGCCTTGCAGAAGTGGCGCGGCTGCGAGAGCGAGTAGTTGTTGAAGTAGCAGAACTTGGTGTTGGTGGAGTCGCAGCGCGGGCAGCGGAGGCGTGCCGGGCTCCGGGAGCGGCACGCGCGCGAGCCGGGCGCGCTCCGCCATCGACACCACGGGGCGAGGCTGCGCCGCCGCCCCCGCTCCAGCCGCGGCCTGCACCGAGGTGGACGAGACGCCTCCCGCCGGAGCGCTCGCCGCCGTGTCAGCAGGACCTCCAGGAAGCGGCGCCAGGCCGGACGGCGGAGGCATGAGGTGGTGGTGGTCGCTGCCACCGCCGCCGCCGAGGAGACACTGGAGTGGTGGCTGCTGCTGCATCATCATCTGTATGTATGGCGAATCAATTAATAAAGACTGGAATTCAAAGCATGGTATATTCACGAACATGCCTAGAATGATGCCCTTCTTTTTGTTTCAAAGCTCAATCAGGCATGAACAAAGGCAATAAACGATCAATCAACAAAAGTTTGAAGTTCATGTTGGAAAAAAAAAAAAAAGGATTCACTCTAAAAAAAGAAGGAAACAGAAATAAAGAAGGTCATCATGCTTGTGCACACTTATATGATGAAATTAAAGTAAAGAAGAGTAATAGCTAGGATAAATCAATTACCTGGCCCCAATTGGGAGGGTCTAGGAAGATCGGGAGCGAGGAGAACACCATGATGATGGATGCGGCACTGGTGGCGAAGAACTACTTGGGCTCTTTCGCGTTCCTTTCAGTGACGACCGTGACTTTGTGAGGGAGAATGAAGGAGAAGAGTGAGTGAGGAGATGGAAACAACTTTCCTTTGCCCTGCCCTCAAGTGGTGCCTTTTATAATTTATGTGGCCTTCCTTAGCAGCTAAGAGAGAACGATCGAGCTGGAGCTACCTGCAGCTAAGAACAGTGCTGCAAGACAGCAAGAGACAGAGGTAGAGAGAGGGTGCTGATGAGGATAGCTAGCTAGAGAGAGCTAGTGGGGATGGCTGGATGGATGTGTCATGGGCCATGAGAGAGAGTAAAAGGTGATGGCTCAAAAAAGGAGATGGCCATGGCAAACCCTAGGTAGCTAACAGTAGGACAGAGAGAGAAAGAAGAGAGAGAAGAATGAGGAACTCATCAATCAGTGTGCAGCTAGGAAGAGAGGAGAGGAGACATGGACGGCGCCACCAGAGAAAGCGGAGGAGGGCTCCAGCACGCAATGGAATGGGGGATCGATCGGACGCGAGGAGGCGAGATGAATGAAGGCCCCTCTGCTGGTGCTGCTGCCCCGTATTTATACACCACCAAAAGCCAAAATAAAGCGAAAGCGAGCTGGTCTGCTCTTGGTGCCTGCCTGAGCTTAGCGGCCCAAGTGTTGGTTCCCTGGGGCCCACAACGGGCTGGTAGAATTATTGTGTTCTTATTATACGTGTACGGACGTACTCATCTGCTTAATCACGTGATTATGCAGAATGGGTTTGGTTAGTCATGCAAAGGATAGTGAACTAACAGTGGCTGAGAGTTTAACGGAATGGATATTTTCTCTATGTTCATCAGTTCCGAAAGGGTTTAAATACTAAATAAATAATCGATATATAAATTCATACATTTAATACGCATATCGTATCCAAATTCGGATTATCAAAGTTGGATTTGTTTTATATGTATATGGAGTAGATATCAAATTCGACACATCAACACTAGACGTATTCGATTCTGAATTTGAGAAAGAAACAACTACCCTTATTCGGTATCCCCAATATCTGTTTGTGTCTGGTCCGGCTTTCATCCCCGAGTCGACAACAAGAGAGGCTAGTAATAGATGGCAAGAGTTTTTAGTACCATTCATAATATTTTAGACCATATAGCAATATTCGTGTCCTCATTCTGATTTGTCCAATATCTTCAGATTTTTCCATTTTCTTCTAATAAGAGAGTCCCTACCTCTTTTTTTCCATTTTCTTCTAATAAGAGAGCAGTACAACAAAGTTACAAATATATTGAGATTTCAGTTGTTGTAAGTCAAGTTATCAGCTTGACCAAGTTTTTTTTTAAAAAATTATAAAAGCACACATCAAAATGGCAAATTATAAAATATATTTCACAATGTATCTAGTGAAACCATTTGTTATTGTAAATATTATTATTCTTCCCTAAAAAATTAGACAAAATTATGATGAATTAACTTAGGACAACTAAATTTTAATATTTCATGATCGAGGGAGTATGTATTTGTTTTGAGTTAGAGGTATAGGTTTGATTCTTTACTTAAAGTTAACTACACTTTTGCCATTTTTTCCTCAATAATATTGACCTTGACTTACCTTGCCCAGACCAATGCCTCAAACTCTAATTAGGTCTCGGGATTGGCCCTTCTTGATGAGCCTTCTATGTAGTGGTAGCATTGCATACATCTAAGTTAGACAAGAAGTTGATGCCAACATTAAGCTATGGAAGAAGCTAATGATAGAAAACCAACGTGCTCATATACCTTTTAAGTCAATGGCCCTGAAACTATGGCCAAAAAAATTGATCGATTGCTCATGTTGATGGTAGCTCTTTATGGCGACATATCAAGTGAAAGGATAATGGCCATAAGACAAGGTGCAGTTAGGGTTGTAAAAGATTGAAGTGCCCGTCTTAACCTAGCAAGAAACACTTCATCCACTTCCATGTTTAGACCCTAGAACTAAGAAAGAACACACTAAAATGATCCTTAGGATCATCACATTAAACTTCAAAGACACTGTAAGAAAGTTGGGAAAAGTAAAACCCTAAACTAAAAGCACATTACCATGGAAACAATCCTAGAGACTTGCTCTAAGAGCTTGTTGCACACATAAGCACAAAGAAAAATAAAAGCATGAATTAAATGCAATAAGAAAAGAGTGGAGAATGAGCAGTCATTTTTCCACGTTGTTGCACCCACTTAGGGTTAAGCATCCTTGAATGTAGGACTAAAGATCCACTAAAAGTATCCATTCTCCAACCATAGAATGGTCCCAAACTATGTACAAGTCACAAAAAGCTTGTTGTAAGGCTCCCACCACAAGATGACAAAGAGCTCAAGAGTCAACCTCCAATCAAGAAGACCATCTAGGTGCTCTCAATCATTAAGAGTAATGAGAATGAATGGCCCTCACTTGATGAATGAAAACCCAGAGCTCTACATATACACTTGTCATTCTCAAAATCTCACCTCATGACCTTACACTATTGTGAATACTAGCCTCTTACAGGGTTCCAATGGACCTCAACTTGACCTTACACTAACATGAATAGACTTCTAGGGTATTAAAAGACCTAAAAAGAATGACCTTGAGGTGTTTAAATATCCACAAACCCATAATAGTTTGTCCGAAGATGTTGGAGAAGTTTTAAAGGAAAATAGTTCATGAAATACATAGGTCACATTGTTTGGACAAACAAAGCCAGAATATCCAACCTATGCAAATGCAAATTGTTTTAGAATGGCTAGTCGATGCCTATGTTTGTCTAGTGCTCTCTACAATGCATCACCAAACTCTCAATCTACAAATGCAAATTGTTGATAGCTCACGGCTCACAATAGAACAGACCCTCAATCTACTTTTTTATCTTTTTACCTAATCATTTTTCCAAAACCATGTTGCTTTTCATCCTCGGATGTCGGTGACCAAAAGATCGCATTAGGGCGGTCTGCAAACCTTCATGCCCTAATGCGATCCTTCCTAGGTGAGAGCCTCAAAGGTTCAACTAGTTATTTCTCGTTGCAGAAACACTATAAGTATCCTTTCTTGGTAAACATAGCTATATCTCATCACAAAAGTAGAAATTGTCCTTTCTGACGGTCATGTTGTTTCGTAGTAGATGAAACGTGCCTAGACCAAAGTTATACTCCCTCCATCTCAAATTATAAGTCATTCCAACATTTTCTTGAAGAGTCAAATTAAGCACCTCAAGTTTGACCAAAATTATAGAGAGACAATTACAATGATTTACGAATCAAATAGCTATACTATGAAAATATAATTAATAAAAATCTATTGATGCTTAGTTGGTATCAAATAGCTATATACTACTTGAGATGTTTCACTCTCCAAGAAAGTTAAAATGACATAATTTGGGATGGAGGGAGTACTTCTCAAAAATATCTACAAATTTGTAGTTAATAAATGATTGATTTAAGATGTGGGTAGAAAATAATAGCATGTGTTGTCTGGTCAACTGATGTGTATGTGGGGACGGTAAAGCGCCACATGAAGAAGAGAGATGCCCTAGATTCAAAATGTAGAAAACACACGTATTCAAAAGATCATGCGACTTATGACCTCCAATGTGCACACACGGGGTTGCTCAGCGGCGAATATTTTGTTCCAATATTTTCCTAAAGATTTTTGAGAATGCTAAAAGGTAAATTTTTAGATACATCAACTTAAGTTGACCACTCCTAATCATTTCTAGAGGTAGCCCCGAGTGTGTAAATGATAGTTCGATAAGGCATTGTGAAACATGTGCCTCTTTGAATAATAGACAACTCTTCAAGATGCTTCTCTAAATAGACACCTTCTTCAGAAGTGATCTTATCAAGATTAGAATAGACATTAGTAATTGTCTTAGAATGGTTAACATGGCCACCAAACAGGTATGTCTTGTGTCACAGAGAGTTGGAATGATGGCATTGTCCTTTCTGACAACATACTCTCATCACACCACTTCACCTTGTCTCTCGAAAACGCAAAAGACTTGCGCTTCTTTTTTTTTTAAGTAGAAGAATGCAGAATGCAATGCAAAACAACGGGACCGGGGTGGAAACAAGATTTGAAACACGCTCTGCCACCTCCGGTCAAACAACACGAAGGAGAAAAGAAAGAAGGCCACCTCCGGCCCAACAAACAACAAACAGCGGGAGCGGAGCTCACGCCGAACACACTACCAAAGCAATCGAGCTTGCCGACGGCGGCAAACACGAGGAACCGGGGCGGCATTTAGATGGGAGCTCATGGCGGCCTCATCGGAGCCTTCAAGAAGGGAATGACGTCCACAGCGCCAACTCCGAAGGTACCCCGCCGGAACCTTCGTTCCCGAGCCCACCGGGCACCCTTGATGAACGGAGGGCCGGCAGCGCCTTCAGGAAGGAAATGACGAGCATGCCACCGTCGTCGCCCCGGCGAGCCCGAGGAGAAATGGTTTTCACCACCGCCATTGCCCCGAAGCGGTCATCGCCCAAGAGAAGCCACGGTAGTCGACGCCCCAGGTAGTTGGGGCAGGGCGCCGGGCAGCCCGGCCATCCACCCACCACTCGGTGGGGAGGACGGGCCCCGTATAGTTGGCGCGCTTGGCTAGCCCGCCCGCCCGCCCGGCCCAAATCATCGGCGAGCACCCCCCGCCCCGGCGAAGTCCCACGACCTCAAGGCCGGGTCGGAGAGTGCGCCGGTGGATTAGAGTTAATCGTCACCTTGTCAATGCAAAAGACGAGTTCTACCAATTTTATTATTCTATTTGTTTATACTACAGATTAAGAGAACTAGTCCAATGACTTGAGGTGCATAAGTGAAGTTCATGTTTAAAAATAGAACGACAATTAATTGTTTGTTTTTTTCTTTGCACTCTCCTAGCCCATCTGGTCATTCTACGCGATACTTATATAGATACTTTCTAACTATGACAAAGTTTACTCCCTTATTTCTAGCAAGAGTGCAATTCTAGCACAGTGCCATGGTTTAGTATCTTAAGTTTGACCAATTACAGATAAAAGAAATATCAATGTTTTTTACGATATAAAATTAATATCATTAGATTAGTTATGAAATTTGTTTTCATAATAAATTGATTTGGAGTCATAAATGTGAATACCATTTACTAGAAACTTGGTCAAACGTGAACCACACTAAATGACACGTAACATGTAGTTGTATTTTTTTTTAACAAAGGCAAGTTAACAATTTATCTTTTATACTTTCTCTCGTATGATTCAATTTGGATTAGGCCCATGTATGTGTTAATATGATATTTTAGGGATCTATATCGGCACATTTATTGATTATATGGTGGATTATATCAGGCACGGGAATGGTCGAATGGATGGCATCCATGTCTAAGAAAGTCCACGTCAATCCAGTCCAACTTTAAGCGAGAGGAAATCCTGTCCAATCCAACTCATTCACTCAATGTCCAAAATCCATCAAGTTATTCCAATTAAACAGTAGCGCCGCAACGCCATTGGCGAAGCTGACTCTCCACGGCCGCCGGCGACGTCGAGGAGGCCGCGCCCCTGATCCCCGTCTCCGGCGCCTGCCGTGGCCACGGCTGACGTCGCGAGGAGGCCGCACCTCTGGTTCCTCGGCTCCGCTGACGTACGTCGCGAGGAGGCCGGCGCCCCTGATCCGGAGGCTCCAGCACCCGCCGCGCGTCTGCCGCGGCGACGTGGGCCGTCAACAGCTAGCATACCAAATAAGCTTGATGGTGAACAGCATTCCTCTTGTTTGCCACTGGCCCAACGCCCGGCGGGGGAGCTGGACCACGTCATCGTGGCCGTCGTGGAGTCTGCCACTCGCTCGGGGTCATGCACCGGAACCTCATGCTTGGCAGGAACGCAGGAGAACTTCCTCTTCGTGAATCGCCGCTCAGGACCATGTTCTTCCGGCCAGGTACCGTCCAAAGTCGTCAAACTATCCAACGGATTTGGATTTTTTTTATCTCTGGATGTCCAATTATTCAGTGTTGATTCTGAACCCCACCTCCCGCTGTGTCCAAAGTCCAAATAAATCCAGTCCAAAAGAATCAACGAAGAAAAAGTCCAATTGGACTCTAGATGATCGACGTCCAGTCTTAGATCTACTAAGCAAACAATGTATAATAAGGCTTCTAGAGTTCGTACCAACAACCCGGCCCAATTAACTGTTTTATGTAAGGCAAGGATAAAAAAACATAAGTGCAATGGAGCATATGGTTCGCTCAATATGTAGGATCGATCTGAACACCCTCCATGTATGTTGGACGTGTGTTTATAGATAAAACATTAGCTTAAGCTATGTATTCAGCATGAAAAATTGACATGGTCATCGCTTCGCATACATATACATTGTCTCCATATATAGTCGCCCCTATCATGCATAAAGACCTTTAGCTAGGTTTTTCTATACTAATAGTGGCAAAAGCGAGTAATTCAGAAGCATTTATATACTGACGTGCCTCGGCATATTGTTATGTCGATAGATGCAAATAATTTAGAATTAGCTTTAATATTAGCTTAGTGCAGCATAGAGCGGGACACGGCTCTTAGAAGCTAGAACGAGTGAAAAGGAAGGAGTCCAGGAACCATCAGTTCTGATGAAGCGATAAGCATCAATTGACAGTAAAGTTGCGAAAAGAAAACAGGCAAACTTGAAAACTGTTGGTTTTAAAAGAAAATGCTTAATTAGTTCTGACAGTTGCAATGCATGAAAGACGACTAGGCGAGGGTGTAGTCTCTGGATTCGTAAAGAAAAAAAAAAGTGCCATGTGTATATCGGGTATAATAATCACTCTGATTTATGATTTACTGCCTCCAGTAAGTGGAGTTTCAGACAGCAAAATGAAACTATAAATGCAAAGTCTATTTAGCCGCTAATTGAAAAAAAATGTACAATTAGCCACTCTGATACCTAGTACTAGTACCTAGATATAGTACGTACTACCTCAAGCTACTGTTGGATGACGTTTGAGACAGGAAGATGAAACTATGCATGCAAAGTTAAGTTCGGTTGTTTGTCTGGAACGTCACGCACTCGTGTAGATATTGGACTGGGAGAGAGCACTAATTTTGGAATGTTAGAGAGAGCACTTTCTTATAGTACTGATTGTTTCCCGCAGGCTGAATTCGACGAGTATAAAATTACGGCAAACAGGGACAGGCCAAAGTATGCGGCGTCCATCTACCGATCAGATCAGAAGAGTCCGCATGGATGGACAGTCGCCGCCTGTGCAATCAGCAAGCAACGCACACATGGTACTGAGTGTTGATGAATCGTGGATGGATGGGAATTCAGCTGCATTCTGAATGTCTGATGCTAATACACACCTGGGGGGAGGCTGGGAGAATTCTGACGCAGGACGGTGGAGCTCCCCTCTTCATCCATTTCCGTTTTCTTTTCTTGTTTTTTTGGGTACAACAAAAAAAGAGAGTGGTTTTCCTCTCTCTCAGCATTTCCCTAAGTTCAGCAGAGTCATGCCCGTTGATCGCGCAACATGAGGAACTAAGGCCTTGTTTAGTTCCATGCAAGTTTCACTGAAAGTTGCAAGTTTTTCCACTCTCTCTCCATCACATCAATTTCTATCCGTATATATGGAGCATTAAATGTTAGTGAAAAAAATAACTAATTACACAGTTTTGTTGTAAATCACGAGACGAATCTTTTAATCCTAGTTGGACCACGATTAGACAATATTTACCAAATACAAACGAAATGCTACAGTTGCAACTTTTTCCAACACTTTTCATCTAAACAAGGCCTAAGTAAAAGAAAAAGATGATTTTTCTTGCACTGATGGCGTTTTGCAAGTTGAGGAGAAGCATGCACGTAGATCGCACAAATGAGGGCGATTACGACACAATAGTAGTGCGTTGGAGTACTAGTAGAAAATAACAAGAAAAGTAAAAGGGCGCGGCAGGAAACAGACAAGAAAAGGCGAGGTGTCGTCGGCGTCACAGATATTCCGCCTCCCCTACCGAACCTACCCCGCCGGGGGGACCGGGGCAGCGTCACCAAGCACTCGCAACGTGCGGGACGAGGAGTCCGTCCAGTCACCGAATCCAGCAGCCAGCCAGGCTGAGGCAGCCGGGCCAGCGCGTATGTATCTTGCCGCTGAAGACTCCTCCGTTCTCCCTCTCCCAGCAAGCAGTGGCTCCTCCTTCCTCCTTCCCGTCCAAAAGCCCGGCGGCAAAATCTACGCGCAGGCGCGGTCAAAGATCGCCGAGAGACCGAGTAAAAAGGCGGCGGTCCAAGGCAGGCGCGCCCCGCTCCGGCCCGCGTCCGCCCCATGTGACGCGACGCCGACGCGATGCGGCCACCGGCCACGGCCACGGCCACGCCAACAAGGCGCGACGCGGACCCCGAGGGCTGGCTGGGCGGAGGAGGGGCTCGTGCTTTCGTTGCCGGGTGCCGGGGCTAATTCGTCGGCTTAACTAAAGCGTCACCTTGCCACCTCCCTCCGTCGTCCTGCCATGCCAGACAGGAAAGCACACAATGGCCATTGCCGGCCTCGCTCGCATGCTTCGAGGCCAAGGAAAACCACCACCCTGCTAAGAGCAGACAGACAGCCTCCTCTTGACCGCCCGCCCGTCCCAAGTTCAGCTCAAGCAGCCACTGACGTGACAGGGCCGACTAGACCGACCTCCGGTCAGTCCCACCACTCCCACCGAAGGCTGTCAAGAGCAACGTTAGGACATCACTATTACTATAAGCTTCAGCTAGCCCATGTGGCTAACTAGCAAGACGCCAAAGTACAAGGAAAAAATATCTGACGAGATGCAAAAACAAAAAAAAAAAAAAATACGAGCCAGAAACACGCACAAGCAAATACCGAACCAGAATAATAATACCGTAATACTTAACGCTTGCCACGATAACATTGTTCACCAACCGACCAACCATCACGAGGTCCAAAAAATCAACCACCACAAGTTCAGATAAAGCTACTAACGCGGACACACCGCGACACGACACGAAGATAACTCGCAGCCGCCGAGGAGCTGCTGCAGCACGCACGACTGACACGAGCCGCTTAGTCGACCTCCTCGATCTTGGGGCCAGGGCCGCCGCTGCCCGCTGGCACGTCCTCGTCCATGCCGCCGGCGCCGCCCATGTCGGCGCCCGCGCCCTGGTACATCTTGGCGATGATGGGGTTGCACAGGCTCTCCAGCTCCTTCATCTTGTCCTCGAACTCGTCCGCCTCGGCCAGCTGGTTGGCGTCCAGCCAGCTGATGGCCGCGTCGATGGCGTCCTCGATCTTCTTCTTGTCGTCGCCCGCCAGCTTGGACGCGATCTTCTCGTCCTTGATGGTGTTGCGCATGTTGTAGGCGTAGTTCTCCAGGGAGTTCTTGGCCTCCACCTTCTTCTTGTGCTCCTCGTCCTCCGACTTGTACTTCTCGGCGTCCTGCACCATCTTCTCGATCTCCTCCTTGGACAGGCGGCCCTTGTCGTTGGTGATGGTGATCTTGTTCTTCTGCCCCGTCGTCTTGTCCTCGGCGGACACGTTCAGGATGCCGTTGGCGTCGATGTCGAAGCACACCGTGATCTGGGGACACCACGGGGGGCAGGGGGGATGCCGGACAGCTCGAACTTGCCCAGCAGGTTGTTGTCGCGGGTCCGGGTCCTCTCACCCTCGTACACCTGGATGAGCACACCGGGCTGGTTGTCCGAGTAGGTGGAGAACACCTGCTCCTTCTTGGTGGGGATGGTGGTGTTCCTCGGGATCAGCACGGTCATCACCCCTCCGGCGGTCTCCAGACCAAGGGAGAGAGGGGTGACGTCCAGCAGAAGCAGGTCCTGCACCTTCTCGTTGCCCTCGCCGCTCAGGATGGCGGCCTGGACAGCAGCGCCGTAGGCGACGGCCTCGTCGGGGTTGATGTTCTTGCACAGCTCCTTGCCGTTGAAGAAGTCCTGGAGCAGCTGCTGCACCCTGGGGATCCTGGTGGAGCCACCGACAAGGACAACGTCGTGCACGCTGCTCTTGTCCATCTTGGCATCCCTCAGGCACTTCTCCACTGGCTCCATGCACTTCCTGAACAGGTCCATGTTGAGCTCCTCGAACCTGGCACGGGTGATGGTGGAGTAGAAGTCGATGCCCTCGTACAGCGAGTCGATTTCAATTGTGGTCTGAGCAGTGGATGACAGAGTCCTCTTCGCCCTCTCACAAGCAGTCCTCAGCCTCCTGAGAGCCCTCGGGTTGCCAGTGATGTCCTTCTTGTTCTTCCTCTTGAACTCTTGGACGAAGTGGTTGACCATCCTGTTGTCAAAGTCCTCACCACCAAGATGGGTGTCACCAGCTGTGGCCTTGACCTCAAAGATACCTTCCTCAATGGTGAGGAGGGAGACATCGAAGGTACCACCTCCAAGGTCAAAGATGAGGACGTTCTTCTCGCCAACACTGGTGGCCTTCTTGTCAAGACCATAGGCGATGGCAGCAGCGGTTGGCTCGTTGATGATACGCAGCACATTGAGGCCAGCAATCACACCAGCATCCTTGGTGGCCTGCCTCTGCGAGTCGTTGAAGTAGGCAGGGACTGTGACGACAGCATTCTTGATTGTGCTGCCAAGGTAAGCTTCGGCGATCTCACGCATCTTGATGAGGACCATAGAGGAGATCTCCTCAGCTGCAAACTGCTTCTCCTCACCCTTGTGCTGGACAACAATCATTGGCTTCTCACCAGGCCCAGAGATGACCTTAAACGGCCAGAGCTTGATATCACTCTGGACTGAGGCATCAGAGAACCTCCTGCCGATGAGACGCTTGGCATCTGCATATAAAACAATAATGTCAGAAATTCATTCCAAAAGTACCATACAATCTGAAATGTAACAGATATCAATCTTTTGTAAACAAACATAACACTTGATCAATCAAGCGAGTGTGACAGAAATCAATCTTCTTAAACAACTACTTATCAGTGGAATCTAACAAACATAACACTTGATCAATCAAGCGAGTGTGACAGAAATCAATCTTCTTAAACAACTACTTGTCAGTGCAATCTAAATATTTATCTGAGCCAAATCAAGTAAACTCCAATAATAATCGGACCAAATTTAGAAAATAAATTGCACCTATATAGCTAAAAAAACAAAGATCAGAGTTTCAGTCATGATCATTAGCACAATCAGAACATGTAAACGGGCATATAGTAACTGGAAGCTCATAAATGAGCAACCAGTGTCGCAAGATCCGTTCCCCCTTGTTTTCTGCCATATTTCGAGACACACAATCACAGAAAATGACTGCAAGTCAGATACCAAATGGCATTGACTGCAACAAATTACACAAGAACACAGATTTTGAATGCATTAAAATCATAATTTACAGTGCAATCTCAGCCGAAAGATGGTGATTTTTGTTGTAATAATCACAGTGATTCAGGAAATGGGAATTTTTGCATCACAGATTGCACATAAAAAATACAACAAACAACAAATGACTATTTAGACTTTAGAGAACTACTGCTGACTTACAAGGTACTATAAAACATGCAACAGTTTACAGAAAATGAAATGTAAAGAGAGATCAGATGGTAGTGCATGATTGGATCATCACAATGAATGCAGATATTTCCTATGTTATGGCTTCATCACTTCTCCCATTAAAATTGAAATACAATACTAAGGTGTAAACCTCAACAACAAAAATGATCAGAACATCAGAGCAAAAAATAGCAGTATATAACAATTTTAAAAGCTTATAATCAAAGTGACACTTGATGTGCAGAAGTGCCAACCATAAAAGCGTATAATCAAAGCGATGCTTGATGTGCAAAAGTGCCAACCATAAAAGCTAGGGTACAACATTAAGTACAGCAATACTAACTAGTAAAAGCAATAGGCTAGAACAATGAGAGATCAGATGGTGATGCATGATGTTGTCATCATAAAGAATGCAGATATCTCGTGTGGATATAATCTCATCACTTCTCCCATTACTTACACCAAAAGGAAACCAAACAACAGATCCAAATACCAATACCATCTTCTAGTCAAGGTTTTGACTTGACTGGAAGAACCAAAAATAGCACAGAATTGAAGAAAAAACTGAACTGTTGATCCGCAGTTTCAAATTGAAAACCACGAACTGAACTCTTGATCTGCAGTTTCAGATTGAAAACCACGAAAGCTATTGTAACATAGCTTTCCATCACTGGTATCAGTGGAATAAAGCGCTTGGGGTATTTGTTTCATCAGCAATCTGCCAGATCAAGAGTTGACAAATAGTACCCCGGAACCATCCCATCACTATTCTAGTACCAAGTAGGTGCTAAAATTAACAGATCTAAAACACACTAACACTACAATCACAGACCAACAAAACATTGCATGGATCTACGAATAAAACACGTATAAAATTCCATGCCAAGTAAAATAACAATATGCAGTCAGGCTATCCTACAGTCTTGCAAACTAGTCCCAAGACCAGATCGGGCAAACAGAGACAGATCTGAGTCCAGCAAGAGTAAAAATAACTAAGCAACTACTACTGCCCGACACAAATGACTTCGGATCCAACCGATCTAAACAAAAACAAAGCTAAACTAGACCGGATCTAAGCAACTTGTAACGCCAGCAAGTTGACCAAATATAAAATCAAGCAGCAACGTAGATCCAGCTAAGCTGGAGTACAGCTGTCAGACCAAACCACTAATCACGGCAAGGAAGCAAAAACAGATCTGAGCTGGAACAGGAGCAAGTAAGTAGAGCCGAGAGAAGGAGGGTGTGCTCACCAAAGACGGTGTTGATGGGGTTCATGGCGACCTGGTTCTTGGCCGCATCTCCGATGAGGCGCTCGGAGTCGGTGAAGGCGACGTACGAGGGCGTGGTGCGGTTGCCCTGGTCGTTGGCGATGATCTCGACGCGGTCGTGCTGCCACACGCCGACGCACGAGTAGGTCGTGCCGAGGTCGATGCCGATCGCCGGCCCGTCGCCCTTGCCGGCCATCTCTTCTCGCTGGGGAGGACGCGGGAGGGGATTGGCGGCGGCGGCGGCGAGGGGAGTAGGGGAGCAGGGGACTAGGGTTTCAAGAGGGGGAGGGACGGACGCGGGGAGGCGACTTTTTATAGGGGGCAGAGTGCGCGTCAGCGCGTGGGCTGCGGTGTTCTAGAATGTTCCGGGGCGCGGCGTGGGGAGATCCGAGCCGTTGAGATGCGATCGTGCGCCCGAGGGCGTGTGGCGCAGCCCTTTCCGCGGGCGCCTTTCGGTTTATAGCTGGTTCAAACGGCTCTTTTTTCCTTTCTGGGTTGCTTTCACGTGAGGAAAAGGAATCTGTGACGACGGGATGGGCTGTGATCAGATCTCGGCCCAAGTCACATGCTGCCAGGCTCGAAGGCCCACTTAGAACCAGCCCACAAAACCCTAATAAAGGCTCGAACAAACACCAACCAGTATTTGTGCGCCGTTTAGCATACCTCTCTAAGCTTTAAATGGAGTCATGGAGCGGAAAATCTGCCAAACAGAAAGTTGCAACTGGGACCAACAAAAAGTTTGATAAACATTTTAGCGAGATCTTGAGCAACAAAAAAAGATTGGCCGATCTTTCATAAAAGTTTGACGATAACTTTTGAAAAAATGTTCCAGTTCAGTGAAAATAACATGTTTTGAACAAAGAAAGAAAAGTTCTAAGCCACAAAATATTGTTCCAATCAACTGTTTTTCAAACCCACTAGTTGTTTCAAAATATGTAAAGCTCCAATCAAGTAGCCAAGACTATAGGGATTGAGCTTGAACCTACATGTTGTTCCGACCATAGTGAAGAAAAACGTTTTTCGTGTAGTTGATTAAGATCTTGTTTGGATGTACTAGCTTAAATTTAGTCATGTAGGCATCTAAACAACTTCAGCTAAAAAAGAGTAGCTAAACTTTAGCTGGGTTTAGATACTTTCAACCAGCTAAAACCAGTTAAAATTTAGCTGAGTCTATTAGCTGGAGCACCCCTAGCTAAAGTTATCTAGAAAACTTTTAGCTAGCTAAAATTGTACTTTAAAAATTTTAGCTAGCTAAATTTTAGTTGGGTGCATCCAAAACGGCCCTAAGGCCAAGCTTACATATTGAACTAGAATTTTGTTTCTTCTTTATGCTCCTCAAGTTGCAAATTGATCGCTAATCTCGGTCGAACAAGTCTTTTAGTTGTGTTGTACTTTTGCCATGTATCTGCCCCCTTCTTATTACTCTCTCAATTTTTTTTTACATGTCATACTTGTTTTTTCCTAAGTGAAATGTTCATACTTTTGACCATCATTTTTAAAAAAAAAATAAATATATATTAGGTCTATGACATAAGGTTTATGTTTTTAGATTTACTATGAGAAATGCTCACAATCTATACTTCATATTTGTGAAACTATAAGAATTTTATTTTGAAATGGTATGGTCAAATATAGTAAAATTTAACTAGGACAAAGCTAATGTGACATGTAAAAAAGGAACAGGGTAATGTAGAAGAAGGCTTTTGACGGATCTAAGAAAAACTACAATAATCATGATTACTAGATGGGAACCCCCGCGGCGTGGATAGAGAGGGAAAATAGATTTGTTAGCATGGGAAAAGGGGGAAAAAGAGGAAGGGAGTGAACAGTAACAGGTGGTACTGTTCTATAACGGGCGTAACACTTTTTTGTAGTACTGTTCATAACGGGTTGTACTGTTTATGGGAATGGTCACTGTTCATGAGTAGTAACGGGTTAACGGACCGGTGATACAGTACGGGTTGTTACTGTTCATGAGCAGTAACGGGTCACTGTTCATGAGCAAGAACGGGTTGTTCTTTGTAGATGAACAGTGAAGATGAGCCTTGAATGGGGGACCGTTAAGCGGGTTCTTGTTAATCTACAAATGATCTGTGTGAGGGGCGCTGGATCACAAAAAAATAAAGAGTATGGTAGATTCATGGTGTTAGGGTCCCACAAAGCAATGGATGCCCATGTTATACCTACTAAATAGGAAGTATTTTTTAATATGGATTTCTCGAGCATCTTTAATAGTTTTCTATATTTTACTTGGCAAATTTTGTGTTTTGCCAAAAGATATGTCAAGTAAAAAAGAGTTCATCTCTTGGCAAATGCAAACTTACATCAAAATCCTAAGAGAGAAACAAAAATATGTTTATGCCCTTTCCCCTTTTGAAAACTTACACATCGGGAACCTTGAGAGAGAAATTGTTTATGCATTTCCACCTCTTCCGATATGGACGGATGCGCACGAGTCGAGCGTGCATATATATACGTGAGCGGAGGCTCTTTTGCTAACTTAGGATAAATGACAATCCGAGATGAGAAACTGTTGGGAAAGATTTTTTTTTTGTTTTTACCAAAAAAATAAAGATGACAATCTGGGATTGAAAAATCTGTTAGATTTGCTCTTAGGTTGTGATGCCTATGTTTTGTCTTGTGAAACTAGTTTTTAGAATGTGTAGTCTTGAGATAGTTACTTTACCATAGTATTTTTTTTGTAGAATTGGTCTTCTTGAACTGAAAGTTACGTGCTTGAACTGAAAGTTACGTGGTACTCTTATACTCCCTCCATCCCACAAATAAATGCACTTCTTTGATTTTTATGATTCTTGTTTGACTATTTATATTATTTAATTTTTATACAAATAACAAAATAAATAAATTATTATAAAAATATGTCTAATGATGAAATAAATCTAACAAACAAATAATATTTATTAAATTCTTTTTAAATAAGGCGAACGGTCAAACGGTCAAAATTGAAGAAGTCAAAGAAGTGCGTTTATTTATGGGACAGGGGAGTAGACTTCTTTGTAGTTGTCTTTTCTAAAAAAAATATCAAAACAAAAACAATAAATGAGGACCAGCAGTGAGAAGGAAATGGAGAAAACGACCAATTTGAGCCTACACTTTCGTTGCTACGTGTAGTGTTGTTGACTTGTCATATAGAAGACTGAAGTAGACGTTCTAGTTTACTATGAAGTGTTAACCATCCTATCTCAAGGACCAGCATCCTGTCTACGAAGTCATGAGACACCCCCTTCCATGTAATTTCCTTGGTCTTCTTGGTCTAAAGGTGTCCTTGTGCCTTTGTCAGATTGGTAAGCGCAGGAAATTTCTAAGAATTCATCATCATGTCCACACACTTGTAAATGGCTAGTGGTGGACTGGACTATGTTAGGTTTGAACTAAGTATTTAATAAGACAATATCAATGGCCAAGCAAAGAGAGAAACCATTCCAAATTATAAGCCCTTTGATTTTTTTTGACATTAAAACTTACACTTTATTCAAAAAATTTGCATAAAAATAGTCAAATTTCAGTTATTTTGAAGAACTTGTATTAATAAAAGTCACAGCAAAAGAAATGATATTTTGTAAAATTTTTTGAATAAGGACGAATGGTCAAACTTAGTGCCAAAAAAAGTCAAATATCTTTTAATTTGGAATGGATAAAGATATCTTCTTCTTGATCTTCTCCGTAGAGAGCACACGGTTGCAACCTATTCTTTCCGTTCCTCCAAGTGGCTATCAATGGCGGAAATAATAGGATCTGCCATAGCAAATGAGGCAGTTAGCAGAGTATCATCCTTTCTATCCCGCGACAAGACTGGCCGTGAGAGCGTCGAGGATAAACCGAGAGACTGGAGATGGCGGTACTGAAGATCCGCAGCGTTGTCGCCGTCTCGGAAGATCCCACATCTCCCATGTCCCATTGCTGCATTTTTATGATTCTTGCTTGAGCGTATTTATACGAAGGTGATGAGCTACTTCATCTGCATATGCATAAGAAATAAACATTACAAAAATAATCGCTAATGCGAAATAAATCTAAGGTAAATAAATTTCCCAGTTCTTGATCCAAGCTGCCAAACGCGTTGCTCCTTTCTGCCGGAGAGATGAATTGATGGGTGACAACACGCTGCAGAGATTTTTAGAGGTCTTTTCTAAAAAAATATCAAAACAAAAACAATAAATGAGGACCAGCAGTGAGAAGGTCCGCCAAAAAAGACCAATTTTTGCCGTCGCTACACGATCTTTGCTTGCCGGCGATTCAATTGACTTCTTCATATAGAAAACTGGCAATAGACGTTCTAGTTTACATGAAGTGTTAACCATCCTATCTCTGGGTACTGAGAGGACCAGCATCCTGTCTACGAAGTCATGAGACATGCCTCTTCCATGTAATTTGCAGTTAAGTGGCAAAAAAAACTTCCTTGTGTGCATTGTGTTCCATCTTTCAGAGGCATCATGTCCACATACTTGTAAATGGCTAGTGGTGGACTGGACTATGTTAGGTTTGAACTAAGTTTTAATAAGACAATAGCCACCAGGAAACTACTGTTAACATTCCAAATTATAAGAAAGACAATTTTTTTGACATTAAGTTTGATTTTCCAGTTTTATTCAAAAAATTTGCATAAAAATATTCAAAATTCAGTTATTTTGAAGAACTTGTATTAATAAAAGTCACAAGAAAAGAAAGGATATTTTGTAAAATTTTTCAATAAGTGCTTCGTGGTCAAACTTTGTTACGCCTCACCATCCAAATATCTTATAATTTGGAATGGATGAAGGACGGCGGCCTTCTTCTCCGTAGAGAGCCACGGTTGTAACCCTTTCTCTCCGTTCCTCCAAGTGGCTATCAATGGCGGAAATGGCTAGGATCTGCCATAGCAAATGAGGCAGTTAGCAGAGTATCATCCTTTCTATCCCATGAAGACAAGACTGGCCGTGAGAAAGTCGAGGATAAAGCCCAGAAACTGGAGATGGCGGTACTGAAGATCCAGCGTTGTCGCCGTCTCGGAAGATCTCCACATCTCCCATGTCCCATTGCTGCAATGGAAAGCAAAGCTAAAGCGTATCGCCGACGAAGGTGATGAAAAACTTCATCTGCATATGCATAAGAAGCAAAACATTACAACACAATCGCGCCAGCGATGGTACCACAGGTACCTCAATTTCCCCAGTTCTTGATCCAAGCTGCCAAACGCGTTGGTTTTTCTGCCGGAGAGAAGAATTGATGGGTGACAACACGCTGCAGAGATTTGAGAGGCTTGCTGATGGTGCAACAGCTTCTTCAAGTTGGTAGAGTCTGGTGGTCCGCAAAAAGTCCATATTTTTGCCGTCGCTAATACGATCTTTATATGCCGGCGATTCAATGGAGTTCTTCATCCAAACTAAAAGTGGCAATGACCTTTTCATGCTGTGGCCATGGCTGAATCTGGGTACTGAGAGTGACAGTGGAACAGAGGCATGCCTCATTGTATCAAATAAAGATGCAGTTAAGTGGCAAAAAATCTTCAAGGTGTGCATTGTGTTCCATCTTTAAGGAGGCAACAGACATATTACATTTATTTTATGAGTTGCTTTGTAAAGTTGCCACCAAAGTTTGATGCAGCACGCGTAGCCAATAAAAACTCTGTTTCTGAAACAATAGAGGAAAGATGGTGTAGTGATGACTCCAATTTTCCATAAATATCGAAATGGTTGCGCCGACTCATTCAAAATTTGCACTGTAACAATTGTTAGTCATATACATTTGCAGGAGATAAGCACACAGGCAAGGGAATGTTACTGCCTCATCCAGTGCTTTTCTCTACATTGTTGTTACGCCTCACCATCATCCATCACCATTACGTGTTTCTCACAAATTGTCCTATTCCATGAAGGACGGCGGCCTTCCTAGATTTTAAAATAATAATTTTGTATCAAATCTCTATGCCTGAAAAGGTCTGCAAACAATTTGAGATGGCTGAGCATGATGCTATCAGGAAACTGCTGCCTAAAGTTGAAGGTGGTTTCCATGACCATGAAAAAGGAAAGCCACTGAATTGCAAAAGGCAGATCTGGTGCCCACAAAGCTCCATGTATTGCTTGGTTGCTCCAGCCAAATTCAAAACCACTAAAGCTGTCACAAGTGTAATTTTAGACCTGATGGAATGTTCTAGTACCCCTAAAGCAGGAGAAAGGCCAAAAAAAAAAAATTCAAATCATTTCAGTGTAACTAAAATCATGATTGAAAAATCATGGCTCTGTTAAATTTTGTTTTCCACAAATTAGGCCCCCTGGTACTAGAGTGCGTTTTGGATTTTGTAATATTTTTTTTTCCTAGGTTAACAAAGCCATAATTGATTATTAATTTTAAAAATTTTAAAACAATCAAAGCATGCCAATTGTTGCTCTTCATGTGTCATGGAGTATGTCTCAACACAAAGCCTGTTTTTTCTTGTCGGCTCTAGGGCTATATATCTGTAATAAGTTGGATATCTTTGTTCCTAGTTTTTGAAACGTGTTTTACTTTTAGTTTTAGTGGTGCACCTTGGTGCTGTAACTTATAATAAGGTTATAGTCCGATATTACCTCCAAATAACTGAAGCCGTTCATTTCTTTTAATCGGACGATTATAGTTGCATATTATCTCTAAGGAGGTAATAGGTGGAATATACATTTATTTTATTTTTTATTTTGTAAAGTACTACAAATTAAGAGAGTTTTAGATAATAAAAATCTTTTTTCTAGATTTGATTGATGCAAGTATGGTGTGGCGGATATGATAAATGTTTGCCATATCTAGATTGCCATGTAATTTTATACGTGACTTAATACATTTGAATTTGCATGTGTGTGTCAACGTGTTATGTACTTCATTTGCATGTGACGTGAACATGATGTGTCCGTTGTATGACTTGTTTAATGATTTTCATTAGTTTACCATTACGTGTTTCTCATCAGACTTTTTGTACTATTTAACCACTTTAATGCAATCATTCATAGATATTTAAAATAATAATTTTGTACAAATCTAAATATGAGTGTAAAAGGTCTAGAAACATATTGATCAATAATATTTTCTTAATTTAATACATCATACGGGGCTGCATGTTTCTTTTTTTTTTTCACGGCATCCACTAACCATGAAAAAGGAAAGGCCACATAGGGCTCAGAAAAAGGAAGGGGACACATACAGCTTTTGAGCCTGATTGGTTGGCAATTAAAATTTGCCATACCAAGGATTTGACAAGCTAAATTTTTTAGACAAAAAAAATTGTCAAAGATTTGGCAAACCAAAATGTGAGTAGTTGGCAAAATTTTGGTAGCCAACCAATCACTAGCCAAAATCATGACTTGCCAAATCTTTGGTGTGGTAAATTTTGGTTGCCAACAAATTAGGCCCCTCTGTCTCCATGATTTTGGATTTTGTAATATTTTTTTTGTTCCTAGGTTAATAAATTAATTGATTAATTAATTTTAAAATTTTAAAAATCTATAGTTTAGATTTATCTAAGATATTATCTCCTAATAAAGGATAAAGAATGTACTGTAGCATTGTCCTTTTATTTTGTCAGCTCTAGGGCTATATACCTGTAATAAGTTGGATATCTCTGTTCCTAGTTTTTGAAATGTGTTTTACTTTTAGTTTTAGTGGTGCACCTCAGTGCTGTAACCTGTAATAAAGTTAGGACGACGATGACAACTTCGCAAAGCTTGAAGAATTTAATACTATCACTGTGACAGTTACTTTTAACTGGTTCAAACGGTTCTTTTTTCCTTTCTAGTAAAAGGAATCTTTGACGACGGGATGGGCTGTGATCAGATCTCAGCCCAAGTCGCATGCTGCCCGGCTTGGAGGCCCGCTTAGAACCAGCCCCGAACAAAAGCGTACCTCTGAGCTTTAATAGCATGGGAAAAAAAAATCTATTTTAGTTTCCTCAATTTTCATGAAAATTTGCATGTCATATATTCCTTCACTTTTAAAACCATTCATATTATATCCCTCGGCGGTTTTCAACAGTGGTTTTGCTATAGTAACTATGGTTTTGTATTTTTTTTATTTATTTTGACTAAATCTTTGAAAAATCATAGTAAATCATAGAAAAATCACAAAATAGAAAGTTTAATTTTATTGGAATCCACATAAGTAGATCTACACTGTGATATAATATACTTTGGTACAAGTTTTTATGATAGCTTTAGATCTGTGTATTTCTATAGTTAAAATAAATTATCTGAGAAAAAAACTTTGTACTAAAAGTATACTATATTCGATATGAAAAGATCTACAAGAAGCTAATGTAATTCTTAGCATTAAGCTAATTAAGGATGAGAGTGGGATTACTTTGATGCAATCTCACTATGTTGAAAAAGATCTTGAACCGATTTGGCTTTATGGAAAGAAATCCTTCTCTAGCACCTTATGATCCAAGTGTGATATTGAGAAACAATAAGAAGCTTGCTAAAGATCAATTGAAATATTCTCGGATAATTGGTTCACTCATGTATCTAGCTAAGCGCAACCAGACAAGACATCTCTTTTACTGTGAGCAAGTTGAGTAGGTATATGTCCAACCCGAAAGTGACAATCATTGGCATGCACTTGAAAAGATCTTGTATTATCTAAAAGGTACAATGAGTTTTGAGATTCACTATTCTAGGCATCCGGTTGTGCTAGAGGGATATAGTGATGCCAATTAGATTTTTGATATTGATCAAATCTACGGCGCTAGTGGGTATATCTTCACTCTTAGAGGTGGTATAGTGTCATGGAGGTCTTGTAAATAGACTATTTTAACTAAATCCACTATGAAAATAGAACTTACTGCTTTAGATACGACACGTAGAGGCGAGTGGTCTGCGTGAGCTCTTGTCTAACTTACCCATTAGTTGACAAACTAATACCGAAGCTATCCTTATGAACTGTGATAATCAAACAATGATTAATAAAGTGAACAGTACTTAGGATAATGTGAAGTCAACAAGACACATTAAAAGATGTTTGAAGTCTATTAGGAGGTTGAGAAACTCCGGCGATAATCGCGGGCTTATGTGCAAACAGACAAAACCTAGAAGATCCCTTTACAAAAGGGCTATCACAAAATGTGATAGAATTTGCATCAAGAGAGATGGATATGAGACCCATGTAAGTTTATAGTAGTAGTAACCTAGCCTTTTGATCGAGACCCCGTGACTAAGGATCTAGGAAGAATAAGCTATTGGTAAACCGAGAATAGTATAATTTTAATCCTCTCTATGTGAAGATGCAATACTCTCAAAAGCGATGAGGCCTTGTAAGGCGGTGTTGGCGAATGCCTTAATGTGTTCTATTAGTTTTAAGAAGCGAAGGTGATGTCCTATAGAGCATTCTTAAAAAGAACATACCTATATGTGTCCCAACTGTAAAAACGCCGAAGTTTGTTAGATTTGGGTGATCTCTAGTTAACTCACGAAGAGACTAGAGAGTATGACGTATATATGCTCCACTCCGGGGAAGGCTACTAGTAGTCAGTCTTCGAAAGTTCCAATTGGCTAGAGGGAGGATGAATAGCCTTATAAAATTTCTACAATTACACTATATGAACTGGTTAGTAACAAAAATAGCGCTCAAACAAATTTTACGCTAGCTTACAAGAGAGGGGGTTTGTAAGCCTCCTATCCAAACAACTAGCAACCTAATACACTAAAGCACACTAAGAGTAATGTCCTTAGCAATCAAAGCTATACTAACAAGCTATGCTACACAATCTAGTATACTACTTGCACAGTGTAAGGAGGGAATCAATGTATGCAAACCGAGCCTTATGGATGTAGCCAATCACCGTCTTGATTCAACCAATAGAAATCCAGTTATGATCCAATCAATTCAATAGAGAGCAAGTGATCTCGATGGATCAACCACAAGAAGACCAAGACAATGATTTATCCCCAAAGTTCATGTGCTTACCAACACGCTTACGTCCCCGTTGTGTCTCCCCTTGACTACGTGGTTCGGTGGCTAATCGGTATCACACACCGAGCCTCACTAGGGCCCACAAGAACCTATCAATGGCTAGGAGTTGAATGATACATGCATTCTACTAGAGTACCTTTTGCAATCTCTATGGGAAAAGGTCAAGAACCCCCTCACAATCCACCGAGATGAGGCCAAGAACAATCACCGACTTGCTCACACCTCTTCTCCCTTTGCTCCAACTGGCCGTGGTGGCAACCACCAAGAGAATAAGTAATCCCACAAAGAAGAACGATCATTAGTGCCACTAGATGCAAAAACTCACAAGCAATGCACTAGAATCTCTCCCAAATATTCTTTGGATGCAAATAATCAAGCAAGATGAGAGGGAGGTGGTTGGCTCAAATCTAGGGTGCTCAAGAATGATCAAAATGTCCAAGAGTTATTCCCCAAGCTAGCCAACAAGCTTATAAAGCCGCCACTCAAATGACCCAACCGTTACCTTCTAAGTGGGCTAAGTTGTGGGCGTCGAACGCTTAGACGCCCTAGGCATCGGGCCGCGTCGATGCCCATCCTTGAGCTCAAATCATCACCACGTGTCCACATTCAAATATGACTATTACCCACGCAAACGGCTAGCCTTTTTTGCTAGCGCCCGATGCTTCGTAAGAGAGTCACCCGAAAGCATCCAATGACCAAAGATGGCGAGCAAATGAGCACGCATCCAACGCAATCCAACGGACGCCGGCTGATCCATCTAACGCGGTCCAGAGAGCTCTCAAAACGTGCACACGCCCATCGGACGCGTCTAACGGGGTGGCGTCGGACGCCCCTGCGTCTGATGAACGCACAACAAG
This sequence comes from Chrysopogon serrulatus, assembly GCA_015844335.1. Classification (NCBI taxonomy): domain Eukaryota; kingdom Viridiplantae; phylum Streptophyta; class Magnoliopsida; order Poales; family Poaceae; genus Chrysopogon; species Chrysopogon serrulatus. Next base: position 2,066 of record JADLZL010004428.1, on the reverse strand, counting down.
GCACTGACACAAATTTGCTTTGCAACCGACGCCAGCAGCGTATTGACGTCGACGCCTCGATGCTCACACCGCATGCGTCAAACTCCACAAGGTCATCGGACGCGTCCCAACGCCTTGGGACCCAAAGATCCGATGCCCTTGTAAGTGCACCTTTCACTCCGAAAATCACGGAGTCCCCGCCGCAAGCTTCGGGCGGGAGGGGTTTACACCCAAACCCCAACAACCCCCGCTCTCATGTGCCAACACCAAAGTGTTCCACCACTTATGCACGTGTGTTAGCAATTTTCAAATAAATTTTGTAAGAGTTAAGAGTTAGCACACTAGGTTCTAATGCAATGCCTAGTGGCACTTGGATAACCGCTTTCAATACATGATCACTCCTTTTAATAATACGATTATTGATCCTAAATGTACCCACACCCCTCTATGGTGTCTTAAGTACCGAAAGTAAATGACCCTATTTGTTATACCTTTGCCTTGAGCCCACTTGCCTCCATCTCTTCTTCTCTTTCTCACTTGGAGCACTTGTGGTCCTCTTCATCCATCACCTTGCTCTATCTTGAGTGGACCATGCATGCTAAAGCTACACACATGCTTATCAAATGGATTAGTCCAAGGTTTCATCAATTAGCCAAAACCAAACTAGGGCTTTCAGGTAATAGTTTGACTTTGAGTGAAACCTCTTCGCATAAAACTTGCAATTCAAGGCATAGTCCATTGTTTAAGTTGTGGATGGGTGTAACTTGAAGTCAGGGCGAATTTTCAATATAACAATCTCTGCTAAAACACTAGTATATAAATAGTAGTGAGAAAGAAAAAATATCTATACCGGATAGATAAATGAACTTATTTGTGGAGGGGTTAACAAGACACGTCACTGATAAAGAATGTGATGTGTTTTATCTGGACGTGTCTCTGATATGAAGGTATATCAGTGACTCTTTTTGACAAACCACGTCACAGGTAATAAATGTGACATGTGTTGTATAGACGCGTCACTGATTTATAGAGATACCTGTGACTCATTTTTTTTGAGCCACGTTATAGGTCACCTGGCCAGAAATTATTACTTATTTATTAGTTTATTATTTATTATTATGGGCCATCTATCATGCACCAATCTTAATGCATCTTTTGCATTCTTTTTCATCTCTCTTTTTAGAGTGAAGTAACAACTAGGAAAGCTGAGACCTATGGTGAACTATTTTTTGCAGGTAGGCAATACATCAGATCTTGTTTCCTTGTCGCTTTACATTTATTAATTAATTTTGTATATATATGTATATTTGCATATAGATTCATTCACTTCAATTTAAGCCTATCTTTTGCTAATTGCTACTGGTGCACGGGAGGCACTTGGGCCTTATCCTTTCCTACTAGTATTGCTCACGCACAGATCAAGAGCCTCTGGTAACCGCTTTGTGTGTTCCGCATAAAAAAAGACCTGCGGTCTAAATTATTTACAATAGTCTAAGTTTAAAACAAAGATGATGTGTTATAAATTATTTTATTTTTTATTATTGTTATTGTTATCTAAGGTGACATGTGGACCTAACTGCTACATAGTCGAGTGGGTTCCACATGCATATTTTTCTTTTCCCATGTATTTAGGAACTAACTAACAATATTAACATTAACAAAAGAGTCAACATATGGGATTGAATGCAACGATCAATGAATCCAAAAGAAAAGCCATATCACAAGTACAACCACATTTGTTTTAGTAGTGGAATTTCTATGAGGGTTTTTTAATTTTTTCAGCCATTGCTTAAACTGACAGGGTAATTATAATTATCTTGACAATTTTTTTTTAAAAAAAAACTCAAATAGGAAATTTCGTAACCATAAGGGAAAATGTTTATTAACATGTGAGTTTAGGAAACGTAATTATCATATCAGTCTTCAATAACTCTAAAGAATCGATATTATCTGTCAATTTATATATTTTTTTTAGGTCATCATCAAGACTACACACATGAAAATTTCCTTGACGTGAAAGGGTTAGCTAGAAAAAACGCCCCACAACTAAGCATTGGAAAAAGGTGACGGATCAGGTGGAAACCATC
>JADLZL010004426.1:0-374525 GCA_015844335.1 Chrysopogon serrulatus | reverse complement strand
ATTCTAACGAAGTTCCACGAAGTTGTGTTGTTCTTCGATCGTTTTGGGTATATCTAATTTTTGTACAGAATAAAACTATCTCAAATGATAATTTGGAGTGCATCATTGTGAAGAGCTCGGCCGAGACGATTGAAGCAGGACATATGGTTTGCCCTATTTGAAATTCTGAGTCAAAAGATATCAATTCTACACGAAACCAACACTAGAAGACTACAGAAGACACATGAAGGCGACCCACCAAGGCCCACTGTCATTGCAGTGGGCCGCCCGGGCGCCACCCCAAACGCCTCCGGGCCAGTCGGAGCCAGCAGCCGGACGGCCTTCTACACCTTAGGTTTGCATCTCCAATCAAGTTGCCCAAGTCGGTTTGATCCAACGGCGCATCGCTCTATAAATAAAGCTGACCCCCCCCCTAAGGGCAAGACTTTATTATAGAGATGTAGAGGCGTCCCTTGAATAGATGACCTCTCACCTCACAGAGAATTAGGGCTAGAAATATAGTAGATTAGTTCTAGTCGGGGAGTTAGGGAGGAGGCGGAGGCTGCGCTTGCCCGGAAGAGTCTTCAAAGTCTTGGTATGTCTTTGTATTTATTCTTTATAAGACTTATACTTTAATATATTTATCTTCTCTATTTACTTTATGACTTTTAAAGTATTATGTTTAGTATAGTTGTTATATCTTGGCATGGGATCTCTGCTCATATTGAGTGCTCAAGCATCATATGTGATTAGAGTAGTAATCTTTTAGGGTAGGCGTGGTGTCTAGGCTGGGTTTACCTAAGGTTGCGGTCAATCCCACGATTAGTTGTGGTAGCCCCGAGATGGCGGCTCTATCCGGTCTTTGTATTCCACCACGTTCGGGTTGATGTTTCGTAGAGCTTTTGGTAGCCTTCCCCCAACTACCTTCTTCCCCATTCTTATTCGAGAGTTGAAAAGATGCTTGCTCTCCTAAAGTGCTATTGTGTGATTGCTATGTCTACCATGAATCGGTTATTATAGAACCCTAGTAATAGAGAAGTATTTAGGAACCTTGAATTCTCCCGTTGTCCTCTCACTTTAGCTATCTACTCTCTTATCATAGAATTCTGCTGTATTATGCGTGTCATATATGCATAATTCCTATTATCTGTTATTTACCCCTACTATAGTCTAGTTGGTGTATTAAGTTAGTAGATACATGATGGTGAACTATCAATGTCTTTATCCATTGTTTCCCAGTGGTGAAATATAAATAACGATACCTAAAATACTCCGTAGAAATGCTACAATGGTTTTTACGTGCGGCTTGCTATGAATCCTTCATATTTTAGTTGTGCATAAAAATACGAACAAGCATTTTTTTGGCCGCCGATTCTTGCAGAAAACAATTGGCGTAGAGATTTTGATATTGATCTTGATATCTACTAATCTAGTCTACTACTAGCTTTAGTAGGATTACCCTGTTTTGTTGAGTTGTGGAATAAGCGGGCTATCAACCATTTCAACTTTATGGTGAAATTCCACAAGACCAAGACAAGAAGGATATTGAAGAACTCAGGGGTGCCTGAGCATTCATGATCCATCAACAATGGAGCTCTGCCATCTCATAGATTTGTAAATATTTATATTCTTCTAGCCATGTGTAGATGGAGAAAAAATCATCGTCACAAGAAGTCAAAGTTCATCACATGTGATGAATAAAGGCAGCTGCGCTACTCGCAAATACCATTGAGTCATGGTAGTTTGATCAAGAAATGTGAGAAAGTTTTGCTTATAGCTTTAATTTTGATGAGTAGTTATCCGGTTGCATTCCCTTTGCATGTTTACTTTGAATAATTTATGCATCTGCTATCTCATATCAAATCCATAACTAGTTTCTTGCACACATGCATGTTACTTACAACTCTACTTAAAAATAAAAAGCATTCTCACCATACATGATCATGCTTTCATCTCTTTGAGTAAATCTCTATGTGCTCCCATGCTACCTTTGTTTGCTATAGTGAATTTTGGTTTGAAAGTACTCGACATACTTTCATAGGCTTTTAAATTGAGCGTGGTGCTTATGTTAAAATGCCTTCCTTAACTAAAACTAGACATGGAGTTTCGTTTAGTTATTGAACTAGAAATTGTTGTAGTAGGCGTTGGATATTTTGTTGGATTAACCCCTGCAAAAACTTTTTAAATTCAATTCGGGTAAGTCAAGAGATAAACTCGGATCGAGATGAATCGAGGCGTGTGATAAAGTCCAATAACTTTGTATAAAGGAAGCCAGCTCATTCTCCATGGAAAAGAACTGTAAGTATCAAAGTTTATTCATAATCTTTTTGTTGCAAGTTACTTTTGCCTTTAACCATATAAAAATGCGGCTACCAATAAAAATTGTTAGAAGAAATCTATGCTAAAAAAGTAATCCTAAAAGCACATCCTTTCATTAGCATAGATGAAATTAGCATGAATTATATGGACCATAACCCACATTTCAAACTTGTTGCAATCAGCCGGGGGTATGTGTCCCACTAACATTTATGCAGGAAAAAAAGAATAAATGTCTAATCATGGTTCGAAGCTTGAAAAGGAACAAGAACAAATATATAGAAAGAACTAAGATAGTAATAAATTAATGAAAGAGCACTTTAACACCTTCTACACTTCACCATGATAGTGGACCAATCCCCTACAAGACATAAGGTATGTCTACCCAAGCCTCATACAACTTTAAACTACATTCAACATTTTATACCATGTTGCTAATTGCCTTAGTTACCACTGAACTTATGTCATGCTAAAAGCGTCAAACAAATAAAATACTGTTTTGGTTCACCTACACATTCTTGGTTCTATTTGAATAAATATCTTTAGTCCGTTGAACTTCCTTACTCTATTATAAGTATGCTTCAGAATATTATTTAAATATTATAACATCAAAGCATATTTGTATAAGAATTTGTTGTATATACGACTATTCTCTCCTCGTATAAAAATGTTTAAATCATATTAGGAGACTTCATAGAATCAAATCAAGGTTAGAGGTATTCTTCAAAATTATATCTTCACCTTAACCGTGTTTGGAAAATTTGAAATAATGGTGAATCATTTAAAACATGAGCTATAAATTAATCTTTAACTCGTTGGCAAACACTATCTATACTTTACATAAACAGTATATTCCTTCGGGTATGTGTTGTCTACTAATCCCTTTGCAGAGAAAAAATAATAAGAGAAGCAGAAGACTAGAAGAGTGAGAAAGAAGTACAACATGTGAGACAAGATGCTCAAGATGCAAAAAGGACCATTGAAATCCACCTATCCTTTACCACATAGTGTCATTATGCTCCAAAAATAAAGGTAACATCTTAAAGGTAACGGTCATCATTTCCTCTTGATCTTGGAGTACACATCATATCACCATTCTCTTTATCTCAATCGTAACCAAATAAGCTCAAATATGATATATCTTATTTTTGAAAGATGATAGTTATGGTATTAATCTTGATAACTAATAAAGATGAATAATCCTTTCATAGGTTAAGCAACTCCACTCTTTTTTGTCTAGTAAGCTTAAATGCCATATTTATACTTTTAATATTCTCACCCGGGATGTAAATAAACAATGTGAAAAGACATCAATCTTATTGTGCAAAAGGTTAGAGAATAAATAAATTTCTGGTTCTATTAGTGTTTCCCACTAGTAGAGCCTATACATTGATCTCTACCTTGTCTTTATGAGCGTAACACACTTCAAACAAAGTGTGGGGGAGATTCTCCAAATTCTACAAGTGGAAGTTCTAAACCAATAACAATGATGCATATAAGATTGGCTTTAAGATGCTAATATAAAAGAAAAGAAGAAGGTGACACCACCATTGGAAGCGCCACTAGTGGAGACACCACCTCAATCCTCATCCTTAGGAGTAAACTAAAGTACTAGATCAATGAACCACTTTGCAAGGAGGAGTCCGGTTCGAAGGACTCAAAACATCGAACCCTCGCCGTAAGGTAACATCGATAGTTATCCATATTTACTTTCTTATATTGCATGGTTTATTTTCTTGTTAGCATGTTTACATTTTTGCACTATCACTGCATCAAGAAAAAATAAATAGATGAATATTCATTTATTTTGCATCATAAAAAAGCCCCACGTTGAAACTCTTGTGGTATAAAAACTATAGGGTGCTCAGCGTGGTGGCCTACAAAATAAAAAATATATATCATGCGTGTGTACTTTCTGCATATAAACTCATAAAATCTAAAAATATTAACTTGAGCATCCTTTGCCGCAATACCGTTATCTTAAAAATACTTTAAAACCTCCACAACACCCAATCCTCTAAAAATGGCTAATCATTAACTTTTATCCTAATACCATTCCATGAGTTTTGATGTTTGTGAGAGCTTTCAGCATGATGACTCCAAGAGTCGACTCACTTAGGTATCTTCATCCTTATCACTTAAAAAATATCTTTCGATACACGGCTAATCCCCTGTGTGATGGAAGTAACTTCATGGGTGATGAGATTGAAGTATTCCTAGCAACACTTGCTCTTATAAGCATGAGCTCCTCTGTGAGGACCATTCGGCTTCAACGCTCAACTTCGACAACATCCGGCAGGGGAGAGCATCCTCTAGTTATCGGTAAGTATACCTATCACGATTATCGAGTCTCGTCTTATAGTCATAAAATACTAAAAAAATATATGGGCACATGAAGGTCCATGTTTATAGAGTCTTTAGTAAAATAAAAAGATGAATAATAATAAAAATCAAATAAATATACTCTAACTACTATTTATTAAGATGTGATCATATAGTGTGTTTACAGTTGTGTCTAGTTGTTAAGAGTCAAATAAAAACTAAGAAACAATAAAATTTTTTGTCTTGGAAATGATGAATAGCTGCTCTAGTTTAATTTCTTTCCAAGTACCTACTTTCAAGCACGAGTTCTCTTAATTAATAATAATGTCTTATAATGAAATTAAATGCATAGGTAGCAAATGCTTGATCTAAGGTCTAAGTAATTGGTGGGTATGATGTGATGATCCGAGCTACTGTTATCTTGTTCTAAACAACACTAGAGTTCGGAGATTTACCAATATTAATATGACTAATAATTGCATTGAGTTAAATTAAACTTTGTTGACCCTATGCGAAGTTATCATGCTATTGAATTGAGATCACTAACACATTCCATTCATTTTTTTTTACATAAATGCTCATAATTGTCTGTTGCTATCCTCTCAAAAGTTTATTGGAAGACATGTGGCTATGCAAAAGTATTCGAAAAACAAAAAAGAGAAGTGTCCGAAACCTCAAAAAGATAGATCATGAGGAAATAAAAAGGGACAAGTGTCTGAACCTCAAAAAATGAATATCAAAAAAAATGGGCATGTGCCCGATAGTAGAATTAGCCTCATAGCCATGTGTCTCTAATAAATGTAAGAGAGTAATAAATTAAAAAACCTGATCGACTCCATTTTCTATACACATGCACTTCTCGATTCAACGGTGTGATTGACTTTCTCTATGGATCCTTTGTTTAATTTGACAACAATATGTTTCTAAGCTTTTGAAAAAAAAATTATGAAAACTCCGGATTAAAAGGTGAAGTGAAAGAACTAGAGACATAGTACTTGATTTGATCGTTCTATCTTTCGCCATACTCAAGATCCAAGGTAAGAGCAATAAGCCCCATGATGAATAAAATAATATATTTATTCTAAATTCAAAGGAGAATTTTTGTTTGAAGGTATGTGTACTTGTTCAAGTGAAAACATTGCAAAGAACTCCCGATCCATTGTTGAGTTTGGTTTTGCTAAGGGACTAGCAAAGGATAAGCTTTGGAAAACTTGTTGATGATCCTTAATGCCTATTTTATACCATCAATTATTGCATGAATTAACATGAAACGAATCATAAAAGCATAGTTGTAGGGTTTGATTCTAACGAGTTCCACGAGTTGTGTTGTTCTTGATCGCTTTTGCAGGTATATCTAATTTTGTACAGAATAAAAGTATCTTAAATGATAATTTGGAGTACATTATTGTGAAGAGCTCGTCGAGACGATCGAAACTGACATATGGTTTGCCCTATTTGGAGTCCAGAGTCAAAAGATATCAATTCTACACCGAAACCAACACTAGAAAACTCTAGAAGACACATGAAGGCGACCCACCCAAGGCGAGGCCCACCTCACGTCAGGGTGGCCGCCCTGCCACCACCCTGGGCCGGCCGGCGCCCTCCGGAGCCCATTCGGGGCCCCGCCGACCCGACGGCCTCCCACCGCCTTAGGGTTTGCGTCTCCACCGCTGCCCAAGCCGGTTTGATCCAACGGCACACGCTCATCCCACCGGGCTATAAATAAAGAGAGGCGCCCCCTCCCCGAGGGCACCACATTATTATGGAGATGTAGAGGCGTCCCTCGAATGGATGACCTCTCACCTCTAGAGAATTAGGGCTAGACTTTTCAATATAGTAGATTAGTTCTAGTCGGGAGTTAGGGAGAGCGGAGCTCGCGTATCGGTTCCTCGAAGAGTCTTGAGTCTTGGTATGTCTTTGTATTTATTCTTTGTAAGACTTATACTTTAATATATTTTATTTATCTCTATTTACTTTATACCTTTCCTATTATGTTTAGTATAGTTGTTATATCTTGGCATGGGATCTCTCGTCGTATTGAGTGCTCCGGTTATCATATGTGATTAGAGTAGTAATCTTTAGAGTAGACGTGGTGTCTAGGCTAGGGTTTACCCGAGGTTGCGCTCAATCCCACGGTTAGTTGTGGTAGCCCCTGAGGTGACAGCCTGTCCTGGTCTTCGTATTCCACCACGCTCGGGTTGATGTTTCTCAGAGCTTTTGGTAGCCTTCCCCAACTACCTTCTTTCCGGTCTTATTCGAGTTAGAAAGGTATAGCGGCTCCAAAAGTGCTATTGTGTGATTGCTATATCTACCATGAATCGGCTTATTATAGAACCCTAGTAATAGAGAAGTATTTAGAAACCTTGAATTCTCCCGTTGTCCTCTCACTTTAGCTATCTACTCTTATCATAGAATTCTGGCCGCTATGTCTGCGGTCATATATGCATAATTCCTATTATCTATCATTTACCCCTACTATAGTCTAGTTGGTGTATTAAGTTAGTAGATACATGATGGTGAACTGTCAATGTCTTTATCCATTGTTTCCCCGCTGGTAAAATATAAATAATGACACCTGTAATACTTTCGGTAAAATGCTACAATGGTTTTTACGTATTATGAATCCTTCATATTTTTTAGTTGTACATAAGAAATACCAATAGTGGTTAAATTATTCGATTGTTTTATTTTATGTGTGGTATTGCTAAGCTATCATTAAAATTTAATAGCAATTTAAACAAAGAAACTAACTCTATTAATGATTTTAAAAATTGTAAAAGTATCTAGATCTTTATTTATAGCAATGATGTCACACCAAAACATGTGATGCTATGTCTTTATATAGTATAGAGGTAGTTGTGTAGAATTCGACAAACTTGGTCTTGTATTTTTCTGTTTTTTAAAAAATAAGCTGACTTAGATAAATATTAAATTCGAGCAAAATTAGAAATATGATTTTTGACCGATGTCAGCGATGTTTTGCTTGAAGGTGTAACATGGTTGTTTTATATGTTTGCCCGTTAGGTCAAACTATATGTGTCTTATTATTTGTTACTATGTGACAGTAAAAAAAGACAAAAAGTAGATTATATCTCTGAAGATATCAATTTTGTCTAATATCATATTTAACCACTATTTACAAAGGTAATTTTTTTTGTCTGAATGGTCACTCAAAAATGATGTGAACCCTATCCAGCAAGTATACATATACATATATATATATATATATATATATATATATATATATATATATATATATATATATATATATATATATATATATATATATATGTTTTGGAAGGAAAATAAGTTTCTTAATATTAGTTTTTTGAATGGCATTTTTATTGATTATATTCAAACTCTCTAAATCTGAAAAAATTATAATGTCATGTATCAATAATCATAATAAGCATTTGCGTCAAAAAATGTTGGTTTCAAATAAACATGGAAATACTAGAATATGATAAAAACTGTAGATAGGCTATAGAATTAATGACATAGGAAAAGATACTTGTACCACACGTGCGTGCCGCACGTGCAAGTTCACTAGTTTAATTAAACGTTAAGGAATTGAATCCCGACATAAATTATATTGTTGGGGGAAGTAAATATGACGACGGACCGGAGCAAGCTGCCCTACCTCTGTGATCTTCTTTTCCTCCACAAACGCGATCTGGATTTCGGCATGGCATATGATAAACTCCACTGCCCCAGCACCTACACACAGAGGATTGGATCGGAGATGGTTCTTCATTGTGCAAGTAGGCATGTTGACTAGCTATAGTGGTTATATCGTCTGATTTATTTGCAGAAAAGAAACAAGAACGCTAATAAGCAGTGACCAATTTATTTATTTACCAAGAGAATCGTAGAGGGGAAACGCAGCAAACCCCAAGCGCGTTGCAAGCCTACCAAACAAGATTGAACATATATATACACAAGAGGTCATCAGAAGGGAGCTTGGTAAAAATAATAATAATAACGTGCACCATTTAAGTCACCGCAGGATTTTTTTTTTTAAAAACAAGAAATTGCAAAAGGCAACATTTGAATGATGCTGATGATCCATTCCCGGGCAGTTTACGCCGTACGTATATACCGCAGTTTTCACCCTGAATTGAATTTGGTAAGCCACTCCATCATCAGATATGAATATGATATATGTTTGACTTGATCAATTGGATCGATTGATATGGGTGCCTTCTGCTCTTTTAACCGTACTCTTTTTTTCTATTTATTAATCAATTCTCAGTAGGTGCTCTCCATATATGATATCGTTAACTCATCGCTACAGAGGTAACCTTATCATCTTCACTGCCTTAAGCAATTCCATGCATGTTCTGTTGGCAGAATTAATGGTGAGCCGGCCGGCTGGTACTACTATTGTGTGGTACCAAAAGAAAAATATATCACTTGCATTGTGGCGCAGGTCTCTCTCAGCAGTCATGCCTTCCAACTAAGAACTGAACAACCACATTAATACACTGAATGATGCATGCATGTGACTAATGTGAGTGGTGAGCCAGATATGATGCATGAATGCCTTCCATATATTGGTAGGCCTTGTGTGCTCTTCAATTTCCTTTTTTATATATAAAAAAGTTAGGCCGTGTGTCAACATCGCTGGGCACATCGAAGATGGAAGCAGCAGTGATTATATCACACCGAAAAATGGAAGCAGCAGTGTCGTCTGTGATTATCACGTACAGTACCTGTTTGATTCCGGATTTGTCAATGGAGGCTGCAAGCTTCATGACAACATCATAGACTTCCTTGTAAGTCACCCAGGTGTATTCGCCCGCCTGCATCCAGTTTTAGAACAAAACCATTGTATCAATTGTAACCCCATCATTTATTTAACTAATTTCTTGGTGTTAACGGGATAACGTCAAAATCTTCTTGATGAAATACATGTCACGGAACAATGGTCACTGAAAAACGGGATCACATCAGGTATAATAGTACACACACACACGCACACACAAAAGAGGTGCCAAATAAAGTATATGGAAGCTGTTGACTTGCTCAATATATGCCATGCATGACATGTACGGAACTACGGCATCGTGTGGTCAGACGACTGTCGATTTTTCCCGTGAACGGATTTAGGGTGTCCTTACTTACAAAGAAAAGAATACTAGTAGTATATGGTTACTAGTTGTGCGTGCGGTAATGATGTCACTTTGACGTCCGGCTCTTTTGACCGCTTTTGGACGTGGCACCAGGCGAATTGTGCCGCCCCCACCGCCCATCACCCCAAGCCCCCCGTGACCCACTCGCCCGTGCCTTTCCCCCGTGACCCACTCCCCCATTCCCCATCGCGCTTCCTGCCTTCTTCCTCCCTTCCTCTCTTCTTCCTCCCTCCCTTCTTCCTTCTTCCTCTCTCCCTTCCCTCCCTCGACTCGGAGTAGGGCGCGGCAGCGGCCGGGCAAGGAGAGCACGCCCCTCCCTCCCTGCTCTCTCCCCCCCTCACTCTCCCCGCCTCCATGCAACCAGTGGGAGATGATGGCGCAGCTTTGACAAGGTAGGTGGGAGAAATCTCAATCTGAGGCCTCCCTCTTCCTTCTCTTCTCGACGATTTGGATCTGAGCTCTCCTCCCCCTCCTCCTCCGGATCCGCCCTCAACTCCTCGTGCTTCTCCTTCTCCTCCCCCTCGATCTAAAGGTTTTCTACGGTGGTGGCTAGGTTTCCCTACGAGATCTCGAGTTCAGCTCTCGCATGTTGCAATGGTGTTCTCTGGAAGTTGCAGTACGTTTTAGGTGATGTTGCAGTAGGCTAGGGTTCCAGGGAGGTCTCGGGTTCAGATCTCACCGATGTTGCAATGGTTCTGTCTGGATGTTGCAGTAGGGTTCAGTCGTTGTTGCAGTACTGATTTTCGAGATCTTTTCAGTTTTTTTTAATCTGCATGTTGCAGTAGAGGTTGCGTGTTGCTAGAGCAACTGTTCGGGTGTTGTTGCAACACTACGATCATGGTGTTTCATCAATCTTCATTCAATGTTTTAGCTATCTATTTTGTTCTTTTTTCGTTGTTGCAATAATATGTTCATGGTGGTTCAACTTCTTCACTCCAATGTTAGAGCTATTTTGTCTCTATTTTTGTTATTGCAGTGTATATGTTTCGTGGTGTTTCAACTGCTTCAACCTTTTGTTGCAGCTGCATGTTTACTGTTGTTGAAGTATCATGCATATTGTGTTGCAGCGGGAAAGAGATTGGGGGGAGGTGTGGCTATGGGGGTGAGCTGGTGGGGTGGATGTACTGGGTCCGCCGAGGTTGGGGGCAAATCCCGTGCTTGTAGGAGTCGAGGTTGGGGGCGGGGGCCAGATCCCATGCTCATATGGGGCGCGGTTTTGGTGACGGATCTCATGCTCGTGGGGGATGGTGTGGGGATCAAAGGAAGATGAGCGCTTGCACGGGAAGTGGAGGAAGAGCGAGCTTTTACGCGGGAGACTCGGGGTGCGGGGGGGGTGCTCGGCGGGGTGTTGTGAGGCAGGAGGCTGGTGCAGGTGTTGCAAGGTGGGAGACGGGCGCGGGGGGTTGCGGCCGTCCGGGCGAGGCACAACCCTTGTGCGTGGCGTGCGGTATGCGCGGTGAACGTTGTACTACTGTAAATTCTCTCTGTTTTTTTAATGCATTTTCAGTAGGAGCCTCAGGCTTCTCCTGTTCCTTCAAAAAAAAAATCTTCTATAGGAAGTGAAGCAATGGTCAGAAGTTTAAATGCACTGCGTGGAGGAAATAAAATGCTGATATGAATCTGTTCCCAGCTAGCTAGCAAGGGGGGTCGAAGAAGTCCATTCTTATTCCCTTGCCGTCGACCACTCTCCGGCGACCGAGCATCTGGTTGTCGGGGTACTTCTCCACGGACATCCTGCCAAGTGCCAACTCAGCAGAAACGAACCCATCGATCAACCGATTAGAGGACCGTGCAAAGCAAACCATGCGTATATATGATCAGCAAACAAAACAAAACAAAGCAAAACAAGACAATAATCTTGTCACATGTATGGTAGCTAGCAGCAGCTGCTGGCCGGCGAGCTCAAGGATATTGACAAGGTGGAGACCGAGGAGAGACCGAACTAGGTAGCGGCAACAAGATCATCGAGCTGGATGCTGATCGCTCACCGGCAGATGTCCCAGCAGCTGTGGAGTCCCGGCGGGGCCTGCAGGAGGCCGTCCTTCGCCCGCACGTTCCGGTAGGCCGGCCCGGTGGTCGCCGTCGCCGGCTCCACCTCCACCAGGTGCTTCATCTTCTCCGTCCGACGACACAGAAGGGTCCGAGAGAGAGGAGAGCCGAGTGCCGATACCTTTGCCGAGAAGTTTGAGTAAGATTTATATGCCAGGCGAGGCCCCCTGGCCTTCTATAAGTCCTCTAGGTTATGGGCGTGTTTGGTTTTTATGATGGGTTAGCCAGGCTCGCGGTAGCTGGGTCGAGACACATGTACAGTGTTTCGCTTGGTTGTGTGTCTGTGCATAGCATGTTTATAGTAAGCTCTTGTTTACGCTGGCATACCTACTCTACACCGCATGAGTCAGGCCAAGTTGGAACGCAGAAAAATTCAACACCACTAGAGTCAAGCTGAGGCAAAGAATCTGCGTTGCATGAGTCTGTCTAGAAGCTAATATAGGAATCCAAACACAACTATAAGCTAATACAGGAATGCAAACACAACGATGTTGCATAAAGAGAACCTGGATGGTCATGATGCCGGCAACCAAACACGCCTATAGGATTCATGAACGTTTGTACTTGTATGTGGTATGGTGATGTATCATACATACCACTAGTACACAAATGTCTTTTTTGTAATGGTCCATTTTAGGGATAGTTGACGTAGAAAGGAAACCGATGCTATTTCGGAGCACTGTAGCTATGAATCGCCCCTAGAGATATATTCATTCGTAGAGACGATTTCTAAAGTGTAATGCCCAAGAGATTGTGTTATAGACTCTAAAAGTTTTATAGGTCGTCTATCCCACCCACAACAGTTAAGGTGAGACTAATCCCCCACAATGTCACCCAAATTCGGTAGACACTCCCCCTCTAAAGAGTTTGATGTCCCATCCGTCCAACACACACATAATTGGGCAAACACGATCATGTGTCCAGTACCCCTAACCCTCCGCAAAGATCGACTCTAATATATATCACTCGTCGACAATTGTTCGAAATGTAGAAGCCTTTGTCGACGATATCGCCGTCAAGTCGAAGAAGACTGAGGACCTCATCACCTATGTCTCGGAGACTCTCCGACAACCTCCAAAGTAAATGTTCAGCATGACGCTTAACTCGGAGAAGTGCACCCTCGGTGTGCCTTTCGGCAAGTTGCTCAGGTACATTATCTCTGCACGAGGTATCAAAGCCAATCCGGCCAAGATAATGGTCGTACTCGATAAGTCGATATAGGGCCTATACACAACCTGAAGGAAGCACAGAAGTTAACAATGTGCCTAGCGGCTCAATGAGTCGCTTCATTTTCATGTTGGGCGAACAAGGCTCAAATGCAAACTGATGAATGATCGAAATAAAAGAATCAGCTCATATCGCTCTACGGCATCTACTATCAACAGTTTTCAGTTCCCCAATCCGTACAAAACAACGCTACAAATAACCGCAATCTGAAACACACTGCAAACAGTAATCCCAGTTCGCTCTGGCTGAATTCCTGCCAGGTCAACATGATCTCTGTCTCTGAAAACAGTAATCCGAAACACACTACAAATTCAAGAAGCCACAATGATGTGTGCACTGCGTTCCATTGTTTTATTATTACGTTTGTGTGATAACCAAGATCAGGCAACCAAATGACATCACTTTTTCACTCTAGCTGCGTGCAAATCAAGGCATGCAATGCAAGCAAAAACCATCGAGGTGCTCTGAACATTCTGAATCGAGAAGTCTGCTTATTCCCCCACAGAAGTACAAGACAAAGCAACACCAGTACTGCGATACAGAACCACATCCAGGTTTTTTCTGCTCACGCTCACGGCCTCACCTCGCGGCTAGCGGTTCAGAAATCGGAGCAGCGGCCGCCGCGCTCCCAGTCGCCGTACCTCGTGGGCTCGGGCCCCGCGGGCCGCCGATCTCGCCGGTAGCCTTGTTCACGTGCACGCCGTCGTCGCCCTCATCCTCCTCCTCGTCCTTCCCTGCATCGGCTTCAGCGACCTTGGCTTCCGCCGCTTCCTCTCCGTCCCCCTTCCTGGCGGCCTCCGGCGGCGGCGGCGAGCTCGTGGAGGGGGCGGAGCTGGAGAGCGCGAGGCGGAGGAGGAGGAGGGAAGCTGGAGGAGTCGGTGGAGGCTGGGGCCCGTGGGAGAGAGCGGAGGCGAGGCGGCGGAGGCAGTGGTTGGCCGCCATGGCTTGGCTTGGCGTGGGCGCGTGGCTCGCGTCGTGTCGTGTGTGCGATCCAAGAGATTTTTTTTTTTTTTTTTTTTGAGGGGAATCCAAGAGATGGGTGAGCCGCCGCCCGCCGCGGTGCGAGCAGGCAACGTGAAATGTGACGCGGCCTCTGTCTGGCCCAAGACCAAGAGATGGGCTCAGTTCTGACCGGCCTATCACGAAGTACAGTACGGGGTCCGTGGGCTGGTAGGTGAGCCATGCTGGGCTCAGCTAAGATTTTTTTTTTTTTTTTTGGAATCTTATAACAAGTCTGGGCGCCTGCCCAGCTTGACATATGCAGCGGATCTTCATCAAGCCCTAGCAAAAAGAGAACAAGTCTGGGCGGCGGCGGCGGCGGCGGCGGCACCGGCGAGGCATTGCGGCGCGGAGGAGGTAAGGTATGGCTATGAGCTTGTTGCGCTCCATGGTTCGCATGGCTACGCGCGCCGCTGGGACCCTTTCTTCATTGCCTAGGCCCCAGCAGGGGTCTCTGTGCTCGGCGTCGGCGGCAGCGGGGGGGGGGAGCACGGCGTTTACACGTTTCGAGGGACGGGCCGCATGCGTACGGCGCTTTCGCTGCAATGACCGTGGCTGCTTCCTCTGCATTTGCCGCCGGAGTTTGGTACTGGATGGAAAAATCAGAGGACCCCGCCATGAAGACAGATGCGTATCTCCGTAGAGCGCAGTTCGCGAAAGCCCTGGGGCGCGCGAGGGCGTCCTACGACAAGCAGCAGGAGGCCATGGTTGAGGAGGAGGAGGAGGAGGAGGAGGAGGATGATCCAGCCATGAAGGCAAGGTTCGCGGATTGGATGGAGAAGTATGGGCGCAAGTACAGAGACGAAGAGGAGAAGAATCGGCGCTTTAGAATTTTCAAGGCTTGTGCAAGGTTCGTGGATGAGGCTAACGCGGAGGCTGCTGAATCAGGGAGTTCCGTCTGGTATTGCCTTAATCATTTTGCAGACTGGAGCGCTCAAGAACTTGCCGTTCTGTGTGGCGAACGGTGAATGAACTTCCCGATCGATCTGTGTGTCTGAAACCCAGAAGATGATGAGTACCAGCAGCTGGAGAAGCAGGAACTGAATCCAACGATTGGGAAAGGAATGGTGGGGAAGTTCTACTGTGAAGCCTTTCTATCTTGTGAAAACCAGCCAGAATCAATGAACTTGTATTTATTTGATTTTTGTTCAATCTTTTATATATGCAGTCTATATATCAGTGAGAAGAGGTGACATTAACTCTTCTCCCTTTCGGTCTCTCTTTCATTCAGACACAGTCCGGCGCTTCTCTCATTCAAGATATCAACGTCGAACATTTTCTGACGGCTGACTGTCAGGTATATTTCTGATGGTTTTTTGCCGTCAGCACAACCTTGGGTCTGATAGTGTTCCGTTCTACCCAAATTAAGGGGTTAGAGGGAATTGAGCTGGATTTGATCCCCTACAAATTAAAATCCTCTTCAGTTCACTTCAATACCTTCCAATCCCTTTGGTTTAGTGTAGAAACGAACAATTGGCACATCTTATGCTGCATGCATCCCCCTCTTAGGCCTTCTGTAGTGTACTAGTGGTGCCAGAAACAAAAAGCAATCCACCCTGGAGATTAGGCATCGCTCCCCTTTAGCTGCAGTGGTAGACATCACTCTACTGTATGCAGCAGTACATGTGAAACAAATAAACAATAAGGCAATGAATGCTTGAGCAAGACCAGAAGTGACAAACATGCACATTTTCTCATTTCTTTAGTCAATAGGCAGCGATGCCTGTAGGTTCATCGCTCCCAAAATTTTCAATTTGGGCACCGGTTGTTGTAGTGTGTAGAGTGGTGCCTAAATGCTCTCTTTCCATTTGAAGCACTACTTCCGGCCAACACTGCGGAGGGCCTTAAGCCGCTGCCATAGCCCTCGCCGAATCATGCGACCTCGCTCCTTCCTCACATATCTTATAGTTTTAATCTTCCTTAAGGTTATTGTATTAGTTCGAAGTAAGAATATATTGCTCTTTATTAGTCTACATTGTTCTTGATAATTATGGGACATGTTAAATTTAAAATATATTATTGGATTTGCTTTTGCTTTGCAAGTAAAATTAGCGTCTATATATTATAAGATTTGATACATGGTCTAGAGGCCGCCGCGTTCAGATTACCTTAAAGAAGAATAGAACAATACAAGATATGTGGAAGTCCGCCGTATTGATGATCCTTTAGAAATTGAGAAATTTAGGGCATGTTTGGTTGCCTGGACACACCAACAACTTGACGTGTAGGCTGCTTGTTTGTTTGTTTGAACTGTTTAGGATTCTATGCTGCATGAGCTCCAAAACATCCCAGACCTAGGCTCTCGAGGAATGGTTTTCCTCCTCGTTTGTCCCGAGCCTGGCTTGTTCAGACTTCAACGTTGTGCATAGGTGGTGGATGGGGTGGCTGACGTGTGGACCCTTCAACGCAGTGTAAGTAATCAAACATGATTTTGCACAAGTTTGGTCCAGTTGGGAAGAGGAAAAAAAACAAAGTATGTTACACCAGTTGGGTCTGGCCTTACACAACTGTCATGTACAAGATGGGCGGGCCGTGATAATCCACAAGGATGTGGGTTTAGGTGTAGGCTATAGTCCTATAGAAAAGGCCAACCTACAAAGGCTTGAAAGGACAACTTCAAGAGGGAAACGAAACATGAACCAACCTGTCTTTAGTCTCTAAACCTATCTTCTTCCTTTCGAACACTCCTACTATTCTTGCTATTACCGCTGTTATTTGCTCTTCCTAGTCTAAATTCACTCTCCTTCATATATAGATTGTGTCCCAAACAACTGTAATTGTGATTGCCGGTCTAGAATCGTGACAATTGATTGTCAGAGACTTCAATTCTTGAGACCAAATTTCTTTCCCAATTTGTTCTTGGTCGGGTGAATTGGCTGCTGATTCAAGTGCTATGGCTTCATCGGCCCCGCACCACCTTAAGCCGCCGTTGATTTGCTCGCTACCAGCATTGCCTCCCTTACTTAAAGGATGGCGAGTTGAGGCAATATGTGGAGGAGAAACCGACCATGATGGGCAGCACCCTTGCTGACATGACCTTGCTGTCCGTGACCTCTATCCCGACGATGACGAGAAAATGGAAATTTTGCCCTCATCGCAAGTTGGTTTCGCTGAAATGCCATCAAAGTTGTGGACTTCGCTAAAATGCCTCTATAAAACAGGCTCTTCACGCTATTTTGCCATTTCGTGGTTTTAGCTAGCTTTGAAAAATTATCAGCCAAAATTTTCACCTGTGGTGACCGTTTTACCCATGCCTCCAGCGCGCTCTCTTCTCACGGTCACACCTTCTCTCCGTCTCTCTCATTCTCTCTCCATCGATCCGAAACGGACAACGGGGTTCGGACGGGACCATGACGCCGGCCATCGCTGCCCCTACACGCCGCCCCAAGGCCCCAGGCAGAGTCCCCAAGCCTCCCTGCCCAGGCCGGCGGCCAGTTCAAGGCGACCCCATGCGACGGCGCCGACGGCCACTGGTCCCTGCCGTGTCGCCCCTGGTCTTCCGAACAAACTGCCTCAGCTTGTAAGAAACACGGTAAATTCGATTGCTAGGCTAGCAAGTGTTCTTGACTCATGCGTTCTACCGAAGTTCGATTTTGATTTGACAAATCATGCATAGATGACGACTTGGATAACAACACAAAGACGAATCCTTTTTTTTTTTTTTTTTTTTTTTTTGGAGCTTCGTTCGCTTTGATTCATTGGAGTATCATACTGTTCTATCCAGTTGAAAAAAGTACATGATTCATGATTGAACTCCACTGGATTTGGAACAGAATTCTCAGAATCCAAAGGAGATGCTATCAGAGACGCGACCTGGCTCAGGGACAGACGCCAGCGGTGAGGCAGGGACTGGTGGCCGCCGGCGCGGGCAGGGAGCCACGGGGGCTCGGCCAGGGGGACGACGTGCAGGAACGACGGTGGCCGGCGTTGGACTCCCGCCTAAACCCATTCTTCCGTGACGGAGAGAACGAAGAGACCGAGAGGAGAGAACGAGAGAGAGGTAGATAGGAGGCAGGACTAACGCAGTCACAAGAGGTAAAAAGTTAGGCTAATTTTTTTCTGAAGTCAGCTAAAATCACGAAATAGCAAAATAGCGTGAAACACCTGTTTTATAGAGACATTATAGCGAAACCCACAACTTCCGATGGCATTTTAGCGAAGGCCACCTATGACAAGGGCAAAATTCCTATTTTCTTGACAATGACGGTCGCGACAGCAGCCGTGCTGCCCGCACCAGCGTCCTCTACCGCGTCCACGACCACCTCGTCGACGCCGAACCCAGCCGCGCTATCCACACCTGCAGGGTCCTCGGCCAGCTTCGTACTCCCCTTGAGCGTACTCATCGAATTCATCTCCGGTGCGTCCGCGTCACTCACTCCATCAGTGACCTCGACCCTGACCGCGCCGTCCACGCCTGCAGTGTCGTCGGGTGCGCTCGGTGCTCCTCTTCGATATGCCAATCGGATTCACCTCCACTGCGAACAGCATGGCCCCAACTACATCACCGAAGTACTTCACCTCGACGCCGGCCACTGCCGTGGTGCCCACGCCCTCCGCGCAGACGACCGCGTCGTCGCGTCGACTCCACCTAAAACCACGGTCGCTACCTCATTCCGGCTTCCAACACCACAATACCTCGCAGCAAAGAAGACAACCAAGCCTGCCAACCATGTGGCCTCGCTATCCACCCGCTTCTGCTGTACCAGCAAGCGGCTAGGAGTTGCAGTTCATACACGGGTTCGCCGCCAGCACGAGTTCCCCACGAGGACGACCGACCCGTGCGCCAGTTCGAGCGCCGCACAGAGTTCACACTTCCAGTCCGGGCCATGCGCCTATACTGGGTCGTCGTTGCGGAGTCCGTCGGACCCAGGTCTGGGGTCGGCATTCTTGATGGCGCGTGCTGTGTGGACCTCGCCCGCGCACCCATTGGGGAGTTGAGGTGGACCTCCACGTCGCCGCCGCCACCATCTGCCGCTGCTTCACCTTCGTGGCTTTCGCCACCAGCAGGCTGTTCGCGGCAGCCTGCCTCAAGGGGTGCCGGGACATCACCCTCGTCGTCCTTGGGTGCTCTGCGTCTGCGTCACCGGCATGCAGGCCCCGTGACGGCGTCATCCGAGTACGGCAAAGTGCACGATGCTACAGTTTGCGACCACGCAGCAGGCTACCCATGCATGGAGCGTGTTATCACCATGGCAGGGAGACCACGTTCCTCTACGACACCAGCTTCTCCCACCACCACGTGTTCGTCATCCACAATGACTCCTACCGCGACAACCGCTTTGACAACATCTATTCTACCCTAGGATGCTCCATCGATGATCTAGGCAATTGCTTCGACCAAGCCGGCCAACCCTTCCATAGCTGGGTTGGTGGTGTTTGAAATGTCATGCAGTTGGGTGGGAGGACCATCAAGCTTGTTCAGTCAATTGGCTACATTCTGGAGTTGGAAACAGATAATATTCAGTTGCAATGTTGCTCTGTCTAGATTGCTGCAAGTTTGATTTTTGTCCACCTGCATTGGCCGAAGGAGGATGAGCCCAGGCCAACTCCATGGTCCTCTTTCAGCTTGTATTGCAAACAACAGCAATTAATTCAGCATTTTATATTGGTGCCATCACTGGATAAGATAATTCGTTGCTCAGTTGCAGTCCGCGGTACTTGGCTCTCAACTATGGAATTTTGCTGGGCAGCTAATATGCTATAGATGATACCACTGCCATGGGCACCGGATCAAAGAGTTTGGAAACGATGGTGTGAACTATTTGATGCTTCCTCCCTGATGGCCCAGGTCTTACTGTTGTGGCCACTGCAACAGCAAACAAGCAATGCTCAAAAGGTATTGGAGTGCAAGTGCTTACTATCTGTGCGAGATGAGCTACAGCTTGACAGCATACAACTAAATCCTGCAGTTGACATATCACTATGGTTGGCATGTAATGGAGACTTTAATTCACAATTTTCTTGCCATCCAATCAATGCTGATTGTGCTGATCAAACACAGAAATGATATCTCCCTGTTAATGGAGTTTTGGGGTTGCTGATCTTCCTAATTATGATAAAGCCAAAATTTCAAGAAGCGCAGCATGAGGACTGGTTGGTTTCATCTCTGCCAGTGACTACCATCATCAAGTTCAGTGGCTGCTTGCTTTTGTTGAATTACTTATTTCCCATTCACTTCTGGACAATACACGAGGCTTCTCATTTTCTGCTGTTGCAAGTACCTAATCTCCAGAGAGTGCTTTTGAGAGAAGGATCCAAATGGATTTCAGTTCAATTCATTATTGCGGGAAGTCTCACAAAAGGCATACAGAGGAGCATTCTGATCAATGAGAAGTGCTCCATCTTTGCAAGCAATTACAGGCTGAATCTCAATACAGCAGTGTGATACTCAATGTGACTATCAGAAGTGCATTTCAGTTGCAAAGTCATGACAATCATCGGCACAATTGGGTGATCCTCAATATATATGAATCCCAAACTCTTTGGGATCCTGGTGGCTTCAAGAGCGGATTGAGGCCAAGTGCATTTTAAGCGGAGGGGAATGTTATGTATAAGATAAGATGGGTGGGCCATGATAATCCACAAGGATGTGGGCTTGGGAGAAGGCTATAGCCCAGCTACTCGGAAGGCCAGACTACAAAGGCTTGGAAGGATAGCTTCAAGAGAGGAACAGAACCTAAACCAACCTGTCTTTAGTCTTTGAACCTATCTTCTTCCACTCGAACATCCCTGCTATTGTTGCTGTTACCTCTGATTCTTTGCTCTTTCCAGTCTAAATTCTCTCTCCTTCTTCATAGATATATTGTATTCTAAACATAGTACTTATAATTGTTGATCTAGGATCATGACAACAATTTGGTTGGGAACTTGGGTCTGACCGGCAACATGCAGGGAGAACCAACACGCCCTTAGATATCTATATATCTCCAATGATGCGGGGCTTCGATGGAAAAGAAATGGCATTACATTGTTTTCACCATGTTTTTATTTAATTCACCGGGTTTAGAGATCTACTAGAGGAGTTTGTTTACAGACCGCCTAGGGACTCTGTAGAGATATGCATGTATATGTTGGCATATCCTCGTTAATCGATTTGATTTTATATATAGCAGGTGCATATATATATTTATTTATTGATCGACGACGCGCGCTAGCTGGTGAATTCTTCCGATCGACGGATATCTCTCTTTCACATAGTAGGACGGGGTACATCCGTATCCGTTGTTGTAGACTGCTCCTGAAGAGGCACTGTACGTTATTATCGTGCGATGGCATCCGGTCAATAGTGCATCTTGGTGTTTCTTCTATCAAAGGCTGCTGCGCCCACCACTTTCACGTGACACGGCATATGCACTGTACTATATACTTTACCATGCATCTCCCACTTTCCGGAGATACGAGATTACGTGCCGGCAGCGTGAAGCTTCAAGCTAGCGCTAGCCTCTCTGGCTTTTGTTGGTTGTTTGACTTATTGGTATGGATAAGATTAATCTTACTAATAATATGATGATTCAGAGAATAATATGATGATTCAGAGAATAATAATGCTACAAGACCCAACAGCTAGCAGCCGCTGCATCGGTAGCTAGCATTCTGCGTGCCCCGGCCGGCAGGTGGTGTACGTTCAAATTAAGCGTGCTTGACCCTTAAGACAATATAATGCATGAAATATACCAACAATGCTGATTTCTCCACACACAAGCTAGCTGATTAGTATTATATAATATAATGTATGTATTCCACTGACTGACGACTTATTACACCAAGCTAGTACACACGTAGGAGATGCATGATATATAAGCATCTTAACTAATTACCAGTCTATGTCATTTAGTTACATTATGCAGCATATATATGCTCTTTTAATTTATCTCCCAAACATGCATGCATATGGTACACATTCATGCATCATGTGTACCTGTACACACCTGTATAGCACAACACTAATACGTACGTCGTCGCCAAGCAAGTTTATATAGCACAGGCTGCCGGCTGCCCAGTGCTGCTAGCTAGCAAGCACACAGCCTAAACTGCATGCACGTACGACGACATGCATTATATACAATTCTAGTTACTAGCTAGTTGAGTAGTACTAGTGTATAAATGTACGTCTGCTTATTGGATGATGCATGGCCATGGAGTAGCTAGTGTACGTAGTGGCATATGTGAGTGATTCATCATATGTGAGTAGTGTGATTCATGAGTACATCCTCCTTCCCCCAGAGCCGGCCTCACGCTGGCAGTTGAAGTAGACGGCGGCGACGGGAGGGCCCAGGTTGTAGAGCTCGGCGAAGTCCCTGGTGTTGAAGTTCTGGCGCCACCCGGGGCGTACACCGTCTGCCGCCCCAGCTGCTGGAACAGCACCAGCAAGAAGCGGTGGATCCCCATCGTTGGCCGGGGGCTCTCGTAGCAGATAACCTCTTGACCTGCATGCATGCCGCGCCACCATCAGTGGTGTCATTTGTTGTTATTATTTTGTCCATGCATGTCGATATTTGGCTATAATTTTTTTATAAACTATATATCTCTTCTAAGTTGTGTTTTTAGTTATACTAGCTAGCTAGTTGATTGCCTAATAAAATTGTTACCACTAGCTTGAAAAATATATATATATATATATATATATATATAGCAATTTTCTTAATAATCAATTATATATGATATGCATGAGAGATCTATCGGTCCTCCGATCCGGTGGTGTTCATCATATATATATCTAGCTAGTAGCATAATTATTTGTGTAATGGCATATAAATTAAATTGTACGTCTTCTCTATGTAACCGACCGATCGACAAGTGTAACTATATGTTGGTGCGCCTTATGCGTTTGATCTGCACAATATAGGAAATCCAGTCGTGTCGTGAAAAGCTTGTCTGGACAGAGTTGTATAGACAGCCTTTGACAGGGTGGAGTGACGACTCACCAAATGCTGCCCCAGTAGTTCCCGGAATATCTGTGACCAACCTGCGTGAACAAGACAACACAGAGAGGATATATATATGATCAATAATCCGTCATATGATGATAATATATAAACTTTTACTTCTCCTATATATCTAGCTTAATTAGATGCCTAATTTTTTGTTGTCAGACTATTGATCAGACTCCATGTAGTTTTCTCATTGTTTAGCTATTAAAAAAAGCTGTGAATTGTCTCTTCTTTTACTTGTGCCAACTATACTAGTTCTTGATTAATTGTGTAAGATATTGTTACCCTGAAAATTCCTAACAATTTCAGCCACATGAGATATAGTAACTCCCAAATTACATGCTACACGTACAGCAATAATAGCTGTAATGGACTAGTAACAAATATATAGATAGACAGCAGAGTGAAGGGATCTCGCGTCCTGAAGGATGCATGTGTGAGTGTATGTGTATTTACCAGTGCAAATACTCCCTAAGGTTTGGGTCGCTTGGGCTCGGAGCATCCGGGTCGACCATCACCTGAAGAAACAGCAGTTCGTGTTAGACAAGCTACGACTAGCTAGCTCGATCGATCGATCGATGCAGCATATTTACGATGATGAAACGTACAAGGGTGTAGAAGGTCCTCATGTCGGGTCCCCCGACCTCGACCCTGGGCTGGTGCACCACCATGGACGGCTTGAGCTCGCAGCCGTTGGATACGGTCCTGGCGCCATAGCTGACCCTCAGGTTGGAGGTCCGGACGAAAGGGTCCAGCACATCGCCGACCACCCTACCGACCACCAGCGGATCTCTGTCCCTGCCGGCCATGTCGTTGCGAGCCGCCGTCACTAGCTAATTAATTTCCTTCTCTTCCCTGTATATAGTTACGTTGTGATCGATCCCTAGCTAGCTGCTTGCTCGATCGATCGATGGAAGAATATGGTCAGTTGGTGTTGGTTTGCATACTTGTGTCCCACACCCTCATCACTTTATATAGGACGAGTAAAGTAGTATGGGTGCCGGGACTTGATCGATCGATTGATGAGTGTGAGCTGAAGTTTACTACTGTGTCTGTGTGTGTTGCTATGTGCAATGCCATCATCGGACCTTTTGTTGCCGGCCGGGCGGCTGAGTCTGCTAGCACACAGGGCCCATAGAATCTCCATATTCGGGTCCTTCTTAATTTTCTATCTTCACATGCATGTATGTGTGGACCTGAAGACACGCCGAGGGGGGCATCGAATCGCCTGTGTATTTATCGCGCGCTTTGCAATGCAGGCTCTTCAAGTCTGAATGCAGGCTCCTACTCTTGCGAGCAAAGAGAAGGCACCTTACTCAACTTAGTCTATGGATAGAAAGTCTTTCATAGCTCGGTGCTCTTCTGTTTTAGCTTTGCTTTTCTTTCTCTCCTTTTTTGTATCCTGAGCTCTCCTCTCTGTTTGGAGCCTTGCGTCATTGTACTCTATTTATTTTCTTAATATAAGTTTCCTGTAGGGGTGCAAACCCCTCCAGTTTCCTCAAAAAAAAAAAAAAAAAAAAAAAAAAAACAGCAGTGGCGGCCAGCAGCTACCTCGTCGATCCTGTCTATCGGAGACCGCATGTACGCACGCACAACGTTAGTTGCACGTAGTAGACGTAGCAGTAGTAGTACTGCTGACCTGCTGCTGCATGTGTGAGCGTGACCATATGTATGTACTCTCTCTGTCCTATAAAGAAATTAAAGACACAGATTAAACTTTCTTAATTTTAACTAAGTTTATACAAAATATTTATAACATTAATATTTTTAAATAATTTATAATGGGATAGTAAGAGAATTATGTACTATAAATAATTGATTGAAATTAAAAGAAGATTTCTCAAAAAACAAGAACGACTTTTATTTTGATAGTATAGATAGAGTAGAACACAGCTAGCTGTTGCACTCTAGCCACAGCTAGCTTCTCAAATCACAGTAATTAATCCATTTCCGTTGTTGCGTCTTGGGCTTCTTCAACTAATATAATCTGTCGAGAGTATGTCTGCCAATCAGTGGCGTAGCTAGGATTTATAGCTAGGGTGGTCCATTGTTTAAAAAAAATTAAACGCTATAAACAAAATATATCAATATACAAGTATATAAATTATGAAACATAATATAATTAACGTAAAGACTAAAGAGATCATACAAACTTCTTAAAAATAATTTTGCTCTACACAAAAAGTCCTACAATAATCCAAAGCTCTAAAAGTTTTGCATTCTATGTGTCTTGTGCACTTTTGCTAGCTATTCGTGCCGATCATGGATCGCTGATCACCAAGCTCCTATTTTGCTTAGTGGCTAGGGGAGAAAGTGGAGAAGCTGGAAGGAAAAACGAGAACAGAAACGACATGAGGACGTGAGATTAGGCAACATGTTATTTGGCTTTGGCTTAACAGTGGTCAGATGTTCATGTTGGGATGCTTCTCATCGCTTGCAGTCACAGATTGCTGATGGCCACGCCCGCTACTGCTGCCATCGTGGCATCGCTGCATGGCTGCACCGCACGCGCACAAAGGATAGTACACCGCACGGCCACATGGAAAAGAATAGGAAGGGGCGCAATGCTTTGTGATCTTGTGAAATCTGACGTGAACTCGCCACGGGAATGGCGGACGGAAGGCAGAAAGCAAGCAGCACGCCAGCACAGAACTCTGGACATCCATGTAACTTGGCTGAGCGCAGGGTGGTCCGTGGCCCACAGGGACCACCCTGTAGCTCCGCCCCTGCTGCCAATCAAGTGCGAGTTATTAGACACACATATATACTAGCATGCTTTTTATTTATTCATGGTCGGCTGATATTCTTCATTGGTCACCTATCCGATCGATCCATATCTTTATTTCCGCATAAATTATTAAAGCTTCAATTCCTTTTATTGGCGCGTGTGGTGTGTATAGTAGTGACGATGCATGATACTAAAGGTGAACAAGATCAGAACACGTGTATGTTGGATTGTCAAGAAGGACGGTCGAGCGAGCTAGAGGAATGTGCCACACCGGCCTGTGTGTGTGGTCGGAAAGGATGAAGAAGACGGCCGGCAATGCAAGCATAGCATGTCAGATCACTTGCCATAAACGGTATAGCTTACACAGTACGCGCACCCGAAATAGGTTAAGCAGCAGCTTCCCATCATTATCCCCGAAGAATATGGCACCTACTACACGTACCACCACGACGATCAAGCTAGTCAGAGAGCATCAGTTTATTACAAAGTGCCCATATCTATTATTTAAGGTCCGTTAATATAAGTTTCGGCACAGTACAACTCCAGTCTCCAGGATCGATAATGCTTCATCTTTCCATTATTTCTTCCTTTCTTTCTTTTGAGAAAAATTAAAGGCAAGGAGCTACGCGCACGTCAAAGTCCTATACCAGATTCCCACAATAAAATTTCCCTCCATTGAAACGACTGTTGTTAGTTACCCTCTTAAAGCAAGAAGATCATGTCAATCCTTCAAAAACTAAACCCTCCACGAGCAATTTGGCGAGAAATGGCCGCAATAGTGAAGAGTGAAAAGAAACCTCCTTCCATATGGGTGTGCTCAGGCTAGGCAGGAGGAGAGGAAGAAGGGGCTTGGGTTGGGGTTTTGTACAGTAACACTGTTGGGTCAAGATAATAACCGGCAGTGATGATCCAACATCACTAGCTAGCGGTTCATTATTTTAACCGGATTTTTTGAATAATCCTAAGCTTACGAACCGGCAGTGATAAGGTTAGGGTTTAGAGTTTATGGTTTAGGGTTTAGGGTTTTGCAGCGTTGTCGGCTCTAGCATAATCAGAAGTGATGCCGTAATTATTTGTTTTGGTGTAGTGACACTACCGTGTACCACTACCACTACCACTTTGGGGCACAAACTTTCGGCAAAGAAAGGAAAAGCTAAGTACTCCCTCCATTCTAAAGTGTAAGTCATTCTAATTTTTCTAAATATATAGCTTTTACTATATACGTAGATGTACCATATATCGACGAGCTAAAACGACTTACAATGTAGGTGGAAATTTAAATACTCACCATCTCCTGCAAGCTCTATCCCATTCCAACGGCTCCAATTCATACACCCATCTATTTGGTGACTTCGACACTAGTACACAAACCATTTCTCTTGACACTAGCATTTCATTTCTACTGGCGGTTTCTCTTTAGAATAGCCAGTAGAAATCGGCTCTATTTCTACAGGCGGTTCTCTTAAGAAACCACCAGTAGAAATTGTATTTCTACTAGCGGTTTTCTTAAGGAACTGCCCGGTAGAAATCGACTATTTCTACTGGCGGATTTCTTAAGAAACCGCCAGGTTCCTTAAGAAATCCGCCAGTAGAAATAGTTTGAAATTAATTTTTCTGAGTTTTTCAAACTTCTCCAGATGGAAAAACTTCTAAAATAAAAGTTGTAGATCTCGAAAAGTTATGAAACTTTATAGTTGACAACTTTTTCATTTGAAATCATCTTTTTATGGAAAACTATGAATGAAATTTTCAAATTTGAAATTCAAAATTTGCAAATGACCTCGGATGGAGAAACACTATAAATGAAAGTTGTAGATCTTGAAAAGTT
The DNA here is from genome assembly GCA_015844335.1 of Chrysopogon serrulatus. Classification (NCBI taxonomy): domain Eukaryota; kingdom Viridiplantae; phylum Streptophyta; class Magnoliopsida; order Poales; family Poaceae; genus Chrysopogon; species Chrysopogon serrulatus. The sequence goes on along the minus strand of JADLZL010004426.1, from coordinate 347,015 downwards.
ATGAAACTTTATAGTTGAACACTTTTTCATTTGAATTCGTTTAGACCCTGAAATATTGAATTTATCATCGGTTAGGGATAATATATGGGGAACCGAAATGGAATATGGACACAACTGACATGTGGGTGGAGTGGTAGAGGAGGGTACGTGCGAGGGGGAGGTCATGGGTTCGAACCCTTACTGCCGCGTAGCGCGTGCATCCTATTGACACCACACCTCCGCTAGCTCCTCCGGTCTCAGTCCTAGGTCCCTGGCCCCTCTCTAGTGTACCTCAGTTACTCTCAACAACATAGGTCCCTCCACCTTGTATATGTTATTAACTACCTTGCCCTTGCCGAAACATCCGTGCTCCGCTTGGCAACTGCCTCATCCTCAATGGTGGCTCACTGAGCTCTGCCCAATAGTGGCGGCCACACATTGTGCCCAACCACAACTACCCCTTCACATAGAGCTGTGGTAAATGCTTCTTAACTTAAAACTCATATTAACTTCCCCTACTCTAACTTCGTTCTAAAAACTTGGTGTTCTTTAGTTTTGTCATAAGCAAAACTATATCTAAAGTTTAACAAAATTAAATATAACTGAATACTGATGTTTACAAAAAAGAAAAACTAAATTCAATTAGATTTGTCATAGAATATTGTCATAATATACATATTTGATATCATAAATGTTGACAATATTCTCTATAAATTTGGTGAAACTTAATATATATACTTTGACTCAGGATAAAACTAAAACATGAAGTTGTTATGGATGACAATATTCTCTTAAAAAATGGAATAACGTCTAATCACCTACATGCATGCATTATGCCGACTTGAAAAGAAAGGCATCATTTATCTTGCTACGGCACAAAGACGAAGCCCTTTTTCAATTTCTTTTTATCCACGAATGATGCGCATCTACTGGTCAGTGAAGCTAATTAGCTAAAGTTTCGAGAACACAAGGATTTTACATTTACTTTTCATGGCCTTCAGTTATTGCTGAGAATATGGTGTATATATATCATCACTACCTATGTATACCAAATAATCCTTGCCCGTTCTTATTTTACATCTGATGCCTTTGATTTTGAGTTACTGATCGATCGGTGTATATATGTAGCTCAATGCACTCAAATTAAAACTTACTTGTTTTCCTTCACTACATGAGCAAAGCACACTGTACTCATATCACTCACATGTCAATTATTTTTTCTTACGACTAAAGCGCGGAACCGTTTGGTTGTCTGTCAATCACTATTGGGAGAATACGTGCGTGGATTGCCCAGGAACATAACGCATAACCTTTCCCCCCTGCCTTTTCTAATGACAACAGGCATGTCGTATCAGAATTCTCTTGCTATTAACCAACCGGTCGGGGCCAGCTGGTATACAAGTATGTTCGATGAGCCTTGGGGGTGTGTGTGTCGCATCGCTGCGTGCACACCTTGCTAGATACCCACGACGACTACAGCGCGCGTGCGGGAGGATACGTGTACCAATCCATCTTTGTCGCCAAAACGAACAGACAGCCCTATAAAGCTACAAGTCACGCTGGACAAAACTGAGTGCCGCAGCATAAGGCATTTCAACATTTACATGACATGCATGTGCCACATTATTGCCATGCAAGGTGCCGTCATGATGAGACGTGTGCATAAGTATGATACATTCCTTCTGTGAAATGGTACAGATAATAATCTCATATGGTCACTGCTACACAAAATCTTTTAGGAGACATTTGGGATTGGGCCTCAGAGGCGGGCACAATTTCAACCGCCTCGGTTAATGGTTCGGATTACCTGAGGCGGTTATTTTTATTAACCGAGGTGGTCACAACCAATCGCCTCGTAAAATTGATTTACGGAGGCAGGCAATTTAAAACAACAGCCTCCAGAAATAATCTATTTACGGAGGCGGTCATCTTAAAGCAATCGCCTCCGTAAATAGGTTTACAGAGGTGGGCAACAATAAGGGCCCGTCTCGAAAAAGGCTGAGGCCCAACAAGGCCCAGGTGAGGCCTGGTAACCATCTCCAATATAAATTCAGGGAGTTAGGGTTTGTGTCACTTGTTTTTCTGCCTCTCCCTCATCCTCCAGTCAAGCCCCGCGCCTTTCCCCATCTCCCACGTGGAGGCACCCCCTCCCTCTCTCCGTCGAGCCCCTCCCTCCTTAGTCGAACCCCGCCTTCTCATGTCCCTCCCTCTCCCCTCCTCCCATACCTCCCCTCTCCCAAGCCCATAGCAGTAGCACCTCTCCCCCTTTCCCATGGTGACGGCAAGGAGATCCGGAGGGGAGCAGCTAGGTGGAGGCGGCGGCGGCCTTCCCCTTATTCCCCACTAGCAGCAAGGTGCCCTTCGACGATGGATCCGGTGGGGACGACCCCTTCGGCCGCGGATCCAGTGGCGAGATGCCCTCCAGCGGCGGATCGTGCCACCTCCTCCCCGGCGGAGGATCCGGCCTCCACCTCCTCCCCGGCGGAGGATCTGGCCTCCAACTCCTTCCTGGCGGCGGATCCGGCCTCCACCTCCTCCCTAGGCGGCGGATCCGGCCCCCACCTCCTCTTTGGCATCGGATCTGGCAAAAACCTCATCGGCGGCAATGGAACGGTGGTTGGGTGGAGCGACGGCGCGGGCTCGTGGCGGTGACACAGCGGATGCGGCGTGCTGGGTGCGCAGGGCGACATCGTGGCCCCTGGATCTGGGCAACGGTGCGACCTCCGGATCTAGGCGGTGGCATGAGATGCCCCAGGCCCGTGCGGCCCAGCTCCAGGCCCATGTGGGTTTTTTTTATTTTCATCAATTAACAAAGGCGGGCGGACAACCGCCTCAATTAATCCCTCATTTACTGTGATGATTGGTCTGAGGCGATTGGGGTTGCCCGCCTCGGAAAACCTTTTCCAACCGCCTCTGTTAAATTTTGAGTAGTAGTCGATATTTATTCAGGGTATTTTAGTTATAGTTTGACATGTCCGTAAGAATCTTAGAATCTTAGTGTGTTTTTTGACATCTAAAATTGTTCAAAGTGTATAATAGACTCTACCATCAATTTCTATTGTCAAGACAGTCAGAAAACATATTTGGATCATCTCGTTTGGAGCCTAGATGAATAAATTAAAACACCTTTTCGAGAGCTGACCTAGCCAAAAACCGGTTTTCCAACTTTTTCGAATGCAAGATTGGACTACATCATTGTGTTTCTTTCGTCAAGCTGATTGTAAAGCATGTATGGATCTCCTCATTTGAAATCAAGATGAATTAATTACAATTTTTGGAAGGTTATTTTTTGCCTCGAACCTACAAACAAAATAGGCCAGGGCTGGCTTGGAAACAATGAGGCTAGACCGGCTTTTATAGCCAGATTTGACCTAAACGTGTTTTGCTGTGTTTTTACAAGTTTTTTTTTACCATAAGGCCATCCCACCTTATAAATATAGAGTGCAGCTGATTGAGGTTCCCAACCTACACAATCGATCCAAATTAAATTATTTTACACATTTTTGTCATAATTTCTTCCGACCTTCATGTTGTTGTTCATCATTTGATCTAACAACCAAGGTGGCGTCATAAGCATATTGGCTGACCTAGGGGAACCTGACGACATTCTTGCCTCGATGGGGTTCCTCTCAAGCGAGAGTTTCGACGGTTCCTTTGCTCATTTGTCCGAAAACTAGCCACTCTTCATCACGTAAGCGTGATTATCTATCCTTCGATGGTTTACTCATAAACCTCTTCATTCTTCACCATGTAAGTGTGATTATTGCTTCGTTCTTCGGTTCATGGTGACCAGGGTGATCTAGCTCTAGATGGTGTGTGACCAATCTTTGCATCGTCAGCATATTTTTTCGTGACTCCGATGGAGAAAGATTGCTTTGGCGCTACTTTGCAGTCAAATTTTTTCCCTAGCCATATTCAATCTAGATTGGTTTATCTTCATGTGCTTGTCACTACCATTGTAATCTGTGTTTGTCACTACCATTGTATCTAGCCTAGAAGGCTGATCACATCTGGTTTCGAACCCTGGTGATCTCATTTGCTATTTTACAACGTGCTTCTCTAATCATTAAAAATTTCAGCAAGACAGACAAGTTCTAAATTATGGAGTACCAAATTATTTTATCGCAATACTGCTACAATTAGTTCAAGGTACAGCTTGCAAATAAATTTTATGATGATTTTAATAGTTATTTTGCAAGTGCTATGGATTTCCATGTTGATAGTCATAACAATAGTAGATTTGTTGCATCGTTAATTATTATATAGATAATGGACTTTATTATATACTTAATAATTCTAGATACCATATTCTAGAGCTGATCACAACTATGAATTCTTCAAGTTTTAATAATACTAGCAACACGCAACATTTTTATACGTATTCATTGGCTATAAGTTTACAATATATGGCTCCCTCACAGGATATGTCGATGAATATGAGAATTGGCAATCCTGAGAATAAGAAATTTTTAGCTAGTTACTCTCAATTCTCATGTGATGCATAACATGCTAATGGAACAAAGAGCCTACCTACAAATTCAGTACCATATGCAAATGCTAGTGCTTATAATTCATGATTTGGCTCCCTATCTATAACTCCTATATGTTTAACCCCTCTCTAGCCTATTCTCTTGATCCTGATTGGTTGAGAGCTCAAGATGATGTCAGCTGACATCATCAGAGGAGTTACCTCCACTAAGACTCTCATTTATTTCGCACTAGCTATTTCTTTTGAAATAAAAAAGTCGTAGCGCCTAAACCAAGTATCATAATTAAAATCCAATTGCACCATGGTGTTCCTCGCAATAAACTCTTCAAAACAAGACCCCATATGATATATTTGATAACTTTTTTGCAATAATATAAACTGTTTCTAAGAAAAACCCGTTTGTAAGCAAAAATATAGCAAAACTACATATCACATGGATTACATGTGGTCCTCCAAAATATGCGTATAGATGAGATAATTTAGGTGATGCTCAGTTCAAATAATCTATACCATGTCAATAGATACAATCTCCGCAATTGACCTACTACATCCATTTATATGTATCTATTAATTCATAGTTTCGACCATTATAAACTCCTTACATTTTTACTTTCATACCAAGCAGCAACGCTGGGCATCCTACTAGTGTTACTAATGACTATAGCCGAAACAACAAAAAATTCAGCACCGTATGTGAACATTTATACTCATGATTCAGCTTCATATGTTGCTCATAATTATGACTGAATCAATAAAAAGTGCTACTACTCATTATTCAGCTTCACGTGCTTCTCATAATTATAGTTGAATCAATGAAATCAATGAAACATGCTAGTGCTAATACTCATTATTCAACTTCCTATGCTACTAATATCTAATAACAACTCTGAACCAATGAAAATTCAGTAAGATATGCTAGTGCTAAAACTAAAGATTTGACTTTCTATGTTTACTAATAACTAAAACTAAACCAATGAGAACCCAACAAGATCTTCAAGCACTAAGTTCATGATTGGGCTTCACATGTTGCCGATGACTATAGCCAAATCATTGAAGATGTAGCAACAGAATTTTTCATTTGTTCTCGTGATTTGATTTTATCTTTCTCTTCTAACCATGGCTATAGATTATCACCAATTTTGATGTTTCGTTGCCATGTGAACCTAGAAGCATTGAGTGGCAATTTACTATTAGTGTAACATACAGAGCTTTTCTTTATTGGACAAATAAATTTAATTTTCTATTATTGGGAAATAGAAACAATGTCAAGTGCATTTTGACACTAATGAAGTTATAGCGATAGTTATACAAAGCAAAAAATCATTGTTAGCTACCACAAGTAGCAAAGAAAGAGTTGTTTATTCAGATACAAATGAGTGTTCAACTGACAAAAACCGAATAACACAATATCCATTCTGAATGAACTTTATCTCAAGAAACAAGTCTAGTATTGGCAAAACATGGGAAGCACAAAAATTAGCTAGACTTGATTTTTAGGAGATTCTCAAGTTATAGCCAAACTACATTTGGTTAACAAAGAACACCGAGTCACTAAGAATGAATCCCCTAAAAATGAGGAGAAGATGTCAGTGTGTCAATAGCCGGTGCCTTACAATGGTGTTGGAGGGAGTAGCATCACCTACATCAAGGACCTTCATTTCTCTATTATGATCAACAAGGTACAAAGCACAAGTACTTCACTAAATTTCTAATCTGATTATATTGTTCTAATTGCTATATCTATTATTAGTGATTTTTTTGCTACTAGTGTTAAGAGACCTATGTTGAGATAAAGTTGAAATAATCATTTTCTAGTGGACTCCATAAGGTGTGTTGATGCCAAAAAATGGTCACACACCAATTAATGTATGGAGTTAAACACACGGGTCGCAAAAGCGAAAATGAGGCGGGATGAATATGCTAAAACTGGCCTAGCCGGTTTCAGGAATCTACCTAGCCACCAGTTTCCTTGGTTTGCCAAGGAACACACAAAAATGATAATGAACATGCTTTACATGGTGAAGAATGACAAGGCTTATGAGCAAACCAGCAACGACTATTTTTTTAGGCAAAATAGCAAAGGAATTATCAAAGCTCTCAACTAGGAGGGGCCCATTGAGGTAAGGATGTTGGCAGGTTGTTGCAGGTCGGCTAGCAATACTTGGGCGTCACTCATGGTTGTTGGATCAATAGAGGGAAAGTATAATGGGGTTGGAAGAGACTGGGGAAAGAGAGATAAAAGTTCAATTGGATTGTGTTTTGTTCAATTGGATTTGGATTGCCTCAGTTGACTATTATCCCCATATATTATAAGGAGAGGGGTGGTTATATTCGAGTCGAGCTCCCTTGAAATTATGTCAAAACACAACTCGAACCTATGTTTCTGCAGGAATATATTTTTCTGAGAGTTTAATTTCCTCATATGGACTTAAATTGGACATTCCTTTTTTTTTGTCAAAACATCTCAATGAGAGGAAAGCAATGATGAAGTCTATTCTTCATTAAAGGAAGTTTACAAAACTGCATGAGCCAATTGCTTTTGGGTAATTTCTCTTATTCATACTCCAATTAGACGTTCTATATATATATTTTTTGTTACTATCTGAGGAATGCAATATTGTAGATCAGTCCCTTTTAATAATTTTAGTTGTCAACGGCTAGTAATTCAAAAATAACAGATTCCTATGCATGTGCTACTTAATTGCGCCTAAAAACTGACTGATTGTGCTGATGGAAAATCTGATATCTGTCCTTTTTTATAATTTTTGGTGTCAACGGTAATACAAAAATAAAAAAACCGACTGATTGTGCTGATGGAAAATCTGATATCTGTCCTTTTTGATAATTTTTGTTGTCAACGGTAATACAAAAGTGACAGATTCCTATGCATATATATGCTACTTACGTGCGCATAAAACTTTTGCTATTTTCGTATGGGTTTTCAATAAAATGATTTTAAATCTCACCTCTGCGTCAGCAAGGTGGCGTAAAAACTAACCCCTGAATACGGCGTAGCGTCCTGAATACGGCGTAGCGTATGGATCGGAAGCGCAAGTCAATTCATGGAAAAATTGGCACTGCCTTTATCCAGCGACCAGCGGCCAGCGGCCATTAACAAACGGGACGCCGTTGTCCCTAGCCGTTTGCAGCAGAGCAGAGGTAGCTTTCCTCGAGAGATTCCAGCTTTCCTTAGCTAGAGGATAGAAGAAAAAAACGGCATTTTGATGGCCTTAGGATCCAAATCCAAATGTTACAGATTATTGGAGAGGGACGGCGGCCGGACGAGAGAGCAAAATCGGATTGCATTTGCTCGGCCTCCAACTCAGGATCGTGTCCCTTTTCGCATGCATCTTTCCTCCTGGGACTAGGAGTACGAGATAATGCCTGCAACCAGCAGTCTTTCAAGGGAAATGCCCTGGAAGGCTGGGTAATCTGTTATGCTAGTTGCAACTTGCAAGTCCGCTTTCTGAGGAAAGGATAACACGATTTCGCTTTCATGTATATTCTGAAGCCTGAAAGTTCACGTGGGGGATGGACGGCGAGGGTGTGCATGCCGCAGCTAGCAAACATCCAGGCGTGGGAAGGTATATTATATGTAGCATATCGTTTGATATCTACCTATACCCTTATTTGTGTATACTCTACCCCCTCACAGTTTACTGTACATGTACAGTGCCCCTCTCACAGTTTACTGTATATGTACATGTACAGTGCCCCCTCTCACAACAATACTGTCCTAAAATACAGTAACGGACTTGGTGAACAGTAACAGGTTAGATGAACAGTACCATCCCGTTATTAATCGTGCTGATCCGTTACCAAACAGTAAATACCGTTAAATGAATAGTACATGCCTGATATGAACAGTATGCTTCGTCTTTTAGCCCCTTTTTTGGAAAAAAAAACTTTTTCTCTAAACAACCTTAGTTTCCTTTTTCACAAAATTTTTAATTTTCCAAGTCAATATTTTGTCTCCTGTCTCGCCTCCTTCTCTTCCCCTTACTCCTTCCACCCTAAATACCAAATATTCCCATTCTTAATATTTCTTTCACTTACTCTTCTTTCTCACCTCCTTCATTTTAAAACTTACTTTTAAATTTCTCCATTGCAAGAGCTCATCATAAATAAATAGTTACCTCCAAATCTCATATAAAATTGTCTACAATCAATTCTTCATGCCAACGAATTCCTCCAAAATTAAAATAGTGTCACGCTACAATCAATTCTTTATGCCAACAGTTCAAGGAATATTCTTACTTCTTCATGCAATTATATTACAACATAATACCTTATTACAAATTTTTACAGTGTTACAAATTATAATTACATGCAACATAAACATGGACCAAGACAATCACTACCGTGGCATGCCCCGCGGCAACGCGCGGGGTATCGGCTAGTCTAATATGACATATACATAATCTTTGTCAATAAAACTGAAGAATCGACTCATGTCATGGAAATCTGTTTAATTTTAACCAACAGGCAACAGTTATATATGAGACATCCGGATTAATTAGTAACCTAGTGTTTGAGGAAGAGCAGTAGGTTAAACTATATCCATGTAGTACACATATATAAATCAAATGTGGTTTTGAATGTTTAAACGTGGTGACTTCATCGATACTAAAATCTATCGGCTCAATTTTTTGGTGGCTCAATTTTGGTACTTATGTATGAGTGTTTGTGTCTTTATTGTGTATAATTGCCATAAAAACTCATAATCCTTTTCACAAATTGTCGAATCAGTTGATTGTAACAACCACAAGTTACAATAACTACAATAGTGCCCTCACCTACCTGGTAAATTTTTGGAACGTGCAAGGATAGAAAAGGAACAACCCGAGCTTTGGGAATCATGCCAGGATACCTGTCTTCCCATGGAATGTATATGATGGTCTTGTGGCGTTTGCCTAGGGTGAAGTCTTCGACTCTCTTGCTGGGGGCGATCTCGACGAGAACTTCAACTCAGCAATCTTTGGTGGAGTCTTCAAACCAGCCCAATTCAGCGAAGTCTTCAATTTAGTGATCTTGTAGAAAGTCTCGAGTCAACGGCCGTTTTTCACAAATTAATTAAAAATACTGAACACTATGATGCACCATATACAAGTTTTTCTGCTAGACCCTTACAGTCATAGACACTCACAAACACGAACGCACACTCATCCCTATGAACGCACGTACGCACACCCTAACTCTCTGAGCACCTTCAACGAGTTGGACCAGCAAATCTCGAGATTGACGAAGTCACCACAAGTATCTCGCTGTTGACAGGCACGTCACCTACCACTGAAAGAATAACGTTGTTAAATCCTGAAATAAAACTAGAAAAATATAAACGCAAGTGTCAAGTCTGGGAAACACGACCAGCTGAGCTATGCTCAATTCGCTATCATATAACAAGTTTAAAGACCTACAAACAAGTTTTTAATTTTCATGGACCTAAGATAAGTTCAAGGTCGCTCATGCATTTAACTCACACAAGTAGATAAGGATTTATTCTAGGATTATAATAACTAGTTGAAATAATCTAATTGTGATCTCAGTAGGCTAGATTATAGGCCTGTTTTTATCCTCCACACGCTAGTAGAGAAAGGACCTTTCGTCGATGGCCAAAAAGTATTTAGTCCCGGTTTCAAAATTATTGCATGCAATTGTGGCTAAAGGAAGGACTGGACCTTTAGTCTTGTTTTATAATATAAACCGAGACTAACTCTACCATTTAGTCCCGATTATAGTGGTCACCAAACGTGTGTCAATGCGGGAGACTTTAGTCCTGGTTTGAGACACGAACCTAGACTGAAAGCGTGTCCTTTAGTCCTGATATGTGCCTCAAACCAATACTAGAGGTTTCTCCAGGATGAATTTAAAAGAAAAATGTATCTTATCTATGTCGGATGTATGGTGCAACTGAGATGGCAACATGTGCAAAGGCTGAAATGTGAGATTTTAATATCAACATTTTCATAGCTGCATTTTTTACCCAATAAACACTAAAAATAAAGAGCTTTAGTACCGATTACGTAGTAATCCGAACTAAAGGGGGTTGGAAACCGTGACTAAGCATGTTTCTCCTATAGTGCATCTAAACAGGTGGTTTAAAATTAATTCTAAACTTTAGTCCACCTCACATTAGAACTTTACTAGGTAGCATGCCCGTGCGTTGCTACGGAATAACTAAATTTTTCCACTAAAAACACAGATGAATCGTATGATAATAAGATAATAATAATACGAAGAAAGCATCAATTGCTACACCTCCCTAGCCATGACTTCGGCTCAGAAGAGGTGAACTTGGCGAGGACGCAATGCAGCTAAGGGCGGGCCGAACAGTAGGGGAAAATACTCCTCCTGTCCTGTGTCCAATGCCTTGATCACAGATCAAGAATGCATAGTGCACGAAATTGTAAGTTACAAATCAAGAATGCATAGTGCACACGAAACTTCTTTCAAGTAATTGCTTACGAAGATGTAATGTGCAACAATATCAATAACTACAACACTAAAAGTTTACTTAGGAGTTGCCATTACAATATATCTAGAATGATTTCATCTTTAAGAGCATGCACACATTGTTTTTGTATAAAATATTATACATATAGTCACTTGAATATTGTAAACTACAAAATTATGAACAGATATTTCAAAACTAACTACATCGTCCAAATTAAAGAACTTGGTAGAAAAATCCTTGAAGAGCATGTGCAATTTTCTCTACTTCATCTTAGTGAGAACAAATGCAACAGCCAGGGGAGTACTGCTGGCTACCCATCTCCACCCAGGCATCACCATTCGGTGCCATGAAAATCTTGTAAGGCATCCTCATTTTGGGTCTCTGGCTCATCAAAACTCTTACCAATCAGACACTTCGACCCATGAATTATATTCTGGGCATTGGTCACCACCTACCAGCTCACATTGACACTGATCAGTAGGTCACCATTCTGATTCTTATCAACATGGTGGGTGTTGTCCTCGCGCCTTCTGCATTTTCATCCACCTGTGGTGTCTGCACAAGCAAATCCATCCAATCAGTTCAAGGGCATCATGCTTCTAACCTTGAAAAACAACCACATAATTTTCCAACACAAATTAGCAATGATGACCAGTGCAAAATTTAGATGAAAACATGCTCTGCAGAGAATGCAAGAAGGGACAGCTTTATCAGAAAACCACTATGTTGATTGTATCTCAAAGAGAGGATGTTCAGAATCAGCACTGGCATTCTCAAGTGTTTGAGCCTTGTCCTTAAAAGCCTCTCAAGAGGGAAAAATAATCTGAAACCATAGACATGCCACAAATGCTGAAAACAAACCACATTCACTCAAGCAGTACCATTTGGCTTTCAGGCTCATACGCAATCAACTAACATGCAAGCATCTTATACTTGACAAATCTACTTGTCTTCATGTCGCAAAATTTTGTTATTACACAGTCCAGCTAATCTTTTCATTTCGAATTGTAATCAAAATCCACAATCTCTTGATGTATCATGATAGAAATAAAACTCAGATTAATAATAAAAAATTATAGAAAAACCATAGGGGACCATGCATGAATCCCAATAATTACCTTCATATCTCCTAGTTGAAGTACCATAGATTGCAGCTCCTGGCATTGAGCATCACAAAATCAGCACCCATGAAGTAAGCCTAGTGATTTTTTTTCTACGGAGACATGGCTTAATATTTAATCTTTTGGATTAAAGCTTTACAAACTACCAATTGCCTGTATTCCTTCCATGCCTCTGAACCAGAGATAAAGAAAATTTCTTCCTAGGTAACTTCAACTTCCATAACTATATCATTTCAAGATACCCTTTTTCTGGAATGGCAGAGCAATGTCGCTAGTAGTAGTAATAGCTTTCATCCTATTGCTTAAGCTGACTGCAATGAATCCAGGAGGTCCCTAGTTGTATTATGTCGTGAACAAGCAACACTGTTACAAATGTTTTTCCAGTAGGATCTTTACTGAATGTCAGTCATGACTATTACTGTCCACATTTATAAAACTTAATCCAGTATACCTGATTTGAATGTTTTTCCTTCTGCGACCATGTGTAACTAATTTAATACCTACAGAACCGAATCCATCTGCACATCTCAGGATACCTAACTGTATAACAGGTGATTCAATACCTTTGAATAAGGTCTCAAATGACATCAGCTAGCTTAGTACACCTGTTGACCTTCTCGACAAACAAATTTCACTCCATCTCCTTCAACTAATGGTTCTTGTGTGGACCTTAAAAATTCCCAAATAAAGGCACATGAATGAATTTACAGTTGATAAAAACAGGAACCATCTAGTTATAGACATAATTGCCATGCAAAGGCACATGAATCAAACTGACCATGTATGCAGAAATAATTCAGATATAATCACCATGCATGTTTACACTGCGCTCCTGGGCTTCATCTAGTATGATTACCTGAGTAATGCTTCTCTCAGGATTTGAAAAGTTTTCATGAAGATGGCTTGCCTTACAGTTCTCGATGGCTTTTCTATATTTCTGCACAGATATAGTTTCAGTTATAGTTCCAATATTCAAGTATGACACCCATTTTCAAGACAGTCAGACTCAAGCACTCACCATAACAGAGGCAGCAGAATGACCTTACTATATAGCATGAACTTAATTCAGTAGGTACATACATAATCATGAATTTAACAGAATCAAAGAACTTAGTCTAGCAATATTGTAAGCTTTATCAGATTTGTGGGACTACTCAGATCCAAATTAAACTATAGAAAAAAGATATAAAATATTTAGGGAAGTTCCCAAAGTTGTCACAACATTAATTTCTAGTTGATCAGGTTGAGGTTAATACCTTGAATTCGGGCTAGCAGGGTGATGGCCTGATGGGCGGTGATGGGCGATATCGTGCTTGGAAGTTTCAATCTAAAGAAAATTATAAGAAATTGTGATCAACTATACTTGCGGCATTTCCCTCGGGTCTAGTAATCACCTTCCATGTACTTTGAAGCATGAAGTATCGCACCTGCATTCTATGATACTCCACTCTGCTTCTATTGTTAATCATAAAAATTAAGACTATTAACAAACACTTCTCTACTTCTCAGCTATTAAATACATAAGAGTACGACCAGATCGTAAAATCTGAAACTGAATAATCTCTTGCTTTCTTTTTTTGTTATAATAATGTATATGTGCTAATATATATAGGGAGATAATATTAAAAGAGTCAATCGAAGTACAGATCATTTATATAGGGATATGGCAATGCAGTCCACAGGTTATTTATATATGAAATTTTGTGGATATGAAAAGGTTGCAGTACCTGTGTTCTTCGGGTTCACATTATCTACAGTTAAGTATTGCCAACCAAATGACCAGGACCATTATTGTGTCAAATGATTTTCTGGCACTTTTGCCCATGGATGCTCGTGATTAGCCAGCAATCTTACAATCAAGCAACAGCAAAGACCCATCTGAATTGCTTGATTCAATTTCTTCCAATCAAATCTGCAGATGTCCCGCACCGGCACACTCGCAGGGCAAAACTGTCTCCCGAATCTCCCATTGAAGCCTCACCTATATTATATTAAGCATGGATGATGCTGCAGGCTTGAATATCTGGAAAAGGAAATAAAATATACGATTCCATTATTTTACTATAAAGCGAACAGTTAAACTAAAAAAACTAACATATACCCAGCTTATTATGCAAGGCGTGCACTCGTCGTACCTGCCGTGGCGTTTGGCCCGTCGCCGACCAGCACCGCCCAGCCGCCCCTAGACGTGCGGCCGAGGCCAGCCCGGGCGAGCCACGAGTACGGTCCACCAGCATAGTTGGCCATGCAGCCCGCTGCACGCCGCCCGGCCCGCGGCACGAGCTTTGGCCCGGCCCACGGCACGGCACGGCCCGGTGTCGCCCGTGCCCGTGCCGGCCCGTCCCGGGGCGTGCCGTGCACAGGCCGCCACCCGGGCACGAGGCACGGCACGGGCACGGCCCGTGTAAAAAGCCCGCCGTCCGTATATATCCTCCCCCAAATCCGAAATCCCTAACCCTCATCGGCATCACCGGCCGCAGCCGGCTCCGCGCGCCTCGCCCGCGCGCAGCGCGCGCCATCGCCATCTCCTCCCCGGCGGCGGCACCGGCAGCCCACCGCTCCACGGCCCCTCTCCACACCTCCACAGCTCCGCCTCCGGCCCTCCATCTCCCACCAGCGGCGCTTTTACATGCGGCAGCGGCGGCTGAAGCTTGGCGATGCGGCGGCGGGGCAGGGGCAGCCTCCCTCCCACGACCCCGCGGTGGCCGGGCTTGGCTGTCGCACCCGCCGAAGCAGCGTACGGCGGCGGCCTCCCCCCATCTCCTCCGCGCGCGCGCCCCCCTCCCCGGTCGGCGGCGGCACTCGCGGGAGCGGCCTGCGCCCGGCCACGAAGTTCGTGCTTGGCACGGGCGGCACGGCGTGTTCGGGCCGGCACGACGGCCCGTCGTGCCGTGCCGCGCGCCGTACCACGGCACAAGGCACGGGTAGGCACGGCACGGCCGGCCCGACGGCACGGCGCGGCACGGCGAGGGCAGGCACGGCACGGCACGCCGTCGTGCCGCCCCGGCCGGCACGCCCGATGGCCATCTATATCCACCAGCCAGCGTCCTCACCACGGCGCCCTCGGGCGTGCTGCGCATCACCGCCGGCAGATCTGATGGCCAGCGCGGACCAGCTCTCCGCCGCTCTTGAGCACCGCGCTGTCGGTGATCTTCGGCTCACAAACAGCACCACAACCAAGGCGTGATATGGGAAGTGCCTCGATGCTGAGGAGGCACATGGCGGCGGCGGCGGCGGCGTTCGTGGTGGTGGCGGCGGAGTTTGCGAGTCTTCTGTTGGACGGGAGATTCGGGAGAATTTTCCTTTTTCCCTATGAAGAGGAGAGACGGGAGTGGAGCGGGCCTCAGGACGACGGGTGCAGCGACTGAGAGGGTGAGTGGGCCTCTCGGGCCGTTAGGCTAAAGAATGAGCCGGACGAAATCTGGGAGCAGAAACCTCTCCCTTTTAAATATTTCTCTTTTAAATATTAGGTATAGATATTGCTGGATTTTGTTGACCACATATGTGCACCCTATTCGACGGATTATTCGAATCCACGTGGATATAAAATTAAAACTCTTCTTCATATACTCAGAATTTGAATTCGGATCGAAGCAGATATATATAGGGAATTATATCCGTGGCACTTTCATCCTACGCATTTGGGGTGTGTGTGTGAAGTCTGGAAAAAAAATCCTACGGGGGTGGGAACGAACGTAGTAACCAGCTACCGCGGCAGCCCAGCTAGCAGTGGCCTTTTTTCCCGTACGTTTCAAGGTCCACGAATCCTTATAAGAAAATCTAGGCAGCCCAGGCCCAGCATGAGGCCGACAGTCGCCGAGTGCCGCCGCCGGCACTCTCGTGCGCAGCGCCAGTCGCCATGTCTGCCTCCAAGGCTCCAATGCCAGGATTTGGAGGCAGGACCGCAGGAGCCCAGGACCAGGACCAATGCAATAACAACACGGCAAGTCAGAGGAGTCTGCTGGACTCTGGAGGCCGGCCGGCCGCCGGCGATCACTACTAAAAAACAATTTATAACAACACCTTTTTTTTTTTTGGGACGACTCTATATTAAACCGTCTCTATAAATAGTGGCCAAACAAACCCCCCCCTATAAATCTATTTGTAAGAGCGGTTGGTGTTATGAGTCGCCTCTACAAATATCTTGATTTATAGGGGTGGCTCTATATCGAACAGCCTTTACAAATCCGATTTGTAAGGGCGGTTTCATATTGAGGTGTCTCTACAAATGTGTGCCGAATATAAAAAAATAAAGCACTAAAATTTGATTTTTTTTTTAAATGATCTTGGTTGGGGAACAACCAAAATAAAAGTTGTAGATCTCAAAAAGTTAAGCAACTTTGTAGTTGACAATATTTTTATTTAAATTTTTTCACATGGTAAATTATGTTTGAATGTTTCAAGTTTGAAATTTGAATTTTTGAAATTAAATGACCTCGGATGGAGAAACAACCAACATAAAAGTTATAGATCTCAAAAAAAAATATGAAACTTTGGAGTTGACAACTTTTTTATTTAAAATTATCTTGCAAAGGAAAATTGTGTTGACTTTCTTAAATTTAAAATTTGACTTTTTCAAATGACCTCGGATGGAGAAATGACTAATATAAAAGTTGTAGGTCTTGAAAAGTTATGAAACTTTAAAGTTGATAACTTTTTGGTTTGGATCCATTTAGGACCTCAAACAATCAATTTAATCTCAGTTTAGCACAATATGTGGGGAAAAATGCAAAATGAACACATGTGATATTGAGATGTAGTAGTAGAGGAGGGAGGGCACGAGGGTGAGGTTGTGAGTTTGAATCGCGGCCAACGCAAAGTCTCTAAAAATCTGAAAAAAGGCTAGGGTGAGCTTGTGCCTATTAAAAAATTACTATTTTTTCATAATTTTTTCGTAATATGTGAGGAGCCTGCAAATCACCAACCGCCCTTATAAATCAATATGTAGGAGCGGTTGGCCAACTGTCTCTACAAATCGAGTATTTGTAGCCACAGTTGGTTAGGGGCGATTGACAAAACCACGACTACAAATACTTATAAACCGCCCCTACAAATTACTTTTGCTTTAGTGGATCTGCCGTGCAGTGATCTCTCTTGAGCTGGTGGGTTGGGCACTGCATGCCTTGCGGTGGTTCGCACACGGCGCCGGCCTGACGACGCACGTGGTACATGCACAGGTCGTACTTCTTTGGCTCGGATGATCGACAGATCCAGGAATGAATGAATGATGAGATCTCCGTGATGTTGAACGTTGTTAATTACTATTACGCACACACACCGTAATAAGAAGTTAATTGCGTGCAGCAAATTAAAACATCTCTACATCATCGTGGTCGTGGGGTGTTGTTGCTTCTCCATCCATCCATCCTTCTTTTTTACCATTATTTACCGGCACTGCTGCTGCGGCCGGTCTAATGTTCTTGTCGTCGTCTGGCCGCCAAACCATTCCTCGCCACGCGGCCGTGTGCCGTACGGACGTGTCGATCCAGAGGAAACCGGCCGGTTGCTCGCTGAGCTGCATCGTCGTCGTCTTCGTCGCCGCCGCCGTCGTCGGAATGCGCCGCGGCCAGCCATTCCCCTCCCTCCAAGGAAAATTTGGATTAATTGCTGGGCCGTCACTTCCGTGCTGCTTCGACATGACGACCTCAGATCGCATATACTCCCTCCGTCCCAAAAAGAATGACGTTCTCTCGCTTCCCGAGAAATGACTGCCGACAATTTTTATAAATAATAAATATCATCGATTAGTATCATAATTAGTATTATCGAAAAGATCTTTAGATCTAGTTTTTTAACAAATTTATTTAAAGATATAAATATTGTATAAATTTTCTACAAATCAAGTCAAACTTGTGGCACGAAAGCGTTAGCTCACGTGTGAACGTGTATATAGTACAGCTGAGCGTTCAAAAACACTCCTGTAGCACTTAGAACAGTTGATACAGAAGATTCAAATATATTACAGCTAGCTCAATGAAGACAATCAACCTTCTATCTTAGCTAGTATTTCTACTTTCCCATCCAAAATTGTTGAAGAGGTCTATTACCATGATCTCGATAGGTAACAATCGACATCCCTGCATGATACGCCGATAACCGAATGACGGCATCCACCACCTGCATGCATGCTCCGCTCCCGAGTATATATACTACCAGTGGCAAAAATATATTTTTGTTTTCCTGCATGCATGCAAATTGTCGAATGCACTCAAGGTCATATACAATATATACTATGGTCACTGGTGGAGGCAAGGGGGGCCTGCCCCCCCCAACGATGCTAAAAAAAAATTTTACCCCCATGCCGTAATTGGGTCCAATTAATTAGATATTGTTGCCTTTAGCCCCTTACTAATTTATTTACTTACATGGACTTCAAGTTACTACCTCCGTCCCGAAAGCTGCAATTTCTAGAATCCGTGCCGTCAATTTTTTTTTAACTTTGACCAACTTTATAGGAAAAAGCACAATATTTATGACATAAAATGAGTATCTTATGAAAATATATTGTATGATAAATCTAATGGTACTAATTTGGTACCATACATCTTAGTATTTTTTTCTAAAAATTTGGTCAAAGTTTAAAAAATTTGACTTAAGACAATTCCAGAAGTTGCAGTATTCAGGGACAGAGGGAGTATTTTATTGGGCCTGGTAGCAACGTGATACACAACAGAAAGGCTTATGCACAAGCATGGCTCCATCGCTGCTGCTGGCCTGCTGCCGCCGTGACATCTCGAGTAAATCGATTCCTCTCTACACAACTCCACCAATTCAGAAATCCCTAACCCTATCAAAAAAAAGGAAATCCCTAACCTCGTGGCTGCGGCACGGCGGCGCAACGCAACCGACCACGACTCCACAAGTCCGTGACTCCGCGAGTACGCGACTCCAGGCAGCCGATCAGGTAGCCGATCGGCAAGTACTCCAGGTGTCCACGAGGCCAGGTCAGGATTCAGGAAGACCTAACCATCAGCCATCAGCGATCAGTGTTCAGTGAGAAATTGATCAAGCCATCAAGGTAACTTTGTGATACTTTGGTAAATAATCACTTTTATTTAGCTATTCATGACTCACGAGTATTTTAAAGCTTTATAAGCCTACATTTCTAGTGTTGAAAGATATTGCTACTGCTAAAGGTTCTGGAACCACACCTTCTAGACGAGCAAAGGCTGCTGGTGCTGTTAAATTAATGATGTCATTCGACTTTGTCTTTATTTTGCATGTTATGAAGGAACTCATGGGCATCACAGACCTGCTTTGCAAAAAGCTACAACAAAAAACTCAGGATATTGTCAATGCTATGGATGATGTGGCCACTACCAAGAAATTGATCCAAAAATTGAGAGATCAGGGCTGGAGTGCCCTTCTTAATGATGTTACATCATTTTGCATAAAACAAGGAATACAAGTGCCAGATATGAATGCCTTCTATGCGGCGATCTCGTGCTGAAAATGAGCTATCAGTTGAGCATCACTACAAGTATGACATTTTCACAATTGCTGTTGATCAACAACTACATGAGTTAAATAGCAGGTTCAGTGAACAAGCCACAGAGCTTCTTGTTTTGTGTACATCTTTGGATCCTAGAGATTCATTTAGGTCATTCAAAATTGATGATATTTGCTTGCTAGCTTCAAAATTCTATCCTGCTGATTTTTCTGAACAAGAAAGAAATAACTTGAGACAACAACTACAACATTATGAGCTTGATGTCCTCACAAATCCACTGTTCTAGAATTTATCAACTATTGGTGATCTTTGCCGTCGACTAGCTGCAACTGGAAAATCAAATGACTATTATTTGATTGATAGGTTATATAACATCCCTCATTTTTTATGTGCTGCTCCAAATCATTTTTGTAAATGGCAAATACTAAGCATTTTTTTCTTTGACAGATTGGTTCAGCTTGTTCTAACTCTACCAGTCTCAACAGCTACATCAGAACGTGCATTCTCTGCAATGAAACTTGTGAAGACAAGACTCCGAAATAAAATGGGAGATGAATTTCTAAGAGATTGCTTAATAATCTACATTGAGAAGGAAATTGCAATTGAGTTCACAACTGATACACTTATTGATATATAATTTCTATGATATGAAGACACGCAGAGTAAGACTAAAATGAAAAGGTTAGTTCCTATGAATACTTTTGCCTACCAATCTTCACCTTCCGTGGCAGTTCAATTATAGCAGCAGCTTATTTGTACTTGGCTGCCCCCCCTGTGTCAAATTCCTGGCTCCGCCACTGACTATGGTAGTGGGAAAAAAAATGCAATCATATATATAGATGATGGCCAAACGAGCTGTCCGGCACGACCCATCAACACAAGCCCGATAAAAACACAGTCCGATGAGGGCTAGCCCAAAGCATGCGGGACCATTGGTCCATGCCAATAAATAGGTCTTCGTGCCTATAGCTAGGCATCAGCCTAGACACGGCACGTCGAACCGATTTTTCAGGCCAGGTTAGCTCGATAAGCGTGGCCTCCAGAGCAGGTCGGGCCAATTTAAGGTCCGTGTCCTTGTGCTGCCGCCTCTTATTACAAGGGAGTGTCATCGTGTTGCGAAGGAGCATATCAAGCAGGGAGGAAACGGCAGCCGACACCCGAGACGTCAGCGAGGGGGTCAGGCATAGCCTGGACGAAGGAGGGAGCCGGCCGGTGGGATGAGGGAGGAGGCTTGTGCAGTCGGTTTTACGAGAGGCGGCGTGTTCACGGATCAGAGAGGCTACAAGGGAGCAAAGGTGGAGGCATGACGACCGGTAGAAGCCACGTGGAGAAATCCATGCCCGCGCTAGGGAAGGGAATGGGGAGGCAGCAGATAGGGTGGTGTTGCTGCAGGCAACTAGCGCGAGGGAAGGGAATGGAGAGACGACAAATAGAAGCTAGGGTTAGGAGTTAGGTAGTTAGGTGTAATCCTTAATTGAACAACGGGCCTTTGTCAGGCCTAGAGCATTTTAGCAGGTCGTGTGCCGCCCGAGGTCCCCAGCCTAGGCACAACATAGGCCCGTTGCTTATTGAGCCGTCTATGCATGGCCGAGCCAAAATAAAGGGCTTTGGGGCTTTGGGCTAGGTTACCGGGCAAAAGCGAAGCTATGTTAAGTTTGCCTGGAGCCTAGGCACCACCAAGATAAAGAAATTGTCCTCTCAAGAAAAAAAACCAAGGTAAGGAAATTTTTTGCCCACTAATTAACTAGACAAACTTTCACCAAATATTTCTACTGTTCTTTTAGCATTATTGTACCATCATAAATTTAAAGCTGCCTTTGCCCCTGCTACCGGGCCGCGGGCTGCGGGCTGAATCAGAAATCTGAATGCATGGATGTGCTTCACGCACTAGAAGAAATTAAATTCTGAAACTAGAATTAGGCGACTATTCCTCTGACGATCGACCAATCCCGTTCTCGTCTCCATTCAACTCCGATTCGCCGGTTGCTTCTTCCAGTTCCATCCGCACGCTGCGACCTTTCCATCCCTGGGTCTCTCTCGCTATCTCCAAAATAACGACTACAAGCAGCAGGCTAGTGGCGGTCAAACCATGATCAGTTGATCACCACAGGCTGATTTATTTACCTGTGTATAAATAAAGCATATTCTGGTATTCATCACTGCAGGGGACAATGAATAATAAGCTGCTGCTATTGCAATCAGCGAGCTAGAGCTACGTACCGTGAACTAATTAACTACGTACCCGGCCGGACATGGAAGGTCAACCGAGAAGCGGCGGCGGCGGCTCTCCGTCGAGGGGCCGCCGCCGGCTCCCTCAGAAGCCACCAGGGCGGGCGCCGGGCGGCGGACGACGCACCAGCGGCAGCAGGTGAAGGTGAAGCACATCGTCACGAGGGAGGTGAGCACGGACCAGGCCAACTTCAAGGACGTCGTGCAAAGGCTCACCGGGAAGGACTCCGCGGCCGCGCGCGGCCGTGGTGGCTGCCGGCGCCGACGGCACGAGCTGCTGGAGCGGCGGTGGCGCTGGCGCGGTCGCCGGCCGCGGGGCTACTAGTACTGCTACTGGGGTTGCTTCGGGTGCAGTTGTGTTTGAGGACAACGTAGCCGGAGCCGGAGCCGGAGCGACGCCACCGATGTTCCTGTCGGAGGAGGACACTAGGCAATGGTGGCGAGGTGACCCGTGAGTGATCGCATGCATGCATATGCATGCAACCACACACGGTATGTCATAGTTATTTTTAGTTCTTGTGCGCTAGCTCTATATATACATTTCCAATACTTTTCTATTTTAGTTATTTTTAGTTTTTTATTTATATGTTACTACTTACTCGAGGCGCAAACCACCATTTAATTTTAGCCATAGATTATTATGAACTTCTGAAGTTTTATTACTACTATTATTTTCTGTTTAGTACTTATTTATATGTTATTACTATACCTATTTTTATATGAAGTTCTGAAGTTTTATTACTACTATTATTTTCTGAAGAAGCCATTGCCTGCAACCGCTTGTGCAATTTCAGAAACCTTTAACTCTCAGTCCCTCACAAGGATCCGGGAGGCAAAAACAAAATAATAATAATAATAATAATAATAATAATAATAATAATAATAATAATAATAATAATAATAATAATAATAATAATAATAATAATAATAATAAAAATGAAGGAAGGTTTATTTAAATAAAGTTCCAGCTTCTTTAACAAGGTGTTACACACACACAGCTATTACGAAAAAAGTGCCCTAAAAATAAGAAGGTGGGAAAGAAGAATGAGGTGAAGGGCGCTCTAAGCAACTTAAAATCTTAGATTTAACATACAGCTCAAAACTACCTATGAACATATTTTCTATCTACAACTACAACAACAAAGAGTTGCTTGATGCATTTTCTCGTATTCTCATGTGTACCACAAAATGAAATGGTCAAAAATCTACAAATTAAAACTTCTTTGCCCTCCATCAAAAGAAGGTGATAAATAGTGCATCTAAAGCATCCCATGTGTGTGTCTCCAAACTAAATGCGACCCTAGGTCCTTGCTAGCCGACTATTAGTCGGGCATGGCTGACAACCACAAACAATGAATGACAAATCTAATGATAAAAGACACTTCTTTAAGCAATATTGAGCTTCTTGGTTTCACCAAGCCCCAACTAGAGCATCCGCCTTCTGGTAAACCAATAGAGAATATTGGACCATTTGGCAAAAAAATAGAAAAAATATCTATTCACATTACTGATAGGAAAATACTGACAGGGCTAGCTCAACAAAGGAAATTCATTTTCATGTCAGTTCACCTTCAGAAACAATTTCCCTGTCGATAGCCCAACGAAGTGCTTAGTAGTAGAGTAGGCATGGGACGCAGATGATGACCTCAAGAGAAATGCTTGCAAGGAGATCATAGTACCAATTATATTCATCATTGTCACCATAGCTTTTCACCTCAAGACCTAGTGGAAAGGGGCAATTTGACAATGCCTCAAGAGATGTATATAAGTGGCACCCTAAGGCGCCACCATAATCGACACCAGCTTTAAGCTGAGCAAAGACTTTCCTCCAATATGTCCACCTATAGATTGTAGTCGCTGTCGATGCGGGACCAAGACGGTCCCCTATTGGCATAACTCTTGCCCAGACAGGGCCGCAAGACAGAAGCAAGAGGACCGATTCTGAGTAGATGACATCCTATCCTAGTTAGACAGACAGAAAGTAACTCCTGTAATAGGAACAGAACACTCTTTACTAGTCCGACTAGGATTAGAACCAAAGCTCTGGCTCTTTTTCTCTCATAAAAAGGAGCCAGAGCACCCTCTTTGTAACAAGCAGCTAACAACACACGATCATACATCAATCCAACGCAAAAGTCCAAGGCCGACTGGAGTAGAGCTTTTACTCGACGACGAGGGCTCGAACCAGGATAAACCGAGTGTCTCTTGCGTAACCGCCGAGTTCTAGTATTCGCCGAGATCCAAATCAACCGCTACGGGAACCCCGTGGCAGGCTATCGGTGACTAAACACCGACAGCTGGCGCGCCAGGTAGGGGATTTCAGCGAATTCAACGTCAGGAGCTACACAATGCTTTTCCCAAAGGGCTCAGCTTTCGTCTTCGGAAGCTGGATCTGCGAAGCGGACGACCGCGGAGCTCTCCACGGTCGACTACTTCCAGAACCTGAACTGGAGCTACCTAGAATTTTTTCTGAACTCAAGCTGACGGAAGAAGAGGTTCCTGAACCAAGCACACAAAAAACGTCGAGTTCTTTCTACTTCGGCCTCAACAATGCAGCACGGATGTATCAGAATATTATTCAAAAAGCAATGGAATCTGATGATACAACTTCAGGACAAGATAAGTACTCAGTTCCCCTCCCTTTTTTAATATGGAAGATCATTAGATGAAGAAAAATCTGATTACCCGCTCGATGTACACAAAGAAGTCTACATGATCAGGCAACCCCTGGTACCACCAGTCCAATCCGACTACAGGTCATCGGAGGAATCAGAAGCCGATATCCCACCCGACTCCGTAACTAGAGATGGAGAGACTGATAGCCAAAGGGCAGCAAGAGAAAGAAGAAATAAGAAGAAGGGAGGAAGACGGAATCGAGTTCAAGAACACAGAGAAGCATGGCGCAAGTACGAAGAAGAGTTAGCCGAGTACAATGAAAGAATAGCCGAAAAAAGCCGAGAAAAGGCGAGCCGCAGCGAGGGTCAGACTTGACCCCATCAACAAAATACAGGAATTAATCGATAAAATCGACGCCATACAACGACCAAGTGAAGAACAAGCCAGACTCCGGAATCTACTCAGAACTACCGCACAAAGGATACAAGACGACCGAGTACCTCTTCGTCGTATACCTTCTGAACAAACGAGCCAAAGAAGTCGGTGAGTTTCTGCATTCGAAAGATTATCTGTCCCAAATCAAAGCAAAAGGACTCAGCCACATCACGACTGGGCTGAGAGAACGGGACAAAACCGTGAAAGGCGACCAACCCCTCCTCGAAGCCCTCTCAGATCTATTACAAGATATAACAGCCAAGCAGATTCCGACTACAAACCAGAAAAAGTACCCGACAGATTCCCCTGCTTCGCAGGAAGGCTACTCACGGTCAGATTACCTCACAAGTTCAAACCGTCAAACCACTCAAAATACGACGGCAAAACAGAACTAATGCAATGGATCAGGATCTACTCCTAGTCAATAGAATTAGCCGGGGGGATAACGACATTAAGGCATTATTTTTTCCAATGGCACTCGAAACACTACCACTACAATGGTTCGACAAATTGCGACCAGGCTCAATCAAGACATGGGGAGATCTTCGAAAAGCTTTTTGTGAAAATTTCACAGAATACTCATACACCCAATAACGCAAGCTGAGTTGAAGGGTTTAAAACAAAATCAAGGAGAAAGCCTCAGGGATCTCTATAGAAGATTTGAAGAACTAAGGACAAAGTACACGATATTTTCGAAAGGGAAGTAATTGAAGCATTCTCATACGGCTTAAGAGTAAGGTGGATGTTCCACAATTTCTGTAAAGAAAACCCACGAACAAATGAAAAATTCAAGAGAACAGTCGAAAAGATGATTACGGCAGAAGAAAAGACACGGGAGAGATTCCCGGACAACAGAAACAACCAAGATAGAAGAAACAACTCAGATAGAAGGAACAACTTAGATAGACAGAACAACTCAGGAAGATGGAACAACTCGGATACCAGACAAGAATACCATAATAAGAAGAGATATTTGGATAATACGGTGGCCGCCACCGAAAGAAAGAAATTCTACCCAGCTAGAAAATTTGAGGAACTTGAGAAAATGAAATGCATCTATCATCCAACTAGAATTCACCCAATGGGAGAATGTCGAATATTCCAAGAAAGATATATGAAAAAAGACAGATAAGAAAAAGAAGAAAACAGAGAAAAGAAAGAAGAAGACAACGATCCAGCAGACAACGGGTTTCAAAATCCAAGAGTAACAGTAGCAGTAATATTCTCGGGGGTTTTACGGTTCTAGAAGCAAACAAGAAGACAAACTGGCCTGGAGGACAATCATGGCAGCAGAACCAGCTACTCCCAGATACCTAAATTGGTCTCAGTACCCAATACAATTTTTACGCGAAGACCAGTGGACAAGCGTCCGAAACGCAGGGCTATACCCATTAGTACTCGGGCCAACTATTGCAGCTATAACGGTGACTAAAGTACTTATTGACGGAGGAGCAGGACTCAATATCATTTTTGCAGATACTCTACAAAAAATGGGGCCAGAATTCTCAAAAATGATTACACCAACAAGCATGCCGTTCTATGGAATAGTACCTGGAAGACCAGCATTGCCCCTCGGACAAATAACACTACAGTAATGTTCGGAACTCCCACGAACTACCGTACAGAACTCATCAAATTTGAAGTCGCAGATTTTGAATCATCCTATCATGCAATATTGGGAAGACCGGCATTAGCAAAATTCTTGGGTATACCACACTATCCTTATCTACTACTTAAGATGCCAGGACCACACGAAGTACTTTCTCTCAGAGGAGATTTGAAACGTGCCTATGAATGTGATGTACAAGCCATACAGATATCTTCAAAAGTTCAAGGAGAAATCAATTCAGCAACAGCCAAAGTAAACGCAGAAGAATTGGAAATTCCAGCCAAAAAATAAGTCATCCTTACCACAACTGAAGGAGAAGGCACCAAAAAGATCGATCTAGGGACTGGCGACCCATCCAAAACAGCCACTATCAGTGCACACCTACCTATCAAATAGGAATTCACGCTCACCAACTTCTTACGGGACAACAAAGACATATTTGCTTGGAAACCAGCTGATATGCCAGGAGTCCCAAGAGAGTTAGCTGAGCATAAAATTGAAGTCAACAAAGGAGCAAGACCAATCAAACAAAGGTTACGACGCTTTTCACCGGACAAAAAAGAAGCAATAAAGAAAGAAATAGCCAAATTACTGGCAGCCGGCTTCATAAGAGAAATTTTACATCCAGATTGGCTAGCTAATCCAGTTCTAGTACACAAAAAGAACATGGATGAATGGCGCATGTGCGTCGACTACACTGATCTTAACAAACATTGTCCAAAGGACCCGTTCAGGTTACCAAGGATTAATCAAATAGTGGACTCAACAGCAAGAGCAGCTTTATTATCTTTTCTAGATTGCTACTCAGGATATCATCAGATAGATTTAAAAGAAGACCAAAGCAAGACTTCCTTCATCACTCCATTCGGAGCATACTGTTACAAGACAATGTCCTTCGGACTCAAAAACGCAGGAGCAACCTACCAAAGGGCAATCCAGACTTATTTAGGAGATCAAATTGGAAAGAACACGGAAGCATATGTGGATGACATCGTCATCAAAACAAAGAACCCAGATTCTCTGATAGAAGATCTACAACAAACCTTCGATAATCTAAAAAGATGAAAGTGGAAACTAAACCCAAACAAGTGCGTATTTGGCGTATCATCGGGACAACTACTCGGATTTCTAGTCAGCCAGAAAGGAATTGAAGCAAGCACGAAATAAATCAAGGCAATAACCGATATGGGGCCACCAGCAGATATTAAGGACCTACAAAAATTGACAGGCTGCATGACCACTCTCAACAGATTTATTTCAAGACTCGGAGAAAAGGGCTTACCTTTTTTTACACTTCTAAAGAAGACGGACAAATTCACCTGGAATGAAGAAGCACAAGAAGCCTTCGACAAACTAAAGGCATACATCAGCACATCCCCAGTATTGGTACCACCAAGGAAAGGCGAAGATCTCATGTTGTACATCACCGCGACTACCTCAGTGGTAAGCACTGCCATTGTAGTTGAGAGAGAAGAACAAGGACAAGTCTACAAAGTCCAGAGGCCAGTCTACTACATAAGCGAAGTACTCACAGTGTCGAAAGTCAGATATCCTCACGTACAAAAACTACTTTACGCGATCTTGATAACATCAAGGAAACTCAGACACTACTTCGAAGCACACAAAATCATCATTGTAACAGATTTTTCACTCGGTGATATCCAAAAAAATTAGGATTCAACAGGAAGAATTTTAAAATGGGCAGTTGAACTCGGGGCACTCAAGATATAATTCACTCCAAGAAAGGCAATTAAGTCTCAAGCACTAACCGACTTCATTGCAGAATGGACTGAGATTCAACAACCCATTCCAGACGCCATCCTAGACCATTGAAAAATGTACTTCGATGGATCTTTAAAACTAGGAGGAGCAGGAACAGGAGTATTACTCATCGCACCAGACGGAAAACAACTCAAATATGTTCCGCAAATCCTATGGCAAGCCACTAACAACGAAGTAGAATACGAAGCTCTTATCCATGGCCTACAAGTCGCAACATCACTAGGAATCAAGAAACTACTGTCTACGGGGATTCAGCGGTAGTAGTCAACCAAGTGAATAAAGATTGAGATCACCAAAAAAACATGGATGCTTACTGCACAGAAATACGAAAACTTGAGAAAAATTTTCAAGGCTTGAAATCCACCACATATTACGGGACTCCAATATCGCCACCGACGTACTAGCCAAACTCGGCTCGAGATAGAGCAAAAAAAGTACCAACTGGAGTTTTTGTCAAAGAACTAATCAAACCTTCCATCAAGAAACCGGGGAAGGCAACAGTAACGGAAGAAGAGCAAATATTAACAATCAGTACAAACAACTCAACTTGGATGCAAGTCTTCATGGACTACATTAAGAAAAAGAAATTACCAGACAACAAAGCAGAAGCAACTCGGATCACCAGAACAGGCAAGAGCTATGTACTAGTGGGAAACAATCTTTATAAACGAGCAGCGTCATCAGGAGTACTACTCAAATGTGTCCCAACATTAGAGGGAAAGGAGATATTATTAGAGATGCACTCCGGATGCTGTGGAAATCATGCATCTTCAAGAACACTAGTCGGAAAAACTTTCAGATCAGGATTCTATTGGCCAACCGCATTAAAAGATGCCGAAGAACTAGTCAAACACTGCAAAGGTTGTCAAATGTTCACAAGAAAAGCTCATGTTCCAGCCCACAACTTAATATGCATCCCACCAGCATGGCCTTTCTCATGCTAGGGGGCTCGATCAAGTCGGACCACTCAAAAAATCTAAAGGACGATTCAAATACATTTTCGTGGCTATCAATAAATTTACCAAATGGATAGAATACAAACCCTTGGTAAAATACAGTTCCGCTAAAGCATAGGAATTTATTCAAGAAATCATGCACAGATTTAGGATGCCAAACAGGATAATAACAGACCTTGGGTCACCTTTTACAGCCAATGAATTCAAAAGTTGGGCACAATACTGTGGTTTCAGCATAGACTATGCATCAGTCGCTTATCCACAAGCAAACGGACAAGTCGAGAGGGCCAACGATCTCATCCTAGCTGGGTTAAAATCATGATTATACGAAGAACTTAAAGATTATGGAACAAAATGGATAGACGATCTACCAAAGGTAGTCTGGGGACTAAGAACTCAAATAAGCAGAGCAACTGGCTACTCACCTTTTTTCTTGGTATATGGATGAGAAGCTGTACTACCTGCAGACTTAATCTGGACATCTCCTAAGATTGAACAATATAACAAAGGAGAGGCAGAAGAAACAAGACAGCTAGAAATCGACAGTACAGAAGAAGTCGGAATCAACGCAACATTATAATCAGCAAGATACATGCAAGGACTAAGAAGACATTACCACAAAAGCATTCAACCAAGAACCTTACAAGCTGGAGACTTAGTCCTCCGAAGAATCCAAAAAGCAGACGGAAGACACAAACTTCTTAGCCCATGGGAGGGCCCCTTCATAGTAGCAAGAGTGACAGGACCGGGTTCTTACGAGCTAATGACAGAAGACGGAGCACCTGTAAAGAACTCATGGCACATCTCCCAGTTACGATGATTCTTTGCATAAATACAAGGACACTGTACCCTAAATTATTAATGAAATCCAATTTATCAGAAAGATACTTGCAAATATCCTAGCTTCTTTTCAGAACTAGATGAGAGCAAAGAAAGCTCGACGTATCCCGACTTCTAGATTACAGAACTCGAATGAGGGCCTGTTGACACTCCTTAGCGTCAACTTTAACTAGCACTTTAAACCCAAAGGAGAATATAAAAACACACTAGTCTAGGGTTTTAACTGATAATTTCCACGAGTTTTGGTGATTTGTGAAATTTTCAGGGAATTTTCCAGAAAAGACAAAAAGAGGGATTTAAGTGCAAATTTACCATGAAACTTAACCGCGACGCAACTACACCGCCAACAGGTTCAGGAAGGGTCTAGAAGACACCCGAAGCAGCGGGGCCCGCAGAGGCGCCCAGGTGGGGCCGGCCGGCGCCCTAACTCCACCGATGGCCGCCGCCTTCTAGAGTCTTCCTCCTACGGTTCCTTGGAAGCCAATCAAAGCATCCCTACGTCGATTTTGGGTCGGTTTGATCCGACGGTGCACACAAGATGGAGACGCGGATCGCTGACGTGGCGGTTCCTTGCCCCCTACTCCACCTCGGCCTATATAATGACGCCCCAAGGCCCCTCCAAGAGGCATTCTACACCCGGTGCTTCATATTCTCTACATAATTAGGGTTAGGGTCCCTCTAGTTGATCTAGTTCTAGTTCATCTAGATCTAGTTCATCTAGATGTAGCAATTAGGAGAGACTAGTTCTTCTAGATCTAGTCTTGTTTAGAGATTAGAGAGATTGAGTAGAGGAGTAGAGATTCTGGAGGAGTTCCGGCATGTCGGTGCTTCTTCGTGGCTGTATTCTTCTGGATTCAGCTCCCTCGCCCGGAGCTGCGTTCTGAGGTACTTTTGTATTTACCATTCCGATTTAAGTAAGTAACTTGTTCTTATTCGTTCTTTGGTTCACATCTCATATTGAGTGCTTTGATCTTGGTCATTACTTGGTTGAAGTAGTATTTCATAGTGTAGGCGTGGTGCCTAGGCTAGGTTTACTTGTGGATGTCCCCTGATCAGCCGGATAGTGGTAGCTCGCGTAGGTGACTTTATAGCTACGTTGAATCCTCTCGTAGTCCACTTCCCGCTGATAGGACCGATAGGCTTATAGGTGTCCGGTAGGAAGATTACTCTGTTTCTTCTCCTATTCAGGTCACTTGTCCGATAAGACGATATTATACAAAGTTTACCGAAGTCAGAACTAGAGTACATTAGCTATTTCCTTTTTCTTGATATGATCTAGCCTAATTGTAGGGTTAAGTTTATAGACGTTGTCATCATCACAAGCTGCTTCCCCTCGTGGATACGATATTTAAAACCTCCGAGTAAAATGTGACACTTTGGTATGATATCTGTGCACTTGCGGGTAATCCTACTTAAAACTTATTTAATGGAGTACAGTTAAAAATACCAACAAGCATTTTTGGCGCCGTTGCCGGGGAACGGTTTGCTGATTTTGACTTAGTCTAGCTTAATCTTGTATTATACTTTTATCTTTTCTTATTTTATCCCAGTCTCTTTATTATTTTTGTGTTCATCCTTATGGATGCCTTCAATCCTGTTTTATCCCATTCTCTTCATTATTTTTGTGGTCATCCTTATGGATGCTTTTAATTATATTTTTTATCTGTCTTTATGGCATGCGCGAAAGCTTTGGGCCACCAAAACCTATAGAACCTATCATAACACCTGGCTATGAGCTACGCCCATGTCTAATTAATATGATTCGGAATAACTTATCACCCGAACTAGATATGGAAGTCTTGGTAGCTAAAACACAATCATTTCATTCCTAAGATTTAGCTATTGACCCTAAACCTTTAAGATTCCACTTCGTTAATTTAGACTTCCAATTAGCTAAGATGCTCCTAAATCAATACATATCAGATCTTATTAAAAGAGCATCTTAGGAAAAGTGTCGTCAACTTTCTTTCCCTTCTGAAAGACATTGGGAAGAATCCAAGGATGGCATGTCAAGTGATGCCATAGAAGGAGAGCCAAGCCACTTAGGAATAAATTCTATCTTCTCCCCTTCTATGCCCACAATAAATGTCTTTGAACCCATCTCTAAACCCATCCTTGACTCCAATGAATCTTTTATTGCTCTTTCTGCTAAATTTCATAATAATCCTAGAAATCTATCAAGACATCCTAAGAATAGGAGTCATGACGATTATAGGAATACCCAAGAAGAGCAACGACAATGGCAGGAATGCGTAAAACATACTAGAAATACATATGCCATTGTAAAAGAACGGATGGAAGAAGACGAAGCTTTAGCGCTAGCATCTAAACTTGGTTTAAATTCAAATGGTGAGCTTAAATTAATTCCTTTAATAAACATAACTCACCTAAGTTTAGAGAAAGCTTTAGAT
This sequence comes from Chrysopogon serrulatus, assembly GCA_015844335.1. Taxonomy (NCBI): domain Eukaryota; kingdom Viridiplantae; phylum Streptophyta; class Magnoliopsida; order Poales; family Poaceae; genus Chrysopogon; species Chrysopogon serrulatus. The sequence goes on along the minus strand of JADLZL010004426.1, from coordinate 314,644 downwards.
AAGACCAACCTTGGAGACATCAATTCATGGGAAATCCTAGAAAATAAAAATATCCAATAAATGTCATAGGCATGAAATAATAGAGACAAACTTGTTGCCTATAGACAACCATGAAGAGACACCCTTGGAGTTTGAAAAGGGAGATTACATCGATGAGCATGGGAATTATCTCATTAACACTTTATCAAATCCATGCTCATATGAGAAATCTCCTGAATCTTTTGGTCTCTCTAATATTACCACACACGAGATCTTCGACCCCCTTATTCTACCTATTCATAAAATCATTAAGAGAGTGGTTGTAGATGCATATGTTTATCATAAATATTGTAGATCTCGTTGTAATCTTGATATAGGTACACAAAGGCTAAAGTTCTAAAGAAGACCCCTTCACAAACTGGATAATCAAAAGGTTTTCTAAGAACAACTTTGTGTCCCAAAATAGCCACTCTTAGAAAATAAATTGAGCATAGAAATATAATTATCAAAATATTCTCTTGGGTATTTTTGTCACTAACCATTTTAGGTTTGAAGTAAGAAAATAACTAATGGCAGCACCAGGTATGTCAAAACAACCATTATGCAATTTTAATTACATCCATTCAAGCTTACATTTACTTTGCAAAATTCCAGCTTGGAGGAATGGGCTTATTTGAAAAATCTTAAATCCTATGTTGCTAATATTGGTTGTCTCTACCTTTATTCAATTTGTTAATCATGCTCTTTTATCTCTTTTTGAATAAACCTCTACAATGCTTTCTTGTTATCTTTGTCTATGCTAGTATGTTTTGGTTTGAAAGTACGACAATTGGGTATTTTTACAGGCTTTTTAAATTAAGCGTGGTGCTTAGGTTAAGTAGTCTACCTTAGTCAGATTAGACATGGAGTTTGGTTTGGCTATTAATCTAAAATTAGCTTATATAGACATTGGATATTTTGTCAGACTAACCCCTGCAGGAAATTCTCAAAATTAATTTGGGTAAGTCATAAGAGGAATTCGAATTAGAGATGAGACAGAGTACATGCTGAATTTTAATAACTTTGTAGAGGAAGACACAGCGCATTCATCATGAATAAAAGAACTGTGAGCATTAATGATTCATTCACTTTATCTTCTGCTATAAGTTACTTTGCCTCAGGCTATGTCTGTATAAAATATGATTTATGCTAAACAATATTAATATTATCTTTTCATTAGCATAGACAAAATAAAATAAAATACTTGGACAAGCAACCTGTGTTCAAAATCTATATACTCCTTCGGGTATGTGTTGTCCACTAATCTATTGCAAGCATAATAATAACTGGAGTGAAAAGAGTCAAAAGATCAAAGAAGCAAAAGATGGTAAAATAATAGATGCAACAGAGGATACAAGATGTCCATGAGCAACTCAAGATTCAAGAGGAAGGACCACCAGTTATTTACCCTTCATCACTTAGTGCTATCACGCTCTAATAACGAAGGTAATATTCTAAGGTAAGTGGTCACTGCTCTTCTCTTGATCTTGATGTACACATAACTTAAAACACAAACATGTTGAGTTACAATTTAAATTGATTAACCCGATCAACTCAACATGGTTTGTCTTTTTAAGATTGTTCATGGCACTTGTTCTCTTAATCTCGCTTAACTAAATAAGTTAAAACATTATATTCAATCTTGGGAAGACGACAGTCATACTCATGGGAAAAATTTATAGATAGACATTCCTTCCATTGGTTAAGCAATTTCGTTCTTTTCTGCCATGTAAACTTAAATGCAATATTAAATGTTTAATCTTTTGATCTTACCACTTGTGAATAAACAAATCATGTAACGTTAACTTTATCTTGTTCAATATGCCTAAGGATAGAGAAAAATAAATAAAGAAATAGATTTGGTTCTGTTGGTGTTTTACCACCAGCAGAGCCCATGCACTTGATCTCTACCTTGATTTTGCAAACAGGACAATACATCGAGCAAAGTTTATTAACTCTACAAGAGAAGTTCTATGAATATGCACACTGAGCAAGATGCTGCCAGCTACTATTAAAACTCTACTTCAACCTATTGGCCAAATCAAAGAACAAAGGTGACATCATCATCACTAGAGGTATGCAACTATTAAGACCTTCATCTCTCAAGATGGAGAGATACACAAGAGTGAAAGAAGAAGACCTATCGGTAAACTTTAAATTTTGTACCTTTGCCATAAGGTAATATGGTAGTTATCTAATTAATTAAGTATTCCTATCTACATTAATAATATATTCATCTTCATAAATATTAAAAAGAAAATAAAAATCTTTATTGCTTTATTTATTGCATCATAAAATATTAAAAGCTCCACGTGAATAAACTTATGGTAACCCTATAGGAATATTTACTGTGGTGGCATAAATAATAATAATAATAGTTTCTGTGTTTACTTTCTTGCATTTTGAACAAAAAAGCCAAAGCCCCATAAGAATAAATATTTTCTGTGGAGGCATAAAAATACAACTATATCTATCATGCGCATATATATTTAATTTCTGCATAATTAAACTAGAAAAATCCTAAAAAGAGAATCCTGCTAGAATCTTTCATTTCAAATCAACTCAAAGAATAATCAATTACTTATTGGTGATCACTAAACTCTTATTAAATTCGAGCCTCGAGTTTTGGTTTTCTTGTTGGAGTATAATTATGCAGGAACAACATTATGACAAGGAGAGAGTCTCTCAGTGGCACCCACCAGAATTGCTGCTGGTTAGCTCACTCTAAAGATCATCAACACCAAGTATTGTAAACATCTAGCTTGGGGGAGGAGCATCCCCTAGTTATCAGGTAACTATACCTCGGCGATTATCGAGTCTACTTTATATAGTCATAAAATACCAAAAATATGTGAGCACATGAAGGTTCACAATAGTATTATAGGAAAATTTAAAAATGCTAAAAATATGTGAGCACATGAAGGCTCACCCTTAATTAAGAAAAACACAAAAATATTCGGGCACATGAAGGCTCGACGCGATCGAAGGGATTAGCTTGGAGAGACGCACCCCCATTATCATCGTGATTAAGGTATGTCTTTACTATTAGTTTTATTTTAGTAAGCTATAGTCTGTGTTAGATTTAATAATTAAAGTATGTTTGAAGAACTCTCTCTCTCTCTAATCTTTTAAAGTGGAAATGATAAATAGTTGCTCTACTATAATTCCTTTCAAGTGCCTAGTTTTTAACCATGGATTTTTCTAAGTTTTGGACATGACTACTTTGATATAAGAATTTACTCTGAACCTGAAATTTGTGGAGGCATATGCTTGAGCTAAAGTCTAGGTAATTGATTGATATGATACATGAAGGTCTAAGCTGCTATTTATCTTATTCCTAGCATTACTAAGTTCGGAGATTTATTTTGAAAACCTAAAATTTTACATGATGAGCTCTTGTATGACAAAGTTTAAATTCCTACCAAAGACATATATGATACATTTAGAGTTAGGAAAACCTTTACACATTTATGCTGCTTGCTTTACATTGAGTTTAGTCAACCATTGTTGTATACCTTATGAGAGTCTTGTCATGCTTTTAAAATTAAGATCACTTACGCACTCCACCCACATATGTATTACTCCTACTCTAGGATGTAAGCGCTGTCATTTCCACTTTCATCTAGATCCACCTTAAAAATATTTTTCTCCTACATCAGGAGTAAACACCTAAAAATATGCCCTATAGGACAACCCTCATTTAATTGCTCTAAATTCTTATCATTATCTCTCCAGTTATTTATATTCAAAGGATGCATGTAGCTATGCAAAAGTATTAAAAAAAGAGAGTAAAAGATGGACAAGTGTCCCAAAGAATAAAAACAATGGGTACATAGATGCCCGCCTCCCAGATTAGAAAAAAGAGAAGAAGAGAGAGAAAGAAAGAAAGAATAAAGATAGCCCATGTTTTCCCGCGAAAAAGTTCTAAGAAGGGAGTTATTTTCAAAGAGCAAAAGTAGAATTAGGATTAGCCACTAAATACCATATATACGCCTATCTATCATATTCCATGCACATGCACATCTTGATTTGATTGAATGCCTTGATTCTCTTTGGATCCATTGCTTGACTTTACAATATATGAATTGCAAGTATGTTCATCCTTGTTATTGCCACTCCTATGAGCTCCACTATAAATACTTAGTTGTAGGAAGGCATGACCTTATTAATGCCTCAGTGAGATCCATAAATACTATATAATAAGAGACTTGATGGTGTCATACAATTAAGCTCTGAGTTTTATTGTGAAAACTTACAAAACTCTAGAATATTGGTTCTGTAAAGAATTTGAGACGTAGTGCTTGACTTGATTGTTCTATCTTTCGATTGCTCAAGATTTATGCAAAAGCTGTAAAGCTCCATGATTAAAGGTAAAATGGGTAAGTTTGGAAGTTAGAGCAGTTTTGTCTAAGCCGGAGGAAAATTTATGTTTAAAAGCAAGTGTGCTTAAAAGAAATAAAAGTATTGCAGCAACTCCTAATCCAAGATTATTATTAATTAGATCTAGGTTGTTTGGCAAGGGACTGGCAAAGAGGTAAGCTTGGGGGTATTGTTGACACTCCCTAGCGTCAACTTTAACTTACACTTTAAACCCAAAGGAGAACATAAAAACACACTAGTCTAGGGTTTTAACCGACAATTTCCACGAGTTTTGGTGATTTGTGAAATTTCCGGAATTTTCCAAAAAAGACAAAAAAGAGGGATTTAAGTGCAAATTTACCATGAAACTTAATCGCTACGCAACTACACCGCCAACAAAGTTCGGGAAGGGTCTAGAAGACACCCGAAGCGGCGAGGGCCCGCAGAGGAGCCTGGTGGGGCCGGCCGGCCCCACCCTGGGGCCGGTCGGCGCCCTAATTCCACCGATGGCCGCCGCCTTCTAGAGTCTTCCTCCCACGGTTCCTTGGAAGCCAATCAAAGCATCCCTACGTCGATTTTAGGTCGGTTTGATCCGACGGTGCACAAAGATGGAGACGCGGATCACTGACGTGGCGCCTCCTTACCCCTACTCCACCTCGGCCTATATAATGACGCCCAAGGCCCCTCCAAGAGGCATTCTACACCTGGTGCTTCATATTCTCTACATAATTAGGGTTAGGGTCCCTCTAGTTGATCTAGTTCTAGTTCATCTAGATCTAGTTCATCTAGATGTAGCAATTAGGAGAGACTAGTTCTTCTAGATCTAGTCTTGTTTAGAGATTAGAGAGATTGAGTAGAGGAGTAGAGATTCTAGAGGAGTTCCGGCATGTCGGTGCTTCTTCGTGGCTGTATTCTTCTGGATTTAGCTCCCTCGCCCGGAGCTGCGTTCTGAGGTACTTTTGTATTTACCATTCCGATTTAAGTAAGCAACTTGTTCTTATTCGTTCTTTGGTTCACATCTCATATTGAGTGCTTTGATCTTGGTCATTACTTGGTTGAAGTAGTATTTCGTAGTGTAGGCGTGGTGCCTAAGCTAGGTTTACTTGTGGATGTCCCCTGATCAGCCGGATAGTGGTAGCTCGCGTAGGTGACTTTATAGCTACGTTGAATCCTCTATAGTCCACTTCCCGTTGATAGGACTGATAGGCTTATAGGTGTCTGGTAGAAAGATTACTCTGTTTCTTCTCCTATTCAGGTCACTTGTCCGATAAGACGATATTATACAAAGTTTACCGAAGTCAGAACTAGAGTACATTAGCTATTTCCTTTTTCTTGATATGATCTAGCCTAATTGTAGGGTTAAGTTTATAGACGTTGTCATCATCACAACTGTTCCCTGTGGATACGATATTTAAAACCTCCGGGTAAAATGTGACACTGGTATGATATCTGTGCGCTTGCGGGTAATCCTACTTAAAACTTATTTAATGGAGTGCAGTTAAAAATACCAACTGGGCCTAAGGTCCGAAATATTCTAGCTTCTTCTCAGAACTAGATGAGAGCAAAAGATAGCTCAACCTATCCCGACTTCTAGATTACAGAACTCGGATGAGGGTCTACGGTCCGAAATGTCTTAGCTTCTTCTAAGAACTAGATGAGAGCAAAAGATAGCTCGACCTATCCCGACTTCTAGATTACAGAACTCAGATGAGGGCCTACGGTCTGAAATTTTCTAGCTTCTTCTCATAACTAGATGAGAGCAAAAGATAGCTCGACCTATCCCGACTTCTAGATTACAGAACTCGGATGAGGGCCTACGGTCTGAAATTTTCTAGCTTCTTTTTAGAACTAGATGAGAGCAAAAGATAGCTCGACCTATCCCGACTTCTAGATTACAGAACTCGGATGAGGGTCTACGGTCCGAAATGTGCTAGCTCCTTTTCAGAACTAGATGAGAGCAAGGGATAAGCTCGACCTATCCCGACTTCTAGATCACAGAACTCGGATGAGGGCCTACGGTCCGAAATGTCCTAGCTTCTTTTCAGAACTAGATGAGAGCAAGAGATAAGCTCGACCTATCCCGACTTCCAGACTACAGAACTCGAATGAGGACCTACAATCCTAACGCCTTTTTAGGCTTAGATGAGAGCAAAGAGAGCTCGACCTATCCCGGTTTCTAAAGATCACAGAACTCGGACAAAGACTCTCAGTATGAAATACTCAGGCATCTACTCAGAGGAAAGCTGGAACAACGTCTTCAAACTCACAATTGCGAAACAAGTCAAGTAGACAAAGCAAAGAGTTTTATACAAAAGCCTCAGAAAGGCATAAAGTATCATTACAAGCAAGAAAAACTACGGTGGGTTACCACCCACAACTACAGAATCTACTTCTACAAGCTCAATAAATTGCTGAGCTAAATCTAAGATGGCAGCTTCAGCCTGGGTAAGGGCTTGTTCAGCCTCAGGGGTCTCCACACCATCCAAGATCTTTTCAAGGGGCACATCCGGATCAATCAACCGAATACGTCCCAAGACACCTTGAACACCAACAAGAACACCCTCTTTTATGAGGCCAACAACTCAAGTGGACAACCGAGGAAGAAATTGAACCCAGGTCAAGCCAGCATCTTCAGGCTTCCTCAACATGCCAGCAAGCTTCTGGACAGAGTTCCAAAGAACTGCCACCTCTCCTCAGAAGCCTTGACGAGCCGACAAATCCTCCACGGACAACTTGGCCTGCAAAAGATCTCGATCAGCACCGCGCCTAATCAACTGAGCTCTGGCAAGGACTTCTTCAGCATCTTCCTTTACCATCTCTGACTCGTTGCAGAAGGTCTTTATTGGCATTTCTAACGTCACTACTAAAAAGTAGAGATAAACCCTACTCCTAGCAATGACCCCAGAAATGGTTGGTATATAATTACTTGTCATTAGCAACTAGTCACTCTTGAATTACTAACATTCCTAAACATGAAGTAGGTTGTCATCCCCAATTATATTGCTAAAAAATTAACATAGATTTATATTGTACTACTGTGACTAGGCAGATAAAATATATGAATAAATGTAAACTAATGGGTTCTGCAAGCGGACAGATAATTATACCGTTGTAGCATTTTACCTAGGGAAGTCTCCAGGTTGTCGATTTATAATTATACCTCTGGGAAAGCTATGTAATAAACTATTATTGCCATATTGATGTGAAACTATGATAAACGATACTACCTAAGTCGTATACTCTACTTATAACAGGCAGAGGTCACAAGATAAATAAAGATAAATGCGGGTGATAGCATAATCATCAAATATCATAATTAAAGATAATCATCAGAGCATCTTACTAGTCATAATCATAGCTAGCCATTGGATAAACTACGGAGATAGGTCTATAACTACGTCAATTGAATAACTCTAATTAGTGCAACTACATCTAGTAATCATTGCTAAATCAACCCTAAATCATCATTGCATGTAAAGACGCATCAACTAATGAGGGTATTAAGACCTAAGTCACCTCCTTCGCGACCGTGCCCATGCTAGTCCTACATACGGGGGATGGACTACAGAGGAACTAACGTAGCTGTCACCTACGCAGACTACCACATGTCCCGACATATCAGGGTGCACTCGCAGATAAACAAGACATCTAGACACCACGTCTACATATCGCCTATCATCTACCCATTGTACATATGGATAAACGCTATACGAGCAATTACATGAATTCAATAAGATCGAAGTAACTAAACTAGACATATAATCAAAGTAGACAATGACTATTGCAATTAAGAATATATGAATATATTTAGAGTAAAGTCTCCCTAATCTGAATAATGAATACAATAAAGTAATTAAGAACTAGATCTATTACCGAACTCTCGCTCCAAAGGCACGCCGAGGACTCCAGATCCGATGAAGAACTAGATCTCCTCTACTTCTAATCTAGCTAGCTAATCCTATGAACTAGAAGGCTCTTGATGAACTTGAAGGCTCTTGATGCTTGATGGCTTGAGACCTTGATGAATAATGAATTGGCTCTCTCCAGGGGGGTCTACCCTCATATTTATAGTCCGGTGGGATGCGCGTGCGCCCGCAGATCAAACCGACGTAACGTAGGGGCCGTGATGCATCCTTGGAGGCGGTGGAGGAACATTCCGTAAGGGGGAGCCAAACCCTAATAGGGGCGCCGCCCGCCATGGTGGGGCCGGCCGGCCCCACCCCACGGCGGCCTCTGGCCCCCCCTCGCTCCTTCCGGTGTCTTCGGAGTCTTCCCGAGTCTTCCCGTGATGTCCTTCGTGGCGGATAAGTTTCGTGGTTATTTTGCGTTAGAATCCCTCTTTTTCACTTTTCTTGAAATCACCCCGAAATTACGGAATATGCAAAACTCGTGGAATTTGTCGATAAAGCCCTAGACTAGTGTGTTATCTTGTTGTCCATCGGGTAAAAAGCCCTAGTAAAAGTTGACGCTAACAGGTGTCAACAGTCTTTACCTCAAACTTTAAAGCCTCAATCTCCTCAGAGTACTTCTTCAAAGCTTCAAAGAATAAACAAAAGAAGTCAGCCAAAGATAATACCAAGCAGACGAAGCATAAGGATAGAAGAAAAGTACCTTGGAAATCACTATTAAGAATTTTAAACTTCCTCGAAGTATTATTCTCGCCTTCTACAAAGCCGACTTATGCTGCTCGACCTCAACAATCCGAGCCCGCAAAGCTTTCTCCGATAATTGGCGTCCTTCACGCCAAGATCTAGCTCAGACTTCAAAGAAGCCAGTTCTTCCAACAATTTCTTTTGTGACTCAGTCGAGCCAAAGAAGAGGTCAGAATCACTGACAAAACTCTACAAGACAAAAAGAAAAGATGAAATCAGAAAGGAAGAAAATCTGAAAAACAAAAAATGAAGTATAAAAAGAACTCACCTGAAATCGCTGAGCAAAGGACTGAACAGAGGCTTGAACAGAACCCCATTCAGACTCAAGTCCTCGCAAGCGAGAACTCAGATCAAACTCTGCCTCTAGCTCCTGCACCAACTTCATATCACGAATCATATCCCAAGGAGCAAGAGGAGGAGACGAAGGGGAAAAACATCCAACCAGAGGACGAGAAGAAGATAGGGGTTGGACAAGAGGTAATTGCTCCCCCCTGAAGTGACGACAACTTCTGCAATAGGAAGCAAAGTAGTCGCAGCCGCAGAGGAGGCAGGTACCACATCCGCCACAACCAGGGCAGACTCCACAGCTGGATCAGGATCAGGTGCAGAGGACACCTGACCCACAATATCCATACTCACGGTCTTCTCTGAATCAGAAGCCGGAGTCGAGGGGGCCACAGCAGACGGCCTACAAAAACAAAAACTAAGACAAAAAAGACCCAAGGACGAAAAGAACTCAGGAAGAAACATACTCACCGAGGAGCTCGCCGAATAACAAGATGAGTACGAGAAGGCGGAGGCGGCATGACCTCATTCAGGCCCACCAACAACTCGGCCGAAGAAGGAAAAAGACCCGGCAAGGTCTCTAAATCCGGAGAAGAAGTAGAGGTTCCCCGGGGGCTGCAAAAACAAAACCAAAAATCAATGAAACAAAAGGAAAAAAACTACTCCATAACATAAAAAGAGCAAAGGAGTAGAACAGACCGACGAAGAAGAGGAGAATCAACAACATCTTCAATCTCATCCTCAAAAAGAGGGACTGTATTGCCATCTACAATAAAGAAAAATCAAGACAACACCCAAAAAATAAAACAAGGCGGATTAAAGTAATTTCTCACCTATCAGAATGTTACCTAAGGGATGAGGAGAAGAATAACGCGCCCGTTTCTGTGGCGCAGAAGCAGATGTCCCACCAGACACAGGCCTCTTTCCACCAGAGCAAGTAGCTCGGGGGAGAGACACCGACTGGTAGTGAGTGTACTAAAGGGCGGGTTCCTTTTCAGAAACCCCGGGCAAAACAACCCGGCCATCCACCACTGCATGACCAACAACTAGAGGGGCCGGAAGAGGAGCAATCTCTCCATCAACGAAGAGAGAAGCATCAGCATTAAAATCCCTACCAAAAGGCTACAAAGATACAGACACAAGTCAATATCAAAAGTACTCGGAAGCACAAGAAACAAAAATAACCAAAAAAAAGAAGACTTACAGCAGGGGGAGGCTTGCTAGCAGAATACTCAAACTTAGTTGTTGGGACCACCACGGCCCCCTTCAGAATCTTCTTGAGGCGCAAAAGCACCTCATCTTCAGACAACTTGGTAGTAGCCACCATCCGAGATGGATCTTCGGCACTAGAGTACTCGAAGCCAAAATGCTCCCTAGCCTTCAACGGCGGTACTCGGCGACGAAGATAACTGGCTACTATAGCAAAGCCCGACAAGCCATTCTGCTTTAGATAGCTTATCCTATTCAAAAGCGGCTGAAGCAAGGACAACTCGGCAGCGCTAAGCTGCTCCTTCTCCCACCGATCATTAGGAACAGGCGGAACTCCAGAGTAGGTCGCAAGAGCCGAAGCAGCAGCACTAACAAGATTGCCAGCATAAAACCACTTGGAGCGCCAATCCTTCACGGACTCAACAAGATCATACTCGAAGAAATGACTCGACTTACGCCCCTGTCGGAATTGGATACCACATCCACCAAGGGCATGGACGGAATCCGAGCAGGGCTGCAGCTTAAGACGGAAAAGAAAACGAAACAGATTCAAAGAAGGAGGAATGCCAAGAAAGGTTTCGCAGAAGTGGACAAAAACGGAGAGATGAAGGATCCCATTAGGAGTGAGATCATGAAGAGAGACACAGAAAAAACGGAGAAAATTATGAAGAAAAGTACACGCCGGGAGGCAAAGACTGGCGCGAACAAAGGAGACAAAAAGAACAATCTCGCCTGGGCGAGGAACAGGGACACGATGCTCACCAGGCGTAGACCACCCAGCCAGCTCCTTGGATTGGATCATCCCCCACTCCTCCAACTCAACCAGGTGCTTCTCCTGGGTAGTCGGAGCAGGGAACGACTTCGCCGTCGCCTTCATCGCAGCGTACTCAGGATTCAGCTGCTCGTCAACCTCCTCCTCAAGAACAGGCTTGTCAGTAACCAGCTTTTTGCTCGCAGTCTTCTTCCTCCCTATACAACGGCCAAGACCACAAGAGCTAAAGAAGGAGCAAGAAGCAAGGATGAGCAACCAGATTGGGGATTTTTTCACTAGGGTTTCGGGATGCGGGGGCGGAGCGAAGGAGAAGAACAGTTACCCCTAACCCCCAATTTATAAGGACATAAAAGGGCCCAGCGTAAGGCCCATTCAGCAAAGCAACGGTAAAAAGCCAACGGATACATGATGTAATAACGGAAAGGCCCAGTAAAATCCGGGATAACGGTCTCTATCCCGTTACTAGTCAAACGGTAACATTCTGTACCATTACAAGGATGACAGAGAACCCAACCACAACTGAGGCCTATATTACAAAAACAGGTCAGCTCGAAGGTAGACCACCAAAACACAGAACAAGTCAGCTAGAAGACGCACAACCGCCTCCCATAAACAAGTCAGCACGAAGGCGGACAACCAGCGGATTCAGTCTCAAACAACTCGACTCAGATAATAAAGGCTTTCATCAAAATACAAGGATACAAGTCTTACAAGACCCATCAAATTCAGAAGAAAACTAAAGCAACAGATACAAGGAACCCAGTAGAATTCTACCATAGAAAACAACTACGCAGAACCCCCAGACCACCAAGGTGATAGCCATTGCCGACCTAGACTACCTATGTGATAGTCGTGGTCGAGCAGATCCAAAGCAACCTAGATACACCAACACAGTACATCCAAGATCGCCAAAAGTAGCACTGACGTATCAAGCATCACATCGGGCCTCTCCAGCCACAAGTTAAATCGGACCCCATGTGAACAAGAGAGCTCCAGCTCTACGTGGGGCGGTTGCCGATTTGCACCAAACAGCTAGAGGACAGTGCGGCTCGATAACCCTCCTACACAGAGCATATGTCTGGCAGAGTGGAAAAGAAGAACTGAGACTGCAAAATGGCCCAGCACAAGGCACATCTCAAGACTTCTTCTACCTACCAGAACGAGCCTCCAACCACAATGCTACTTCGGGATTAGTCTGCCTCTAATCCCTATCTCAAGAATTCTTTTACCCACTAAAAGAACTATACTAAAAGAAAATAAAAGAAGCCCAGGGGCTGATCCATCTCACAAACAATCATCTTCACAAGAACAGAAGGCAGCACACTTCAAGGCCCTGGAAACCACCAAGAGAGAAGACCTATTTATAGGATAAGATCGGCGCATATGGACCAAGTCCACCCGCACAGGAAACACCGACAAGACTTAAAGAAGACAAGAAAGAAACACAAAAGAGGCATATCCCGAGAATATCCTCTTACAAGTAAAAAGCGTCACGACCTTTCTTCGCGCCCGGTACCAACGTCCAACCATAAAAGAGCAGACATAAAAGCTAGTCAAGGACAAATCAGCAAAAAGGATAGTCACAAGTCTCTGTCCGATTCTCCCCAAAAAGAACTCAAAAAAAGCTCAGGGGCTACAGCTTCAATCTACTTTCTCTCCAAGACCCTCCAGCTTTTTGTTCCAAATAGCAAGAGGCTCGGGGGCTACACTCATTGAGTGCACCTTCGGCGTACAAAGACCCTCCAGCTTTTTGTTTCAAATAGCAAGAGGCTCGAGGACTACACTCAATGAGTGCACCTTCGGCGCACAACAGGAAAAGGCAATCAAGGAAGACCCAAAAAGATCAAAAAGCCTTCATCCGACTTCTTTTATGAAAACAACTCGGGCAAAGGCTCGGGGGCTACAGGGTATACACCCTCAACTTTTTTCCACTTTCCTTAAGAACCTCTAGCTATTTGTAAACAAATAGCGAGAGGCTCGGGGGCTACACTCAATGAGTGCACCATAAGAAGGGAAGCTTTCAGAAGACCACTTCAAAGCATCACTCAGAAAACAAGTCGACTCCTGAGTTCTACTTCGAAATGCTCGGGGGCTTGTCGATGCGGGACCAAGACGGTCCCCTATCGGCATAACTCTTGCCCAGACAGGGCTGCAAGATAGAAGCAAGAGGACCGATTCCGTGTAGATGACGTCATATCCTAGTTAGACAGACAGAAAGTAACTCCTGTAATAGGAACAAAACTCTCTTTACTAGTCCAACTAGGATTAGAACCAAAGCTCTAGCTCTTTTTCTCTCATAAAAAGGAGCCAGAGCACCCTCTTTGTAACAAGCAGCTAACAACATACGATCATACATCAATCCAACGCAAAAGGCCAAGGCCGACTGGAGTAGAGCTTTTACTCGACGACGAGGGCTCGAACCAGGATAAACCGAGTGTTTCTTGCGTAACCGCCGAGTTCTAGTATTCGCCGAGATCCGAATCAACTGCTACGGGAACCCCGTGGCAGGCTATCGGTGACTAAACACCGACAGTCACCATACACCTGGGGTTTGTGGCTACCATCCTTCATAAAGAGGAACAAACCAATGATGAGTGTAGATCAAAGCTAAATCTTTGTTGTCATGGATTCGCCTACCATGGAAAGGACAAGTCATCGCCAAAGGAAACTGACAGCTGCCATGAGTAGATATTGTTCACCTAAATGGTTGTTTAGCCCGTTTACACACCATTTAAACACTACATATTGGTACACTGTTTCTATGTAATCGGTTGTTTTGACCATTTAATAAATAGCCGTTTTGCCCATTTAAACAATCATTTTGCCTGAATAATGGGCTAAACGGTAGGTGACCGACTGTTTACCGTTTAGCGTGATAACACTGTGCGTAGATCAGCTCAGTATATGTCATGTTCAATCTAACTCAACGATCATGAGAGCATATTTAGATTACCACACGAGGAAGAGCAAAACATCTCACCGCATTGCCTACCATGACAAGGGCTACTTGCTCCTAATTAGATTTTTGTATCTGTGTCTGTGATGACAAAGATTCGGCTCAACATGACAAGCTAGTCACCATTGATGTCTCCACCACTAACATCTTCTCTACACCACCATCAAAGGCCGAGTGTGGGATAAGGAGGATGTAAGAGGAGACTACCCCATATTTGGAGAGTAGTTGGGTCCCCACTCCTTGCCCCGCAATATTGTTGAGAGAGAGAGGAAGGGGTGTAGGTTAACCATGTTAGTTGGATCCCGGGCCGTAATTACATTATGGATTGAAAACCTACACCCGAGCATAGCATTTTGCATATATATATTTATACCCTACTTGAATTGCTTGTTGTGGATTCCTTGAATTATATTTCACCTAGAAATATTTCCCAAAAACTACAACCGTATGTGTAAATAAAGTATAAAGTATGTGTATGTAAATGCATATAATATGAGAAATAGAATGGAGAGGGTAGGTAGGGTAAAGGAAGGAAAGAGACGGGGCCTAAAAGCCTAGAGGGCCAGTGAATCTGAGCTAAGGTGGCCCAGTGACTAAGTGCGCTCGGTGGACTTGCTTGGTAGCTGTGTAAGCAAGCTATACGAGAATATAATGGAACTCAACTTTACATCGACTCAGAATGTGAGGCAGATTTATTTGAGTTCTCTCGTCACCCTTTGTAATTTTGAGTGCGACAACGACAACGATGGGATGGAAGCTAGGAATCAGAATAATTCGTTTTTGGAACCAACTTTATTTGGCTTCCCCTGCCAACAACCAGAATGATTTGTCAAAGGACTTACTGCCATGGCAAAGAGGCGCACTATACCCGGGGAACTTGCAACGGAAAGGTTCAAATAGCACTTATGTATTATATATATAATATATCCAGCTGCAGCTGCATGTTGATCCAGCTTGCAAGCCTCTGGTAGGTATCCGGACAAGGGGACTAGGTGAGGTGACACCTAAATGAAACAGATCCCTAGCCTTTCCTTTCTTCTTTATTACTATTGTATATATTATGATCCACCACTCTAGCTAGCTTTTAATCAGAGCGCGTTAAGTTTTGCATAATAAGTCTACTCTCAACTTAGAAAAGCAACTCCACATGCATCATCGTCCCCCGCTTTATTAATGTCTCCAAAGGCTTTTGTGACCATGAATACTAGTAGGATGCCCATGTGGCGTTCTTGGGGTATGAAATAGAAATATAAGAAGTTTATAATGATCAAAACTTTGAATTAATAGATATATATGGATGTAGTAGGTCAATTGCGGAGGTTATATCCATTGACATACATGGTATAGATTATTTGAACTGGGCATCACCCAAATCTTATCTACCCGAACCCCCACCTCTAATATACCTGCGGATCATCCCTCCTCCCAAAATTTTAGGAGTTTTCTTTCATAAAATTATGCATGTTTCGGCGGACCACATGTAATCCATGTGATATGTAAATTTGCTAGGTTTTAATTACAAACAGGTTTTTGCTTACAAATAGTTTACATTTTTACAAAAAAGTTATCAAAATATATGCATGTGGGGTCTTGTTTTGAAGAGTTTATTGCGAGGAACACCATGGTGTAATTGGATTTTAATTACGATACTTGATTTAGGTGCTAAGATTTTTTTCTATTTCAAAAGAAATAACTAGTGGGAAATAAATGAGTCTTAGTGGGAGTAACTCTTTTGATGATGTCAGCTGACATCACTTTCGAAGCCTCAATCAATCACAGCCAAGAGAATTAGTTTAGTGGGGTTTTGGCTTATAGTAGTTATAGATACGGGAATTGCTATATATCCTAGAAGACCCTATTTTTTTTTCAAAATAAAAAAAAGCTGATCAACAATAACCATCATATCTTAATCTAACCGGTTCTAGCTCATCAAGTCCTACCATTATTTCTATATATCTTAGTCTAACATGTCTTCGTCACATGATGTTAGCTCCCATATTCCTGAGTGCAAGCTCCTCCTCAAGCCTATATGCTTCCGGATGTGCTAATAACCTGGTGTCACCAAATCATTGTTGTGGCTCCCTTGCCCCTCCTTGATCCTACTGTTATCCTCCTCCGCCCACATACCGACATACGATGGCGGCCCCCGTCTTTGCCTTGCGTTCACCCACCTCGATCCTTCGCCTAGCCGCCCTGCCTCCCCTAAAAAAAGTCCTTTTCTAGGCCCGCAAGAGTTCATTGTCAAACCCAAACCAAGAAGAGCAGCACTTGAAATATATAATCAGTCTCGATTTCAGGCATGTAGAGAGTATATAGGAGATGTGTGAATATATGGAGAGGTTGCTCTCGATCGTCTCAAATGTCATCGAGATAAGGCTTCTCACGGTTGTCACTCAATCACTCGCTAGTACTAGTCACTACTCTCCCCCTCTTGCGATGCTGCGAATAGGTACTACTAGGAGCTAGCCGGCTGCTAGCCAGTGCGATCGATCGAGTAGCTAACAAATAGTGCACGCAAGGGGACTCGTTTTCAGTCCACGTTTATTTCGCATTCAACAGTCAGTGATAGATAGCGATCCCCTAAAATAGTCTCCAGACGAGGGAAACTAGAACCACTACATACAGTAGTAGTACAATAAATAAAAACCACGACCGGTTTGTGTAATCTTGGAACATTCTAAAACACGGCCCTGTCGATCGAGCCATGCATGCCTGTCTTGTTGCTCCCGATCGCGACGATGACCGAGGAGGTGAGCGAGCTTACTGACTACTGTGGGGCCGGCCGGGTCGAGAATGTGGACAGTGTCAGAAGTGTCGAGATCATGACAAAGAAATTTGTGTGACGCAAGTGGCCGATGCAAGTTAACTCCTGCAACGACAGATCGAGCTGGATGAGAGCTACAGGTCCGAGTCCGAGTCCGACGACGGATGGCGATCGAGACGGTGTTGGTTGGAACTTGGAAATGCATGCGTACGCCACATGGTCAAAGTGTGCTGACCGTACGTTCGTTGAGAGTGGTTGGTTGCCGTGGTGGACGACGTACGACCCTGGTTAATTAGCACCACCGGGAAGGGGAAGATCATCGATCAGCAACAGCAATCGTCGTTGGTCTTTAATCAATTGTTGAAAAACATCGACGACCCTCGATCGCTCCTTTTTTATCTTTTCCCGAGTAGCTAGGTCTCTAGCTCCTCCTCCTCGTGCCAAAGCGGCCGGGGACGGCCGGAGAGGAAAATGAGGTAGAGAGAACAACGGCATCTGGCCTGATGCCGCCCTTTCCCACACCGGACGGTGCTGCGACGCACAAGTGTCGACGACGAAGAGATGGAACGAAGCTGGCTGCGTGCACAATTGCAGCACGCATTCACGCACTAGCTAGCTACGTCGTAGGAGTATATACGACAGGTCGCCAGAGAGAGAGAGAGAGTCGTGTGTAGCAGGTAGAGCGATGATCATATCTTGAGCAAGTTGCAGGACAATGGTCTCGGTTCCACCAGACCACCATCACCCATCCCGATCGGCATCTTCTCGATCGCGTTCCGCGTATGCATGCATGCATGCACACACACACACACACGACTAATTGACAGCACAGGCCAACAACCACTCCCGGCCTCGAATGATGATAGTATAGTACTCCCTCAGTCGGCAGACATTGTGTTGTGCATCCACTAGCTAGCGGCGCTGCAGCAAGCCCCTCGCCGAAGTACATGGCGCCGAACGATAGGCATGCATGCATGGCGACCTAGCAGGCCAGGCCCAAGCCCTACTGCTACGCATGAACCCGTGTGCCGCCGCCGCCGCCGCGCGCCAGGCCCAGGCCGCGCGGAGTCGTGTGTGTTTCTGTTCCCGTGCCGCCACCGCTAGTTATTCCTTTTTCATCTAAAAAATTAAACAAATTCACTATCAAAATTTATTTCGCAATGGATCTAATAAACAAACTCTATCTGACTTGGTAGTTTTTTTTTTTTTTTGGTATTTTTTCTATAAATTGAAACAAAACTAAAGAGGTTTGATTTGAGATAAAGTTGAAACAAACCTGTAGAAATGCTCACGTATGCAAGCGCGAACACTAGATTAGTTGGTCTAGTTGTGCACTTTGCACCCTATCAGCCAAAGTTCAAAACCCCTTAGGGACGGATTTGTTGGCCAAAGAAGGCACCATTATATTTATTTGTGTGTTGAAAAAGAGTTTTTTACTTGCATAGCCTTGGAATGTGCTCTAAAAAATTTCACAAATGCATTGGTAGGCGTTTATCGTGTTTGTCGTGTTTGTTGCCGAGTCTTGTACTCCGGCTCTAGGGAAAGGACGTTTAGTGGCATCATTTTTTTGGTTTTATTTGACGCCTTAGGTGCTACAGTTACTTTTATTACCGACGAATCTCTCTCATATAGGAATATGTCCATTGCTGTAGACTGCTCCTGAATAAAGGCTGCTGCGCCCACAAGTCTCACGTGATGGCATATTACTAGTACTTTACCGTCTCCCACTTTCCGAGTTACGAATACGAGAACCGCATGATGAATTTCCATGCTAATAAGCTAGCCAGCCTCTGTTACTAGTAGATTGGTTGTTTGACGTTGGAAGTGGAATGTAGTAGTATATGCTAGTACTCCTACTGTTATGCATAATACAAGGCATGTGTTAATAGTTATTTATTTGACACGGGTTATTATATTGTCTGTATTACTAAGGTTCTGTTTGGATCCAATAAATTAGTAACTAGTTGATTAACAATTAGTTTATAAAGATCTTAACAGGTGAACTAGTGGATGAACTAATGATTATCTAAGACTTAACTAGTTACTAGTTCACTAGTCCACAAAACTCAATTATTTGAACTAGTTGTTAGTTTATTGGATCCAATCAGGATCTAATATAACGATTCAGCGAATATATATATCTATATCTCTTAGAAAGGTAACCCTCACTATCTATTCTATCTAATTCCATAGCTATCCATGTCATCAACATGTAATAGTCCAGAAAAAACCGAGGAGCTATGGGCTTCAAGGTACCAGACCTTACAAATTCCAATCTATGAATAGGTTCACAAGTTTTCGGCGCTCTCTAGTTGTGGATTGTCACGAGCGCTGGGAAGGCGACCTGGCGGAAAGGATGGAGGCCTGCGCGGAGGGTCGCGAAGAGCGCCGGGAGCCGGCTGACGCGCCGCTCGCCGATGGTAAGCTCACGGGTCCATGCTTTCGGGTAGCCCTGCGCCGCTACCTGCTAGCCCTGTGACGGAGAAGAAGGCACGCGGGTCTGCCCTGGCGGGGACTCTGCAGGAAGCAACGACGGAGGAGAAGCAGGTGGAGCGGAGTTATGGCGATGCCCTGCTCGAGCAGCTCGACTGGGGATCCATTGACGATGAAGACGGAGCCTGCGGCCAGATTGGCTTCGGCTGTGCCCCAGTGGCGAATACGGAGCGCCTCGGGGGCACGCCGAGGGGCGATTCCAGGCCCTGCCCGGCGCAGCTGGAATTGGGGGGCGCGAAGTACGTGCTGAATCCGCTGGGCTCAGGAGCGGCCATGCCGGCCAACCCCCCTCTTCCGGTGATTGAAGGCGACATCTCGGCTGCCATGGCTACGGCGCAGCTGGGAAATCTGGGGCGGAATAGTGCGCCCTATCCTCTAGGCTCAGATCCGACCCGGCCGGCAACCCCCCCACTTCCGGCGTGCGATGGCGACAGCTCGGCTGGCTCCGCTGCCTCCGCTACTGCGGTGGCGTTGGCGCCTGAGCTGGCGGGCAATGGGGTGGCCATGGATGGAACGAGCTATGGCGCGAATCCGCTGGGCGCAGCGGTGCTGAAGCTTGCGCCCCCCATGCCATGCTAATGGCGACTACTCAATGCGCCCCGGCAAGCTCCCATTCAATGCAGGCCGCCCATGGCTGGCAACCCGCAGGCAGCGCAGAGCACTTCCGACGCCGGGCGTCGGAAGGTATTCCATTCCCCCCGCACTCTCGCCCTCTTGCCTCCGAAGCTGTATCGGCCCGAGGGGCGAACGTGCCGGTCGGGCTCGGCCACCACCGAGGAGTTATTGCGGCGCTGCGCTCCCCTCCGCCACGCCACGCTGCCCGCATTGCGGAACCAGCGGCCCGGGGCGGCCGGGCGCAGCTTCCCCCCCTTCCGCCCGGTAGCAAAGCATGGGCACGCAGCTTGGTCAAGCAACCGTGACCGGCCGGCCGGCTATAAGAACTCCTTCAATGGCCGCTGTTTCAAGTGCCTTGCCGGTGATCATAGGATTGCAGCTTGTCGAGACCCGGTTCGGTGCCTCGTCTGCCGGCGCTCGGGGCACCTTGCTCGGAGTTGTCCGGAGAAGAAGCAGCGAGCTATTCGTGACCGCCTCACCTTCCCACAATCCTCGGTCCACTCTCGCATCACCTTCCCCAAACCAGAAGCCCCCCAATTCATAGCCGCCTCACCTTCCCACCCGTCGTTGAGGAGGAGCCTGTGCCGGCTGACCCGCAGGCGGTTGCGGCCCAGGTCACGGACGGTGCTGCTGCCATGACGTACGTTCCGGGCTTGGCGGCCAACAGGCCGGAGGAGGGTGCTGCTGTGGTCATCTCGACGGCCTCTATGGCCAACGACGTGACCAAGTTCTGCTCCAGGTCCGTCGTGCTGGTGGCCAGATCGGACATCCGCTACCTCGGCATCACCTCGGATGAGGTGGCCCTCGCCTTCAGCAACAGGCTCAGGGTGCCGCGGTACGAGGTTCGGGCTTCCACCCATCGCCCGGAGGACTTCCTAGCCCTCTTCGACTACCCGCCGCAGCGTGACATGGCACTTCGGGCGAGGAATCTGCGCGTCCGTGGAGTGGAGTTCGACGTGCTTCCCTGGACGGAGTTCGACCACGCCATGCAGAGCACCTGGTGGTACCATGTTCGGGTGGCTGTGGAGAACCTCCCGGTCCATGCCTGGAACCCGGACGTGGCGCGCAAGCTCCTCGGCGACGACTGCCTCTTCGACAGGATGGAGGACGCCACCTTCCGCCAGGAGTCGACGGACTTCTTCTTCTGCTGGGCATGGATGTGGAACCCGGACTTCCTGCACCGCTCCAAGCGGATGACGGTCTTCCCTCCGGGTGCTGGCCAAGAGCCGCCGATTGGAGGACTGATCCAGCCCCCCGGTCAGTGGCTCCTCCGCCGCGGGGCCACACGTACAACATCATCATCCACCTTGACACCATTGAGGACTGGAGCCCGCCGCGGGATCGCTCACCCAGCTCTGAGCAAAGCGGCCTCCCCTCCCCTGTCTCCACCGACTCTGACGAGTACCCCAGGGTGTACCACTTTGAGGATTGGGTGCCAGGGGTGGTAGATGGGCATCGGCCGCGGATTCGCCCTCAGCACTGCTCCGCGGCGCAACCCCGTCCGCCCCAGCGCCACCACGACGACGACGACGACGACGAGTACGACGACTACGGGCGCGGTCCTCGCGATCAGCCACGGGGACTGCTTCAGCGCGGCCATCACGCCCTCAACCTGCTTAGAGGGTCCAGCTCACGGCAGGGGTCTGCTGGGGGGCGCAGGGAGCGTTCCCATTCACCGTCGGGCCATCGGCGCTGCAGGCTGTCTCCCCACCACTGGCGACACGCGGGCGCGCTGCAGCGCCCCGGACTGTGGCGTTCCCCTCGGCGACCTAGAGACCCGCCCGCGGCCGACGCCCCAGGAGCGCCGCAGACGCGAGCCACCTGCACCCCACCGGACCAAGGGACCAGGGTCCGCCTGCTCCTGGGCGCTTCGGCGTGGCGGTGGACGCGCCTGCCCCACCGATGCTTTTACCGGACCCGATACTCGACATCTACAAGGGCATGTGCCACGATGACATTGCTGCCATCCCTAGTACGGGGTGCCAGGCATGGGATCCCATGCTCAGCGAGGCCACAGCGCTGTGCTCCACGATGATCTCTAGGCCTCTCTCCTTCTCGCCGCCACCCTTCCCGCCGGCGGAGGCCCTGGGCTCGCCGCTCTACGCCCCTGCATCCTGGGACAAGGTGGCGAGCCTGAACGAGGAGGCTGCTGCCTTGGGCTACAGCAACGTCATCCACTTCGGCCCTGGAGCCCAGCTGGAGCAGGAGGTGGGGGGACGCGTGCTGACGACGGCGATCACCGAGCAGGTGGTGGACCTGATCCTGGAGGAACGCAGGAACGACATCATCCAGAGCATCTTCGTGCCCTGCGAGCAGCCGCTGCTGGCAGAGCCAGAGGCGTCCAAGGCCAAGGGCAAGGAGCGCGCCACGGGGGCGGTGGGCAAGCTGGACGGCCTACGCCGAAGTAACAGGCAGAAGGCGCAGACGTGCTCTGTGCCCGTCTCCAAGAGGGCCACACACCGCCTCATCAGGGCTTTCAACCTGGCCGGCCCGTCTGAGCTGATTGGGGAGCAAGCTATGCAGGCCTTCGTCGCCTCCTTCCAGACCCCGATGACGGAGAAGAGGATCCAGGCGGTCAGGCAACTGACCTCACTGGACAGCGAGTCTGCGCTGGCTGCCTCGGCGCAGCTCGCTGCAGTGCACAGCATGGCCGGGGCGGAGGAGGTGCCAGCATGAAGCACGATGGCGTTCGAGCAGAAGACAGAGCTTTTAGTGTCATGTTAGAGTTGGGTTGCTGTATCGTTGGTGTCATTGCCGTGTTTGGTGTCAGTTTAGTTCTTTTGTCAGGTGGCAGTAGTTCAGTTAGGAAGAGTAGCATCAGGATTAGTGTGTGGAGGTTGTTCAAGCCAGTGAAGCATTACCTGGGGTGTGTCAGTGTCTGTTACCATGTTGGTTTAGTTCGACCTTGGTCAAGTGTCCTTTTTTTTCCTAAAATTGGTCAAGTGTCCTAAGCAGCCTTGCTGCAGTTGTGTCGTCAACCTGTTTCAAGAATGAATGAAAGGCCTTCGGTGTTATCTTGGAATGTGAGGGGACTTAACGATGCTGCCCATAGGGAGCTCGTCAGATTGACCATACAGAGCACCAAACCGTCCATTGTCTGTTTGCAAGAGACCAAGCTGAGCACGCTTAGCAGAGCGCTTTTGGTTGACACCGTCGAGCCTAGATACTTGGGCTACCAGGCCCTGGATGCGCTGGGCACCTAGAGGTGGAGTGCTCCTAGCTTGGAATGAGGATGTGGTTCAGCTTTCAGGGTTATCATGCTGTCAGTTCTCTATCTCGGCGACTGTCCAGTGTATGCGATCTGAGGAATCCTTCATGCTCACTACCTGCTATGGCCCGGCTGACGACGGGAGAAAAGAGGTGTTTCTCTAGGAAATGTTATCCCTAAAGCCTGCTCAGCACACGCCATGGCTCATCCTTGGTGATTTCAACCTGATCTATATGGCCAGCGATAAGAACAACTTTAACCTTAACCGTAGACTTATGGGGAAGTTCAGGTCTGCTTTGGATGGCTGTGAGCTCATGGAAATATGCCTGCAAAACCAGAAGTTCACCTGGTCCAATGAGAGAGACTCGCCAACAATGGTTCGCCTTGATAGAGCCTTTTGCAATGCAGCTTGGGAGGTCCTGTTCCCCAACTACACGCTCCACGCGCTGTCCACCGGAGCTTCTGACCATTGCCCGATTCTCCTCAACCGGCAGCATTCTGTACCAACAAGGGCACGTTTCAGGTTTGAGAATCACTGGCTGCACATCAACGGGTTCAATGAAGTGGTTCAGGCTGCCTGGGCGACACAGCAGCTTGGTTCAGCGCACACCATCCTCCGTAAGAAGCTCATGCACACGGCCAGGGAACTTAAGAAGTGGAGTAAGCCGCTGTTCGGCAACACCAGAATGCAGCTGCACATGGCAAGTGAGATAATCATGCGGCTGGAAGTTGCTCAAGAAAGCAGACAGTTATCAGACCAGGAAATTAGACTTAGATCAGACTTAAAAATCAGATTGCTTGGTTTGGCGGCGATCGATAGGTCCCGGAGAAGGCAGGCTTCAAGGTTTATATGGATCAAGGGCGGCGACGCGTGTACAAAATTCTTCCATCTGAAAATGAGCACAAGGAAACGGAGGAAATACATCTCCTCCATCAAGCGTTCTGACGGCACCATGGTCTGGGAACATGCCGACAAGGAAGCTGTGCTACATGATTACTTCACCAATATCTTGGGAACTAAGTTGCCGAGGACTAGGAACTTTCAGTGGGAGAGGCTAGGAATGAGCTCAATCCAGGAGATCCAGGGCCTCGAGCTTGACAGGCCTTTCACCGAGGAAGAAGTGGCATATGCAGTCAAGTGCCTCCCAAATGACAAGGCACCGGGCCCAGATGGTTTCACAAACGACTTTCTCAAGCAATGCTGGCCTATAATCAAGTTGGATGTCCTCAATGCTTTCCACAGCATCTACATCCACCACTGTGGTGCATTGGAGCATATTAATGGTGCGCAAATTGTCCTCATTCCAAAATCAGAAGTAGCCCTTAAGCCCCAAGACTTCAGGCCTATCAGTCTCATCCACTCATTTGCAAAGTTATTCACCAAAGTGCTGTCCATCAGACTAGCTGTGCACATTGACAAGCTGGTAGCTATGACACAGAGTGCATTCATCAAGAAGCGTTGCATTCATGACAACTTTGTCTATGTCAGGGAACTAGCAAGACACTTCCATAGATCCAAGACACCAGCATGCCTTTTCAAGCTGGACATTAGCAAAGCATTCGACACAGTCTCTTGGGAGTACTTGTTTGACATGCTGCGTAGCCGGGGTTTTAGTAGCAGGTGGACTGACTGGCTGGCAGCCCTCTTCAAATCTTCCTCCTCAGTTGTCCTGCTCAATGGTGCTCCTGGACCTAAGGTGCTGCACAAGAGGGGTTTAAGGCAGGGCGACCCACTGTCTCCCTTCCTCTTTATCTTGGCTATGGATGTACTCAACAGGGTGTTCGACATTGCTACACAAGAAGGATTCCTGACACCGCTCAAGGGTCGCCAGTCTAGAAGACGTCTCTCCCTGTATGCTGATGACGCCGTTGTGTTTGCAAACCCGGTCAGGGAAGACATCAGCCGCATCATGTCCATTATGGAGGCCTTCGGCGATGCCACTGGACTTAGGATCAACATATCAAAAAGCACTGTGGCCCAGATCAGGTGTGCTGGTCTTGACATGGACCATGTGCTTGCAGATTTCACTGGTGAGAGGGTAGCCTTCCCGCTCAGATATTTGGGCCTTCCAATGACTCTGGGTAGGGTGAGATTGGCTCACTTACAGCATATCCAAGACAAAGCTAGAGGCAGGATTGCCGGCTAGCAAGGCAGTTTAGTCACTATTGCAGGTCGTAGAGAGCTCATCAGATCCGTGGTCAGTGCTTTGCCAATATATCTAATGACAGTCATTAAGCCTCCTAAAAAGTTCTTCAAAGAGTTTGACAAGATCAGGCGCCGCTTCCTCTGGGCTGGTGATGCTCAATTGTCTGGCGGTAAATGTAAGGTTGCTTGGACTGCTGTGTGTGCCCCGACTGCAAATGGGGGTCTTGGTGTTAAAGACCTGGAGCGTTTCAGCCGTGCTCTGCGACTGAGATGGCTCTGGTTCACTTGGGATGGGAGAAACCGCCCTTGGGAGGGCTTGCCGCTACCAACCGACAACGGGGACTTGAAGCTTTTCAATGCAGCGACGACTGTCCTGCTGGGAAATGGCTGGAAGGCATCATTCTGGAAATCACGCTGGCTGCGAGGCGAGGTGCCGGCTGACCTTTTCCTAGCCCTCTTCAGCCACAGCAGAAGGAAGAACAGATCCGTAGCCCAAGCACTCCAACAAGGTACGTGGATCAAAGACATTGATTATGATATGTCGCCTCGAATTATTGAGGAGTTCTTAGCGCTCTGGGAAAGACTTGAAGACATAGCCCTCTCTCTCGATCAAGAAGACCACATTGTTTGGCTGCTCACTCCCGACGGTCAGTACTCGCGAGCTCTGCATATGAGATGCAATTCTACGGCATGACCAAGTGTGCGACGGTCGAAATCAATCGGGCGGACAAGAGCCCCTCCAAAATGCAGATTCTTCGCTTGGTTACTGATGAAGAACAGACTATGGACCTCAGCTTGTCTGCAGCTCCGACAATGGCCGAATGAATATTTCTGTCAGTTATGCTATCGCAACCTCGAGACCTCGATGCACTTGTTCATTGACTGTCCGGTCTCCAGGTCAGTCTGGGCATGGGTTGCAAACTGGTTGTCATTGCCTCATCTCTCACCGAATCGTTGGGAGCACCACGTTGATCTGCAGGACTGGGTCCTCAACCTGGCAAGGGCGGCGCCACCTTCATCAAGAGAGGGTTCAAATAGCATCGTGTTTCTAGTATGCTGGAAGCTGTGGAGTGAGAGAAACAGGCGTATCTTCAATAGCGTGCGGTCGTCAGTACCCCAACTAGTTGCGCTGATCTAGGAAGAAGCTTCCCTCTGGGCTACTGCGGGCACAAAGGAATGAAGCTCCTGCTGGCGAACCGGGCAGCTCTGCAACAACCAGAAATGCTGCCTGGAGTCCAAGCAGCGGGAAGTGTAGTACCATTTGGTTTAAATGTAAATTAGCACTAGCTTAAAATCAGGGGTGGCCCGGGGATCAGCTACTCTGATCAACGCGCAAAAGAGGTGTTCGGTTTGTAAATCTGTTGTACATACCCTTCTCTCTTATTAATGAAAGCCTTGATACGGATCTTTTGAAAAAAAAAATGAATAGGTTCACAAAAACGTCATTGAGCCTCCTCCATCTTCATCCATGACGCTTCTCGCCGCCCTCACCACCCCAGTCGAAACTGTTCCCACCAGCACACGCATACTCCGTATTTAATTACCTAAAATTGTTCCCACCAGCACATCTCCTTTAATTAAGTCTATGGCCATGTATATATATTGTATCTTCTTGCTTGTGCTTGCAGGTGGCGTTAGTGAGCATCAGAACGCAGCGAAGCTTTCAATGGCAGGTGATAGAAGGGCAGGCGGCCAGTCATGGGGGCAGTGCACGGCGGCCGTCGACTGCATGGAGAAGGAGACGAGTGCCACCGTCATGCCAAGGCAATGGCCGAAAGCAAGATCGGCGAGGCCAATGTGAGTTGTGCCCCAATTCATGGCGACCGAGGGCTTTGGCTTCTACTGGCAGAGGATCCCGAGATGGCCTTCTTCAGCATCGGCATCAGCAACGTCGAGATAGGGAAGATCCACCATGTGCTTTCGTGACTCGCCGCATCTCGACATCCAGGGCGTTCTCCCCATTGTAGCTGCTCTCCAGGCCACCGTCCTAATCGAGTACCTGGACAAACAGGCTTCCACGCCAAACTGCAGCTAGCTGCTTACTGCCATGACACCACCTCTCGCATATATCTGTAGACTGATATGGAGTCTGATCCCGCAACATCAACTTCACCTAACATGGAGCCCGTCTGGTCCTAACGCAAAGGCCAACAATCATCGGCCTCTTCTATTCCTCATATCCAATCACCTTTTTTCCCTCTTATTTGTATAATAGACCGAGTTCTTAGATGATAGACCAAGTTCTTCTGGCCATCCAACATAAGCTTATAAAATTAGTGTCTCTAAAATCTCGCGGCAATGCGCGGAGTATTCATCTAGTTAACAAATGCTAAGAAGGCCCAACAGCCGCTGCAGCCTGCAGCATTATTCTGCGTGCCCCGGCAGGCGTCAAATTAAACGTGCTTGAATGATCCAAACGGAAGGGCGCTGGGACCGTTATTATGACAATAATGCATGAAATATCAACACTGCTGATTTCTCCACACACAAGCTAAGCTAGCTGATTAGTAGTATTATACAATGTATTCCACTGACTGACGACTTATTACACCAAGTACGTATAGGAGGAGATGCATGATAAGCATCTTAACTATAATTACCAGTCTATGTCATTTAGTTACATTATGCTGGTTTATCTCCCAAGCATGCGTGCTTGCATATGGTACACATTCATGCATCATGTGTACCTATACATATGTGTATATACACAATAATACGTACGGCTCACATGGCCTATATACATATGCCAGCCGCTCATTGTTTACAATCATATGTGTGTATACGTCGCCATTCGCCAAGCAAGTATATATAGCGCATGCTGCCTACCCAGTGCTACTATCAAGCAGCCTGCACAGCACATGCGACGACATGTACAGAATCATATATTCTAGAACTTACTAGTTGAGTAGTGGTGTGTGCTTATTGGATGGTCGATGCATATATGGCCATGGGAGTACATAGAGCCGTAGTGGCATGGCATGGCATGTGAGTAGTGATTCATGAGTATATCCTCCTTCCCCCAGAGCCTGCCTCACGCTGGCAGTTGAAGTAGACGGCGGCGACGGGAGGGCCCAGGTTGTAGAGCTCGGCGAAGTCCCTGGTGTTGAAGTTCTGGCGCCACCCCGGCGCGTACACCGTCTGCCGCCCCTGCTGCTGGAACAGCACCAGCACGAAGCGGTGGATCCCCATCGTCGGCCGAGGGCTCTCGTAGCTGATCACCTCTTGCCCTGCATGTGCATGCCAATAGTTATTTGCATCATCATAAATCACACATGCATGTATCATCATGAATGTAGGGATCGGAGTTATAAGTGGGCAGTAGGCTTGTCCACGAACCCACAAATAGACTCCATTTTTTTTTGAATTTTACGAAACTGCTTGCATCGTCCATAATGAATGATTTTGATCGAGCATACAGTCAGTAGCGGACTGAACTAGTGAGCTGAGCCTGGGCAAATCATATATAGGGTATCGACCGACCGTGTGAGTCTTGAAGCTTCAAGCTTGCTACAGAGTGTTACAATCAAAGCTCTAGTACATCCCACCGCCGGAGCCCGTGCAGACGCCCAAGATCGCATGACCCTGGGTCTGCCACCGCAAGCAGTACCATAAATATAATTAGCTTAATTAATCACTTCTATATTTCACGCATCTGATTTTTTTTGTTGTTGTTGTTTTGTCAGTATTTGGCTATAGAAAAAATATAAATTATCTCTTCTAAGTTGTCTTTTTAATTATACTAGTTGGTTGTGTAAAATTGTTGTCACCAGAAATATATATATAGCAACTATCTTAATAGTTAATTATATGAGAGGGCAGTCCGCTGTTGGTCATATATATCTAGTAGCTTAATTATGTGTGTATAATGACATATAATTAAATTGTACGTCTCTATGTAACCGACCGACAAGTGTAACTCTATGTTGGTGTGCCTGCTTAGCGTTTGATCGCCACAATATAGGAAATCCGGTCGTGTAGTAAAAGGTTTGTCTGGACAGAGTTCGTTATATAGACAGCCTATATGACGACAGGACGGATTGACATTCATACACTCACCAAATGCTGCCCCAGTAGTTCCCGGAATATCCGTGACCAACCTGCGTGAACAAGACAACACAGAGAGGATATGATCAATAAAGATTTGATTTCGCCTATATACGTATATCTAGGCTTAGATGCCAACCTGACAGTGAGCTGGGATCCAGACCAAACCTATACCAATCTAGGATATACATGTGTGGAAGCCAAACCCAAACCAGCTTGGACCGTGACTTCGGCGGCCACCCACACCAAACTAAACCACTTGTGCGCTCAATCAATTAAAATATAATTTTTAACCCACTAATTCATCGGCACCATATGCTATTGTTTATATTTAGTCATAAGTAAAAGTAAAAAAAATAAATAGACACAATAAAAACACGTTGCAAACTCTATTATTCACTGTCAAACCAGATCAATCCACTTTAACAGGACCTAAACTAAATCAGCCCAATAGTCTTCTCAGCCTGTTTCGCCCCAAACCAATATAGTCCAAAAGCAAAACCGGACCAAAAAACCGGGTTTAGCCCAAACCATTGTCAGGTTGACTTAGATGCATGCCTAATTTTTTGTTGTTACTATTTAGACAACATGTAGTTTTGTCATTTTTGTTGTTACGAATTGTCTCTTCTTTTACTTGTACTAACTACTAGTTGATTAATTGTGTGAGATTGTTGCCTGGAAAGTCCTAAAAATTATTTCAGCCACATGAGACCATCCCATAGGATTTACATTTACATGCTGCGCAACTAGCTGTAATAATATAATATAATGGACTAGCCGCTAGCTAGCACATATATATGTAAATAGATCTAGCTAGTGATGAAAGGATGGATGCAGTCTGCAGGATGAGTCTATTTATTTACGTACCAGTGCAAATACTCCCTAAGGTTTGGGTCGCTTGGGGTCGGAGCATCCGGGTCGACCATGACCTGAAGAACCAGCCAGCAGTACGTGTGTTAGCTAGATACTGCACATATGCTGATATGCATGGCATGCATAATCACGAGCTAGCTTAGCTCGCTCGATCGATGCAGCTAGCATATATACGATCGGATCGACGATGGACGACGTATTTACAAGGGTGTATAATGTCCTCATGTCGGGTCCCCCGACCTCGACCCTGGGCTGGTGCACCACCATGGACGGCTTGAGCTCGCAGCCGTTGGATACGGTCCTGGCGCCGTAGCTGACCCTCAGGTTGGTGGTCCGGACGAAGGGGTCCAGCACGTCGCCGACCACCCTACCAACCACCAGCGAATCCCTGTCCCTGCTGCCGGCCATGTCCGGCCTCGTCGTCCGCCGGTCAACCGATCCGATCCCTAGCTACTAGCAGCTGAATTAATTAGTTAATTAACTACCAGCAGCATGCAACTACTTTGCTTGATCGATCGATCGATCGATCGAACAGGACTTATACTATAGCTAACTGTAGACGATAACTTGGATGAACGAAGAAGCTACCTTTCGTTTGGCTTTGGCCAAGGTACTTGCTAGTGGTTGGTGTTGGTTTGCATACTCTTGTTGTGTCCCACGCACACCCTCACTTTATATAGGACGGAGTAGTACTACCAGCAGGCCGGGATTGGACTTCGTTATGGCTGATCATGATCGACGATAGATGAGTGAGCTGAGAGTTTACTACTGTGTGGCTCTGTGCAATGCAATCAGAGCGAGAGACCTTTTGTTGCTGGCTGAGTCTGCTACCATACATCAGCTAGGGCCCATATAGAAGCTTCATATTCGGGTCAGGTCCTTTTTCTCTATCTTCACATTATGCATGCATATATGTGGACCTCAAGACATGCCGAGGGGGCATCCATCGCCCGTACAATTTGATCCCGACCGAATTGAAAAGCAGTGGCGGCCAGCAGGTAGCTCGATCCTGCCTAATGGAGACGGGCCGGAGACCGCACGTACGTAGTAGTAGTAGTAGCTAGCTAGCTAGTGCTGCCATGGCACCATGCATATAATTTATGTCTAGTCTCTATCTGAATCTTAAGCACGCAGCTGTTGCCCTCTCGCTAGCTCTCTAGCCAGCTAGCTTCTCAAATCACAGTAAGTAATCCATCTCCGTTGCATCTTGGGCTTAAACTAATCTGTCGAGAGTATGTCTGCCAATCAAGCGCGAGTTATCAGACAGACAGATAGACATATGCTTTTGATTTATGCATGGACGTCGCTCACCTTTTGTTTTCGCAGGTTATCATTTAATTATCTCCTGATTTGCTCATCATGCAGGCAGGAGCAGGATATATATACCTAGGGTACTTCATTATCTGATAATAGTTAACTAGCTAATAACTCATTATCTAATTAATTTGATTCAGCTAGTGGAATAGTTGTTTTTAAAGCTCAAGCTAACAATTAGCTTGTCTATTATCTATACCTACTTAGATTCAAAAAAGATAATTATTTAGCAGATAACTACTATATATATAATAGAGCCTTAGTTTTTTGTGCATATAGTATATACTACAGTAATTACATAGAATTTCCGGCCGGCCAGTACCACCTTATCTACCAGCCGAACAGCTAGGGTCACCGTACCTATCGGATCCATCTTTCCGCAAAAATTATTAAAGCTTACTTTTATTGGCGCGTGGTATATATACTAGTAGTGACGATGCACGATGCTAAAGGTGAACAAGATCAGAACACGTTGAATAGTCAAGGACGGTCGAGCGAGCGATCGCTAGTTTTTTTTTTTTTTTTTTTTTTTTTTTTTAGCAGAGCGAGACACAAAGGTACGGTGTCTGTGTGTGGTCGGAAAGGATGAAGAAGACGGCGATGCAAGCATGTCAGATCACTTGCCGTAAATGGTATAGCTTACACAGGACGCGCACCCGAAATACGTTAAGCAGCAGCTTCATCCCATCATTATCCCCGAATATTATGACACCTACCACCACCACGATCAAGCTAGTCAGAGAGTATCAGTTTAGGCTATCCGCACTGGGACCTGTATCCCCGTCCGGTATCGCGTTTTGGCGGACGAAACGGCCGCAGTGGCAAACGCTTCGACGCCAAGTCATCCGGAATCGGGCGCGCCAGCCGCCACATTTGGCGCGGTAGCGTGCCTCCGCTACGGCCTGCGTGGCGCGGGTCCCGCGCGGCGTAGGAGAGAGAATGACCGGCTCCGCTGCTGCCGCCCACCGGACAGAGAAGAGAGAGGAGGCGCGGGGAGGAGGGAGCAGCAAAGCGAGCAGCTCCGCCAAGCGGAGGGGAGGCCAGAGGCGGTGGAGGCGTCCCGCTACGCCGGGGCGGGGCCCGCGCTGCCTCGCCCTCTGCTCCGCGGACGGGAGGCGGGTGGAGAGCGCAGGGAGGACATGCGCCCGCGGCTGGCCTCAAGCTCCGCCCGCCGAGGAAAGTCCGCCGCTGCGAAGAGGTCCCCTGCCACGACGAGACTGGGAAGGAGGAGGGCTGCCGGCCGCGAGGTCCCTGCGCAGCCCTGCCGCCGCAACGGCAGGAAGGAGGAGCTGCGCCCGCCTGTGGCTCGCGGAGGCTGATCCGCTGCCCTCGGAGCCGCCCGCGCCATTTCTTCGCCGCCCCTCGGGCCGCGGCATGCGTTTCCTCGCGCCGCCCTCGGAGAACACCGCGGAAGATGGCGGCTCGTCCTCCCGGGCGCGGCGCAATGGGGCAAGGCGGGAGCCGCTCGGCGGGCCCGTGCGCAGCTCGGCCGCCCGTGACTAGAGAGGAAGGACGGAGCAGCGCCAGCCCGGGCTCGCGGAGGCGGGATCCGCTGCCTGGAGCCGCCGCACCTTTGCCCACGCCGGGGGAGTGCCCCGACGACGAATGGCGACGGCGCCCGGCTGGGGCAAGGCGGAGGCCACACGCGCCTCCCCTGTCGCCGCGCCTTTGGCCGGTGGGTGCGATGGGGAAGAAGGGGAAAGGAAGAGGAGAGAGAGAATGGTGAGAGAGGGCATCCGTGGAAAAAAAAGCAACTGCATGTGGGTCCCACTGGTTTAGAGTAGAGATATAGAGGATGAATGAATGCAGAAGAAATTGATATAGAGGAGAGAATCCCCGATAACTAGGACGGAATATTCTTTTTTTAGAGGATGGATTTAGAAGACGATAAGTGCGGAGAGCGCTTTTACAAAGCGCCCACCTTTATTTAAGGTCCTTTAATATAAGTTTGGCACAGTACAACTCCAGTCTCCAGGATCGATAATGCTTCATCTTTCCATTATTTCTTCCTTTGAATCTTGGATTGATGAATCTCTTTTGAGAAAAATTAGAGGCAAGGAGCTACGCGTCTAAATCTAATAAAGAAATAATAAATTTCCAAATCCTATACGGATATAATTCATTGTTTCATACATGTCTAATTAACTGCTTGGTAGATAATAAATGCTAGAGAATCATTTTTTCTTGAATACGCATGAGCGTATATCATTACATTAGAAGAAAAAGTGTTTTACTCCCTCCCGTACCTGAAAAGCTAGTTGTTCTGGGCGCTGCGAGCGTTTCTCAAAGCATGTCGTTCTACGCTCGCGGGGAGGACTTGGACGCGTTTGCCCCTGCGTTTCGGCTGCCGTTCCGCCTGCAGTGATCGTGCGTACGCTTGCCACTGCATTAATCGTGCCTCTTCGTTTCACTCGCCACCCGTTCTGCGCTCGCAATGCCTCACCGCATGCTCTCTTTAATTTCCTTCCTTGCCGCCTTCCTTGCCGCACGCTCGCTTTCCTTCTTCGCTGCGCGCCTTCCTTCCTCGCCGCTTGACTCCCTTCCTTCGTCGCCATGGAGCTCGCTGGACTCAGAGGTGGCGCCGGACTCTGAGGTTGTGCCGGACTCCTTCGAGATGGCGCCGCAGGTGGTGCCGGACTCCCTCAAGATGGTACTGAACTCCCTCGAGATGGTACCGGACTCCCTCGAGATGGTACTGGAGCCCGTCGAGATGGTGACGTGTGTTCGCTGCGGCACGTTCCACACCGACAGCGAGGACGAAGGCTGCTTCCAAGATCGCCACCACGCTCGTAAGTGTGCCCGTTGTGGTCTTCTACATAGTAACTACGATCTCACAGCATGGATATTGCATGACATGGAGAAATTTGATTGTGAGATCTACATTCCTAATGTGGAGAAGCTTCAAATGGATGGTAACACCATAATTCTGCCTGAGCACGTTATAAAGAAGTTGGACGAGCACATTGAGAAGATGAAGCAAGATGCCTCCATTAAGAAGATGAAGCAAGGTGCCATGGAAGATGCAAAGAAAGATCAGTAAGGTTACATGTCTCGTTCATTCAACCTAAGATGCATGCATCTCCTAATTTGCTTCTTCTAATTTGGTGCATAACCTAACTTGCCTTTTCATGCAGGGAGACTAGCAATGGCTTCAGCTAGCAATCCTTTAAGCTTCATGGCTTCCTTCAAAACACTCTGAAGTGTTATAACAATTCGGTTTGCTTTGTGTGGACAATAATCCATGAATGCCTACAAAAACATGCGTTGAAGAAATGAATCAATGACTGGACAATATTGTATGAATGCCTATAGAACATGTGTGAACAATTGATCCACTTACCTGTTGCACTGCTAGAACTAGATCTTTTATTGTTTTTGCATCCTTCTTGTATTGAAAAGCTTGAATAGCTCAAAAAAAAATCCAAGTATAGAATGTTAAAATCCGGAGAATTGGGTGCTTGACAAGTTAGGCGAATGTCAAACCCTTCTTCCTTAGCAGCCTCATAAAAAACAGGATCATCCACTTTTAAATGGGAAGGTGCTGTGGGGGTATAAACCCCTATACCCTCACAGACAGCCTTGGGCCTGCTCAGGGCTGGTGGCCCGGCCCACAAGATGAAGACGTGCGGCCCACGACGTGCACCGCACGGTATTGTAATAATACCAAATAGGCTACTTTGCTTGTAACTCGTCCCCTTCGAATATATAAGAAGGGGGGGGGTCCCCTAGAGGACAACTCATCTAGACACAGCTTGGATCATCGGGGATCCGGGCAACGATTTTTTCCCAATCATCAATAACGTAAGAAGAGCGGCGTAGGGTATTACGCATCAGGGCGGCCCGAACCTGGAGGTAAACCGTGTGTGCCGTTCTTCCTGTTCCATCTCGCTTGTAGTCTAATAGCGTGCCTCCACCACAAATCACTACCGTCGGTATACCCGTGGTAGACTGCCGCCGATATTTCGTCGATAGTGGCGTGCCAGGTAGGGGGTGCGCGTGCGCACTTAGGAGCAAACAAGATGGTTTCCTTCATTAAACTTCCATGGAGTTCGAGGCGGGTCCGACCTTCACCGTCGGGCGCATTCACATGGGCGTCCAGCGTAGCGACGACCACCGAACCGTGGAGGCGGTGCGGCCTGCTCCAAAGACACCAACGCCATCGACCACTTCACCGACAAGTTTGATCTCGTGATCTCTCTCGGGATCGCCGTGACTCGTCGGCGGCTTCCTTGGTGGAATCGATCCAAGATCGACCTGCCAGGGGACGGCTTCACCACCGTTCGTCACCGTCGGCACGCGGACGTTTGTTACCATGTCGACCACTCGAACCGACCAAATCCAAATATGGTCACGCATCGACCATCACCCATCCTCGTGTCGCCTCGGCTCGGTGCCACACACCGCGCCTCAGCCTCGTCATCATCGTCTCGACTACGAAATCGAACAAGCTAAGTATTAATATTTTAATTAATATTCCATCGTTCCTTCTACATATATCTTCGCCATACATGCGTCTTCATGACTTTTACCGACCACTACCAGAGTGCGCTCGAAACTTTTTCAACATGTCTGCATGTTTTTCTCATAAGCCGAATAGTTACGTCCTCCTATTCGAGTCTATCAGAAAAGGCACTGTCTCTAGTTCCTCCGACCACGTGTTACGGCTCTGAGCCACAGAACACAGAAGATACTAGCAGTCGCTCTCTAACGGTACTAGGGTCCTAAGCATTCCGGCACCGTGCTGTTCCACAGAGGTCACCTAGTCACCTAACGAGCTGATGTCTCTCTAGGATGAACTACACTACTCAAGGCTGTTTAAAAAACGGACTCGGCTAAAAAACAAAGTTTTTACCATCTTTTCGCCTAACAATCATACTAAGTATAATACATCACCCTGCTGATTTTTTGTACATCGTGTACTACTGCTCTTCATGTTTATTTTTCAGGTACACGGTTCGGTTGCCGAGCTTATTTACGCTGGGGGCCCGACCAGATTGAGGGGTCATCATCCAAGACTTCATCACCAACCGGTTGGTCGACCCAGTCGACCAATCGATCTGAAAGCTGGGCTCGCGGCCAGGCCGTGAGTCACATGCCTGGTCGACCAGTCTGCATGCGAGACCGGTTGCTTACCATGGTTATACACCGGTCGGCATAGCTTCCGACCGATCGACCAGGCTCGATAAAAGTCAAGTTTTTTTCTTAAAAACTTGCCACAACATGATCCTCATCTTCTACCAACCTTTGGGGATTACGTGGGCCCACGTCACCTAGCAAAGGATCGGGCCTATTCATTCTCTAAAGCGGGTCTGACCCCTACTATTCAGTTCTGGTTTTTCTGAAAAGCCGGATTTCTATAACGCCAATGATATCTGATATCATAAGCTGTCGTGGGCCCACGTCTCTAAACACGGGCTGCTTTTTTTTTTTTTTCTAGAGCAACATGCATCTTTCAACAAAGCGAGTACTTGACAGACTCGGTGGTTGGCTCTTCATCAAACCTGGGTCGGCAGACCTACTACAAGCTCCAACTATACAAGACTTCAAGCCCCACCGGGTCGACAAAAGCGCCACGGCGTTTTCCTCAAGATCCATGGTGCTCGGGGACTAGCTGTGGGGGTATAAACCCCTATACCCTCACGGACAGCCTTGGGCCTGCTTTCGGGGCTGGTGGCCCGCCCACAAGATGAAGACGCTGCACACGACGTGCACCGCACGGTATTTTAATAGTACCAAATAGGCTACTTTGCTTGTAACTCTGTTCCTTCGGAATATATAAGGAGGGGCAGGGGTCTCTAGAGGACAACTCATCTAGACACAGCTTGGATCATCAGGATCTGGGCAACGGTTTTTCCCAATCATCAATAACGTAAGAGCGGGGACGTAGGGTATTACGCATCGCGCGGCCCGAACCTGGGTAAACCGTGTGTGTTGTTCTTTACGCTCCATCTCACTTGTAGTCTAATAGCGTGCCTCCACCACAAATCACTACCGTCGATATACCCGTGGTAGACTGCCGCCGATATTTTTCGTCGACAGATGCATTATCTTGTTGTATGAAAATTGGTTTGTTCACATCTTCTCTTGGCCATTTGGGTCGAATGGCAGGCAGCATATTGTTCACCATGAAATCTCTAATCACTCCTCTTTGAAGTTATTGGCTTGATTACTCGTTCTCCACGAATACGGTTGTGACTTCTTCTTACGGCATTTTCATAAGTGACAAGTGGAAAACAACCAATTTTCCCATTAAAAACACATTCCCCATTCCTAAACCTTGGCCGAGCACAAAACGCACAAAAACATGAGCCTATAAGGATGTAATTCTTGTTCTTACAGGGGTGTGTGTGTGTGTGTGTGACCATGATATAAATCATATCCAGAGGCGGAGCTAGGAATGATATTGT
The DNA here is from genome assembly GCA_015844335.1 of Chrysopogon serrulatus. Classification (NCBI taxonomy): domain Eukaryota; kingdom Viridiplantae; phylum Streptophyta; class Magnoliopsida; order Poales; family Poaceae; genus Chrysopogon; species Chrysopogon serrulatus. The sequence continues at coordinate 276,529 of JADLZL010004426.1, read as the reverse complement.
TCGTTTTTTGAGTGCCAACAGTCACTTTTTTTGGAAAAAAATTGATGGGATTCTTTTTTTTTTTTGGTAAAAACTGTATGAGCTTGGGGGTGTCTTGCCCCGTCACCCCCTTATCTCCACCACTAATATCATCATACAGAGACATATAGCTTCCCATAGAGACATGTGGTAAATGCTTTTTAACTTAAAACTCATATTAACTTCCCCTTTTATTTTTTTTTTTATGTATTCTATATTTACTACCTTCGTTCCAAAAATTTAGTGTTTTTTTAGTTCTGTCATAAGTCAAACTATCTAAAATTTAATAAAAATAATATAATTGAATAATACTGATGTTTATAGTACCAAATAAATACCATTATATTTTTTCATAGAAGATATTGTCATAATATACCTATTTGATATCATAAATGTTGACAATATTTTCTCTATAAATTTGGTGGAACTTAATATATATAGTTTGACTTAGGATAAAATTGAAACATGGAGTTAATATGGATGCCAATATTCTCTTAAAGAATGGAACGTCTAATCACCTACATGCATGCATTATGATTTATATGCCGACATGAAAAGAAAGGCATCATCTATCTTGTTACGGCACAAAGACGAAGCCCTTTTTCCCTTCCCCTACGTCGACCTTTTTTTTTTATCCATGAATGATGCGCATCTACAGGTCAGTGAGACTAAAGTTTCGAGGACACATAAGGATTTACATTTACTTTTCATTGCCTTCAGTTATTGCTGAGAATATAGTATATCATCACCACCACCAACGGTCCCTATACAACACCACCATCTTGCCTGTTCTTATTTCACATCTGATGCCTTTAATTTTTAGTAACTGATCAATCGTTGTATGTGTAGCTCAATACACTCAAAACTTGCTTGTTTTCCTTCTCTACATGAACACAAAGCACACTATATTCATCTCACTAGCTCACATGTCAATCTTTTTTTTTCTTACGACAAATAAAAGGGAACCGCTTGGTCATCAATCACTGTTCGGAGTCGGAGGATACGTTCCTGGATTTCCGAGGAACATAACGCATAACCTTTTTCTCCCTGCCTTTCTAATGACAACAGGCATGTCGTTTCAGAATGGAATTCTCTTGCTCTTAACCAACCGGTCGGGGGGCCAGCTGGACAGCTGGTATATAAGTATGTTCGATGAGCTTCTTGGTGTGTCGCATCGCGCCGCGCGCACCTTACTAGATACTACGCACGACAACTACAAGGGGCGCGCGGGAGGATACGTACCAATCCATCTTTGTCACCAAAAGCAACAGCACTACAAGGCTACAAAGTCACGCTGGACAAAACTGAGTGCCGCAGCACAAGGCATTTCCGTCATTTCATGAACTTATACTAGATGACGACATGCATGTGCCACATTGCCATGCAAGGTGCTGCTATGATGAGACGTGCATAAGTATGATGCATCCCTTTTGCTAAACGGTACAAATAATAATCTCATATGGTGTATGGGATTTGATGTGAAATCAACATTTAATTATAGTTTGACATGTCCGTAAGAATCTTAGTATGTGTTAGACACCCAAAATTGTTCAAAGTGCATAATAGACTCCGTCATTATACTTCTGCCGTCGAGATGTTAAAAAACAAATTTGGAACATCTCATTTGGAGCCTGGACGAAGAAAACACCTTTTCAGGGCCGAAACCATTTTTCCAAACTATCTCGGATGCAACAATGGACTACACCATTGTGTTACTCTTGTCGAGCTAATCGAAAAATATTTATGGATCGCCTTGTTATGAGTCCGGATAAGTTAATGATGATTTTCAGAAGGCTTTTTGTCATGGACCTACAGCAAAGCCGGCCGGGCCGGTTTGAAATCAGCTAGGCCGGTTTTTACGGCCCAGATTCGATCCTCGTGTTTGCCATGGGGTTTTCGACCCCCTTTCAGGATAAGGCCTCCTGCACCTTGTAAATATAAGGTCTACCGCCGACTGAGGTCTCAACATACACAATCAATCCAAATTATAATTTACTTTACATCTTTTTGCCCTAGTTTCTTCCAACCTTCATGTTGTTGTTCATCGCTTGATCCAATACCAAAGACGATGCCCTAGACTTGCTTGTTGGTTGAACTGGTACCCGGCAACATCCTTGCCCTGATAGTAGGATCCCTCCTGGGCGAGAACTTCAACGATGAACCTGGAAGCATTGAGTGGCAGTTTGCTCTTAGTGTAACATATAGAGCTTTTATTTCTCGGACAAATAAATTTCATTCTTACATTACTGAGAAAGAAAGGAGGTCAAGTGTATTATGACACTAATGAAGTTATGGCCATAGTTATGCGAAGAGAAAAGGCATGACACAAGTGGATGGCAAAGAAAGAGTTGATTCGGACAAAACTCAACGACACAATATCCATTCTGAATCAACATCATCTCAAGAAAAACTTTAGTTGTGCCGGCAAAATATGGAAAGCACAAGAAATTAGCTAGACTTGATTTTCAAGAGCCAAAGGGTAGCCTATTTATCTAGTGACTATCATGTTGTTCATGATCTCAATTTATATGTAGCCATAGCCAAACTACGTTTGGTTATAAATAACAACAAGTCATTAAGGATGAAACCCCCCAAAAACAAGGAGAAGATGACAGAGTATCAAGAACTAATGCCTTACAATGGTGTTGGAGGGATGAGTAGCATCATCCAAATCAAGAACCTTCACTTCTCTAACATGATCGACAAGGTACAAAGCACAAGTAATATTTTTACAAAATTCTCAATCTGGTCATATCATTTCAGTTGCTACATCTATTAGTGATAGTTTTCCTAGTAGTGTTAAGAGACCACTTGAGGAAGGTATTTTACTTGTCGATAATGAAATAAATTCATACTGTAGAGGCCGATAACAATATTTTGTCAAAGTTAAAACTTTCCCCAATGTTTACCTTAGATTCTATATCTATGTGGGTTGCTTTACTTGCTTTAGGTTCAGCTCATAATTGGTCAAATTTTGTAGTTATTTTAGGTTTAATGATTCTGGACCAAAATTGAAAGATATTGCATATGTCAGTGTTGGTTTTATGAGCAACTTTAAAATATCTAGCAAGAAAGGCAAGTGCAATGTCTAATGTTCAATCTGACCCATTCGTTTGCTCAGCTTTAAAGCTGACTCCACAAAATAGTTGGATAAAGAAATTAATGTACACCTTTGACTTTACAAGTAGTACTTTGGGCTTATGTTTTGTTCGATTGGATTGTATTACCTCAGTCGACTGTCATCCCTAGGATAGGGTAGTCTTATCCCTTGTGGAGTCGAGCTCTCTTGAAAATTATATCAAAATACGACAAACCCGATGTGGACCGCTAAAACTAGCTTAGCCAGTTTTTGTGGAGATAAATCTTTCTGAGAGCATATTTCCTCGTACCAACTCCAAATTGGACATTATTTTCCTTTGAGTAAAATGCATGAATAGTCCATTAACTTGTAACGCTGTGTCGATTTAGTCCATCAGGTTTGAAAATGCATTTTTGGGTCCATAACCTTGATTTGTGGTGCATCAATAGTCCGATGACGTCATCACAAGTTTTTTGTTCATTGGGGGCGTGGACTGCCCACCGTGACCAGTCCATGCCTTGTCTGACCGGGTCCTCGCCTTGTCTGCCTCGGCCGCCTAGTCCATGCACACGATGACCGTGACCAAAACCGATTGCTTGGGGGCGGCGCCCACGAAAACCCAGGAGTCCCTCCAGCAGTGCCATCACCTTCATGGCCCGCCCCATGCCGTCCCGCACCTCCGGGCTGCGGGTGTATATGCGAGTCCATGGCGCCCCGCCATGAGCAGCCCACCGCCGAGGCCCGCCACCCGCGATGGACACCCTCTGGTAATTGTTGAGGCAAGAAATTTGACGCTTTTTTTAGGAGCACCAGCCGGTCGGAGTCGGAGCTAATCCGGCGTTGTTGGCTTGGTCTGCTGCTTGTCACCGTCGGAGCTCGTGGGTGGCACGTAGGTGGCGAACAAGAGCGCCAGGGCGAGGTCGCCGAGCCATACGGCCGCCGCCACGCCCGGACAGGACACGGCACGATCATCGTGATCGCTCGCCCGCCAACGACGACACGGCACCCCTGCAGCCCTCCGTCAGCTCCGTGAAAGCAAGCCTCCGGTATCGGCGGCGATTCCTTGTACTCAATGGACCAGGGGTCTTTTGCGCCGTGCAGGGGCCGCAGCGGAGGCCACCTCGACCTCCGCCTCCGGTGCCGCTTCCTCATGCGGTCAATGCCAACAGCAAGACGACAGCCGATTTGTCCTCACTTTTGATGCAAGCGAGAAGACACGCCCGATTTGTCCGGTGTTCATATGGTGGAGCCTATACCTATATGCCCGTGCAGGAGGAGGAGGAGGAGCACGACATGGCCGAGGCGGGATCCAGTCCAACGACGACAGCACCTTCCCTCCCCTCACTTGATGACAACGAGCCCGCGAGATCTTATGGCCGGCCGTGTGCGTGGGTTCTACTGGACTACACCGCGACCAGGGTGATCTTCTCCTGCGCCCACCTGCATCGATCGCTCTCCCTATTACTCTTCGACCGCCCGACACCGTCACCTGCCGTCCCCAGTGACTGTTTTACTCCGCGTCTCCGACACCGGAGCGAAACTGGAGCGGCTCATCGCCTGCTATTGGCGCGATGAGCAAAGTCCTCGAGCACGCCCGAACCTGAAGACGCTGTCGCTAGCCTTCCATCCGCAAGAACACGACTGGTGGCCGGGCGGGCGGCGACTTTGCCGCAGCAAGAAGGAGCTACTTGGCGCGCACCATCTCAGCTACAATCTGCCCTTGGTTCGCGCGACGCCGAGCGCCATGATCCCTTGCCCGAGGCGTGTGCATGGACTAGGCGGCCGAGGCAGACAAGGCGAGGACCCAGTCAGACAAGGCATGGACTGGTCACGATGGGCAGTCCACGTCCACGTAGACAAAAAAACTTGTGATGACGTTATCTGGACTATTGATGCACCACAAATCAAGGTTATGGACCCAAAAATGCATTTTCAAACCTGATGGACTAAATCGACACAGCGTTACAAGTTAATGGATTATTCATGCATTTTACTCTTTTTCTTTTGTCAGACATCTTGATGAGAGGAAAACAATGGTCAAGTCCATTCTTCAATTAAAGGAAGTCTACAAAACCGGTTGAGCCAATTCATGCTGGGCGATTTCTCGTTGTCACGTTTTCTTCATTCGAACTCTAAATTAGACGTTCCATATGTGTTTTTCGACCATCTCAATAAGAGGAATGCAATATTGGAGTCCATTACACATTTTGACAAAGTTACCAAAACCGATTGTTTGGGCTGATGAAAATCTAAGATCAGTCCCTTTTGACAAGTTTAATTGTCAATGGCTAGTAATATGGGCAGAGCCATATTGGGGCCATAGGTGGCCATGCCGCCCGCCCCCCCCGGGCCACTGAGATTTACTCCCTCTGGTAATTAGTCTGGACCAAGAAATTTGTTAGCTTTTTTTTAGGGAACCACGCGTTCCATTAATCAAGTGATCCAGACAAATCGCTGGTCACCAACACAATTCACCAGGACCGAACACAACATCAACCTAGCTAGATCATATGTGCGACGCTATTACAGGATCGCAGAACATGAGCGACTAGAACTTCAGAAAACTCACCCGACAGCAAATCCTTCAGCTCATGAATCAAGCCTCCCATTGACGCTAGTCTGTACTCAATCGACTTCAGGGCTTTTGGGTCACCAGCAAAGCATATCAGTTTCCAACATAATGCGGTCAATGCCTAGTGACCGAGCTGCTCTCACTCCTTTGATGCAAGCGATTAGCTCAGTCTGCCAAGCCTCCAGTGCAGCATGCTCAACATTCCCAGCACCCACTTGGATTACTTCCCTTGAGTTAATTGTTCTTGTGTTTTTTTACCTCCGCTTGATTTTATCTCCCTCGTTTTTCCCATCATGCATCCATGCAAATCTTTTTTGTGAAATACGACATCTAAAAATAGTATTACTTGAGGTGCATTGTTATGAGGCACACATGTAGGCTTTTGAATGTTTTACTCTCCCACAAAAGCACGAGCAGAAACACGACACACTTTTTCTGACTTTTTTTTTCAAAAATCAAATACAACAAGTAAAAAAATGAAGTATATGAAGACCGGAGTAATTCGGCACATGGAATGCCTTGCTGTTATTGGCTTGAAGGAGAGAAAAGAATATAGATAGAGCAGTAGGTTATGAAAGAGAAGAGAAACACAGAGCTATATGTAATGCTACCCTATTGAGAGAGTAGGCGCGCCGCAACTCACCCCCCCCCCAACCCCATGTCTAATATGAGGCTCCGCCACTGGCTAGTAATAATACAAAAAAACAAATTCCTGTGCATATACTACAACTACTTACGTGCGCATAATTTTTTTTATTTTCGTATCAGTTGATATGATTTTAAATCTCACCTCTGCGTCAGCAAGGTGGCGTACTAATAACTAACCGCCGAATACGGCGTAGCATATGGAAGCGCAAGTCAATTCGTGGAAAATGGCACCGGTGCCGCTGCCTTTATCCAGCTAGCAACACCAGCGGCCAGCGGCCATTAGCAAACGGGATGTCGTCGTCCCTAGCCTCTTGCAGCAGAGGTAGCTTTCCTCGAGAGATTCCAGCTTTTCTAGAGGATAGAAAAAAAAAACCGGCATTTTGATGGCCTGAGGATCCAAATCCAAATGTTACAGATTATTGCATTGGACAGGGACGGCCTGACGAGAGAGCAGAATCAGATTGCATTTGCTTGGCCTCCAACTCAGGATCGTGTCCCTCTTCGCGTGCATCTTTCCCCCTGGGACTTGGAGTACGAGATAAAGCCTGCAACCAGCAGTCTTTCAAGGGAAATGCCCTGGAAGGCTGGGTAATAATCTGTTATGCTACTTGCAACTTGCAAGTCTTTCCGAGGAAATGATAACACGATTTCGCTTTCATGTATATTCTGGAGCCTGAAAGTTCACGTGGGGGACGGCGAGGTGCATGCGACTAGCAAAAACATCACGAGTGGGAAGAAGGTATATATGTAGCATATCGTTTGATATCTAATATGATCTACATAGTCTTTACCAAGCAAACTGAAGAATCGACTCATGTCATGTAAATCTGTTTAATATAATGTTTAGCCAACAGGCAACAGCTATGACGTGTCTGGGTTCCTTAATAACCTAGTGTTTGAGGAAGAGCAATAATTAAGTTAAACTATATCCACGTAGTACAAGTATAGGTTTTGAATGTTTAAACGTGGTGACTTCATCGATACCAAAATCTATCGGCTCAATTTTTCGATGTACTTGTTTATGAGTGTTTGCGTCTTTATTGTGTATCATAATGCAAAAAAAAAAACTTCCATTCCTTCCTGCAAATTGTCAAACCAGTTGATTGTAACAACCACAAGTAACAATAACTACAATAGTGCCCTCACATACCTAGTACATTTTTGGAACGTGCGAGGGTAGAACAGGAACAACACGAGCTTTGAGAATCATGCCAAGAGACCCTGCCTTCCCATGAAATGTATATGATGGTATTGTAGAGTTTGCCTACAGTAAAGTCTTCGACTCTCTAGCTGGGAGGCGATCTCGATGAGAACTTCGACTCAGCAATCTTGGTGTAGTCTTCAACCAGCCCAATTCAGCTAAGTCTTGAATTTAGTGGGCTTGTAGAAAGTCTCAGCCTCAACGGCCTTTTTTCACAAATTACAAATACCAGACACTACTGCGGTGCACTATATAATAAGTTCAAGGACGTACACATACGTTTTGAATATTTATGGACCTAAATGATACCCCTGATTAGTTTAGGAGGTCGTTCATGCATTTACCTTACTCAACTAAATAAGGATTTGTGTTGTGATTATAATAACTGGTTGAAATAATCTAATTGTGATCTAATTAAAAAAATAGGCTAGATTATATCTGGTAGATTTTGTCGACCTCATATGTGCACCATTCGACGGATTATCCGTACCTACATGGATATCAAAACTCTTATTTATATACTCGAAATTTGAATTCAGATCGAATCAGACAGCAGGGAATTATATCCGTGGCACTTTTTTTTTTTTGGTTATTCCTGGCACTTTCATCAAACGCATTTGGTGTGTGTGAAGTCTGGAAAAAAAAATCCCTATTATATAGAAAAAAGAATATCGGGGCAGCCCAGCAGTTGGAGCCCAGCAATGGGCTTTCCCGTATGTTTCAATGTCCAGCCAACCCTTTTAAGAAAGGAAATCGAGCCAGCCCATCACGAGGGCCGCCGCCGGCACTCTGGCGCCGTGCGCGGCGCCAGTCGCCGTGTGTGCCGCCAATGGCAGCAGGACCAACACGTCGTCAAGTCAGAGGAGTCTGCTGGACTCTGGAGGCGAGCCGGCGATCTGCCGTGATCTCCTTCTCTCTCTCGGGCACACTGCTGCCTGCCTTGCGGTGGTTTGCATGCACACGGCCCCCGCCGGCCTGACGACGCACGTGGTACAATGTACGGGCGTCCTGCTTTGGCTCGGATGATCCAGGAATGATCGAATGAGATCTTGGTGATGTTGAACGTTGTTACGCACACACGGTAATAAGAAGAAGTTAATTGCGTGCAGCAAATTAAAGTAAAACATCATCGTAGTCGTAGGGTGTTATTGCTTATTCTCCATCCATCATTTACCGGCACTGCTACGGCCGGTCTAATGTTCTTGTCGTCGTCTGGCCGCCAAACCATTCCTCGCCACGCGGCCGCGTGCCGTACGGACGTGTCGATCCAGAGGAAACCGGCCGGTTGCTACCTGAGCTGCGTCGTCGTCGCCGTCGTCATTCCGTTACGTATCGTCGGAAGGCCAGCCATTCCCTTCCCTCCAAGGAATTTCTACTTTCCCATCCAATCTTGTTGAAGAGGTCAGTTACCATGACCCCGAGGTAACAATCGACATCTCTGCATGCTACGCTGATAACCGAATGACGACATCCACCACCTGCATGCATATGCTGCCGAGTATACTACCAGTGGTACAAATATATATTTTTGTTTTCATGCATGCATGCATACAAGTCGTCGAGTGCACTCACAGGCAAGATGCCCAGACCACCATACAATATATATATATATACACTATGGTAGCTAGTGAAAAAAAAATGCGATCGTATTTTTTTTTTGATAAAACACCGAGTTGGTCATAAAAAAAAAACAAATGGCCAAACGAGCTGTCCGGCATGACCTAACACAAGCCCGATAAAAGCACGGTCTGATGAGGGCTAGCCCACAACATACGGGGACATCGGGCCATGCCAATAAATTAAGACGTCTTTGTGCCTTTAAGCATCGGCCACGGCATGGCATGTCAAACCAATTTTCGAGTCGGGTTAGCCTGATAAGTGCGATCTGCAAAGCAGGTCATGTCAATTTAAGGTCCATATCTTCGTGTCGCCGCCTCTTCGGTGGCCCCATCACAAGGAAGCGTCATCGTGCTGCGAAGGAGCGTCAAGCAGGAAGGAGTCGACAGTCGACACCCGAGACGTCGGCGAGGGGGCATAGCCTCAAGGGAGGGAGTCAGCCGACGGGATTAGGGAGGAAGCTTGTGCAGTCGGTTGAGAGGCGAAGTGTGCATGGATCAGAGAAGGCTACGAGGGTGGAGGCACGATGACCGGTAAAAGCTGCATGGAGAACTCCATGCTTGCGCGAGGAAGGGAATGGGGAGGCAGCAGATAGAGTGGTGTGGCTGCAGGCAACTAGCGTGTGGGAAGGGAATTGAGAGGACAAATAGAAGCTAGGGTTAGGACTTAAGTAGGTTGGTGTAATCCTTGACTGAACAGCAGGCCTTTATCGGGTCTAGAGCATTTTAGCAGGTCATGTGCCGCCCGAGGTCCCCGCGCAAGCCAAAATAGTGGGCATTGGGCCAGGCTACCAGGCAAGAGCGAAGCTGCGTTGAGCTTTGCCTGGTGCCTATGCACCAAGGAAAGGATTTTTTTTCCCACTAACTAGATAAACTTTCACTAAGTATTTATACTGTCCTTTTTAGCATTGTACCACCATAAATTTAAAGCTGCCTTTGCCCCTGCTACCGGGCCGCGGGCCACGGGCTGAATCAGAAATCTGAATGCATGGATGTGCTTCACGCACTAGAAGAAATTAAATTCTGAAACTAGAATTAGACGACTATTCCTCTGACAATCGACCAGTCCCGTTGTCGTCTCCATTCAACTCCGATTCGCCGGTTGCTTCTTCCAGCACTACTACAGATTCGGTTATCGGTGCGGCACCTTTGTCGTGTCGGTTATACAAAACCGCACGCGATAACCCATCTGTGCGGTTCTTTGCTTCAAAATCGAAACATGTCTGGGGGAGCCATGAGAACCGACACTTTGAAGAGCCTTATCGGTGCCGGTTAGCATTTGGAACCGCCATTGATGCCCTCGGTTTACATCACTGCCGGTTCTAGAATAGAACCGACATTGAACATACCGTTTCAATGGCGGTTCTGGCTTGAAACCGCCCGGTGATGAACCGACACACCACAAAAAGGTGGCAGGCGTCCTCTTCTTCCTCTCCACTCTGCCATTCTCGAGCGAGGAAGCCGCCGTGGGCCTCCCCGCCTCCATTGTTGCGGCTGCTGTTTCTCCATGAATGAAGCAAGGTTTTCTTGAAATTAGGCCAACCGATTGCTTTATTTGCACTAAAGGTTAGTAGCCAACAAATAATCCTTGGATTGTGACCATTAATTATGGCTAATTTGTTTGATATGATCTTTTTTTTGTGCTTTCTTTTCTAGGGAGCTTGAAATTAGATTTTGAGGGAGCCTTGAAATCGAATTGTGGATAATCTACTTGTACAAAAGGTTAGTGTGTACCAACCCATATATATTTCTTAGGTATATCTACATGATCAATGCTAAAGATTGATATTAATTAGTATGTGATATATTAATTGGTTAGTGTTAGTTAGCACTAGAGAGTCTAGATTAAATTCTTATTATGATAAATATTAGTATTGATTAATATTAGAACCGATATGTGATACATTGATTGTACAGTGTTAGTTAGCAAATGAACCAATATGCTTAGTATTGATTAATATTAGTATGTGATGGTATAAGTAGTTGTAGGTAGTTAGAAGTTGAGAGTATTATTTCTATTAGATTTATGACGAGCAAATTAATTATTTTGTCACCTACCAAAACATTGTTTAATTTAGACTTAAATTATTGTCAATGGTGCAAACTAAATGTTCATGGAATAATCTTTAATATTTGTATGTTAACTCTTTATGATTATTACGTACCATAATAATTCTTTATGATTATTCTATAGTAATTTATGTCAACAAATTATTTGTATGTTAACTTTAATATTGTTTAATATTTGGTGCAAACTAAATGTTCATGGAATAATCTTTAATTCTAATATTGTTGTCTCTAATTTTTTATTTTCTTAAATTTCATGTTTCGTCGCATGTCTGTATTGTTTAGCTAAAAATTTAATTTATATGTGTGTCTCAGATCATTTTTGCGTGTCTTGATGTGTCCTAATATTATCAATGCAGAGATGGATCGAGAGTGGATGTACGGTGTGTCCCGAACGGACCCACGGTACTTGATTGGTGTCTCCAGCTTCCTCCACGTAGCCAAAGCTAATGTTCGTGAGTGGCAACCTGTATTCTGTCCATGCAAAGATTGTGGAAATGTTAGAAAATGGAGAACGTTGGAATCCATACGTACACATTTGATCACAAGGGGGTTCATGAGTGACTACACGATATGGAGTATGCATGGGGAAGTTGTTGACAATGTTCCACAAGAACATTACAATGATGATGTGCCCATGCCTGACATAGCCGTCCCACGAGAATGTGACAAACGAGGATCCTAGTGTCAACATCGTGTACCGAGGCTACCGCCGTTAATGATATCTTTGAGGGATACGTTAGCTGACGACACCGAGCATAATGATGGCATTTCGCGCTTGCTACATGATGTTGAGAGTGGATTCCTTAGCGATAGACAGTTGAAAAAAACTAGAGAAAATGAGAAAAGATGGCAAGACACCATTGTATCCGGGGTGTGGATCGAGCAAACTTGAAGCGAACATCATGCTATTAGAGTTCAAATCTTCAAATGGATTGAGCGATAAAGGCTTCGATCACTGCTAGGAATAGTAAGAAAACTGCTACCACCACAAAATGAGCTTCCGAAAAAGACATACCTATGTAAGCAAATGATCTGTCCAATCGGTCTTGAGGTTGAAAAAAATCCATGCATGTCCCAATGATTGCATACTATACCGTGGAGATAAATACAAAGACTTGGATGCGTGCCCTAGGTGTAAAGCTCCTAGGTACAAGCAAGGGCCGTCCCAACGATGGTAGCAAGACAAAAGGAGGGCCTGTAAAAGGTAGTCCGGTATTTTCCTATAGCTCCACGGGTGCATAGGCTATTTGCAAATGCAAAGTCAGCCAAGTTGTTACTGTTGCACGGTGAAGAGCGTAAGAAAGATACAATCTTTGCGGCACCCGGCCGATGGGGCGATCGGAGGACTATTAACACCATGTGCTATAAGAACATTGGTGGTGAGGTGCGGCACCTTTGGGTGGGTTTGAGCACAGATGGCATGAATCCTTTCGACCGGGTTAGAAGCAATCATAGCACTTGGCCGGTGACGCTTTGTATATACAACCTTCCACCTTGGTGCTGTATGAAGAGGTCATACATCCGGATGCCACTACTGATCCAAGGGCCGAAACAACCTTGGGAACGATATCGATGTTTTCCTAGAACCAAAGATTGATGAACCGTTGGAGTTGTGGCATCTGGGGGTACCGAATGTTTGGGATGAGTATAAAAAGGAACATGTGACAATCAAGGTAGTACTAATCGCTACAATCACAGATCTGCCAGGCGAGGTAGCTTATCCGGAGAGAAGACAAAAAGGATATCTTTGGATGCGTAGAGTGCTTGGACTCAACCCATGCGGTACATCTACCGGAAAACAAGAAAATGGCTTATATGGGTCACCGTATGTTCCTACCGATGACCACCCTTACCGCGAAAAACAAAAAAGACTTCGATGGGACAATTGAAAGACGTGGACCTCCAGATTATCGAAATGGAAAACAGATACTACGAGAGGTTAGCAAACTCAATGTTGTCTATGGAAAGGGTGGGGCGGTTTCGGGCACCGCCGAGTCTATTTGGAAGAAAAAGTCAATTTTCTAAAACTACCTTATTGGCCGTTATTGAGTGTACGTCATTGCCTTGATCCAATGCACATTACTAAAAATGTGTGTGGCAACACGCTCAACACCTTAATGAACACGGGAGGCACAAACAAAAGATTCACTCGCAACACGTCTAGATATGAAACACTTAGGGGTGAGGAAGGAGCTGCATCCGGTCACTCTTGAGGATGGTCAAATAAAACTTCCGGTGGCATCATGGACACCGAAAACAACAGAAAAAAGAGGTGCTCCTTTCATTCTTCAATGAACTAAAAGTCCCGACAGTCTTGTGCCAACCCGAAGAGGCTAGTGAACATGAGAGAGTTGAAATTTAACTATGGTTGTATGAAGGCCCATGACCTGTCATGTCATTATGACTCGCTTACTCCCAAGTAGCCCTCGTGGTATCCTACGACAAGGTTCGCACCCCAATCATAAAATTGTGCTCATTTTTCAATGCAATCTCGAGAAAAGGTTATTGATATGTCAAAACTAGACCCACCGCTTGTTGGACATTGTGGAGACACTATGTCGTTTAGAGATGCATTTTCCGCCTACCTTCTTTGATATGTCCGTGCATCTACTTGTTCATCTTGTTGACCAAATTCGAGGCCTTGGTCCAATGTACCTGCATCGATGTTCCCTTTTGAAAGGCTGATGAAAGTTTTTAGAAAGTATGTTCGAACAGATTTAGACCCGAAAGGTAGTATGGTTGAAGGATGGACAAACGGAGGAGGCAATTGAGTTTTGCACATATTATTTGGACATCAACCGTGTCGGAGTTCCAATATCTTGTCACGAGGGAAGACTAGGGGGCAAAGGAACTATCGGTGAGAAATCGTTCACAATGACGTGACACGCTTCTTTTAGACAGGCGCGATTCATTTGTCCTCCAACAAGCCACGGGTATAATGTCATACATTGAAGAGCACCGACAGTTGCTTCAAACTTTATACATCAATAGAACACAAGCTTGGCGTGAAAAGAAACATAAGGAGGAGTTTGTCGACTGGTTACGGTGTCGTTTGATTGGAATAAAATTGAATTCTCACCGGATCTACTAGCCAAGGGAGCTTCATCTACATATCTTAAGTATGAAGGGTATGAAATCAATGGATATACATTTTACACTACAAAACAAGATGGAAAGAGCACCTTCCAAAATAGTGGTGTTAAACTCGATGCCCACGATGAAAAACGGCAATGTGGAAGCGACATACTATGGTTCCATAGAGGAAATATGGGAGTTAGACTACGGACACCAATTAAAGGTCGCTCTGTTTCGATGTAAGTGGGTCCGCCTTGAGGGCGTAAACATTGACAAAGTTGGATTCACAACCGTTGATCTAAACAAGACCGCATATAAAGACGATCCATTCGTCCTTGCAAAAGATGTTACGCAAATCTTTTATTCAAGGGACAATGAGACAAAAGGAAGACTCAAAGTAGTTCTGCAAGGGAAAAGAAAGATTGTGGGTGTTGAAGGAGTTACGAGACGAAGAAGACTACAAGGGTTACCAGAAATGGCTCCCTTTGGATCGGCGTTAACCTAGCTATCCTTGAAGAAAGTGATAAACCGGCTTATGTACGTTGTGATCATGATGAGTCCATCATTGTTCCCGCACCTTAACAAGACTTTTTCTGAAATTATGTAATTAATCTTAATGATCATGTAATCATAAATTTAGGTTGCCTCAAGAATTTTATTGTACGACAATAACTGCATCGAAAATATTTTCAACTTATATTGTAGTGCAAATTAATATATTTTAATTATTTATAATTTTACGAATTGTGGCTCATTGAATTGGGGTAGCTTTTGTTCTCAACAAAGGCGTGTCATCAATTCAATGAACAATGCCAATCCCGCGACCTTTTCAAAAGGCTCGGGTTCTTCGATGGCGGTTTTGCATGCGAACCGCCATCGAAGACGGCTTTTAGTGTCGGTTCTAAAGAAGAACCGCCATCGATGTATAGCTAACCGGTGCGGTTCTAATTTAGAGCCGGCACCGAAGCCCACATCCATCCAAAGACTTAAAAAAATACGCGCCTCATAGCTATCGGGAAGGTCCCAGCTCTCATGTATGGCCGATGGCACTTGGCTACCGGCTATATAATGGCAACCTGGGAGGCGCCTCTTCAAGCAAGTGCTTCCTTTCCTTCGCTCTTCGCTCCACTTTATGTGTGTGTTCTCATATACACGGAGGTTTAGGCTGGTTTTACTATATGTTCTCTCTTCGGAGAACACTAGAGGTTTATGCTTTGGCTCTATATTTTCCCACTAGGAGAAAGATTTCGATATGCAAATATCACTATCGTAGTCTAGGATGACACACAAGTGGGTACTAGAAGAATGTTTCTGATGCAGCTACGCAACCGTTTGGAGGTCTTGGGAGGCGAAGTATCTGTAACATTATATAGTCATGTTACATTTACTTCGTATTAGGTCGATGCATCCATGCATGTGCTGCAGACTCTTTGCGGCCGGGCATGGGTTCATCACAGCTACCTCCAAAGGTGTAGCTCTACTACCATCTCCGACATTCTTTGCATCCACTTCGACCCGATCTGGGTGCTAGAAGAATGTTTCTGAGATGGCTATTTTTTTATGTGTTTGTATACTTCGATCGTAACTTTGACCTTGTAGAGAAACAAGGTTTTTGTATTTATGAAATAAATATAATTTGTATCCTTGCAATAAATGTAATTTGTATGTGTGTGTGTTTCAATTTGTATTTTTTAAATACGTAATTTGTATTCTCTCTCACAAATATAATGTACAACAGTATAAAACAACTGAAACAAGCTTACATAGTCTAACACATAAATATACATAAAAGCGATACAAAACAAAGTAAAAATTAACCTCTCTAACCTAATTTGGGGGTGGCACAGTCGTTATCCATTCATGGTAGTGTATATCACGAATGGTGTAACCACATTCCCACATCAACGAAGGCCAATGCTCGTATTAGTGCACTCTCTCGTGCCTCACAAATACGAACACACGGGCCGACCATAGATATAGCCTACTATATGACTACCGGCATCCACCCCTCGCATTAATTATTATGCCATACTTGGCATCCTTGTGTAGTGAGCTGGCCAAAGTGTGCTTCATAGTTCGGGAATAACCAAGCTGCTCAATAGCTTGATCTAGAGTGGTGACAAGGCACATGCAAACATATGTATAATCATGGAGAAGAATCTGCAGAGAAAATTAGAGATAGTTGAATAAGTGATCTAATATTTAAAATACGAGATATATATAAAAATTATTATAGTTATACCACATCCATCTGGTTTGTAGGTCGCCATGATTTCGGCAAATTCCGCCACGTCTTGATTACCCGCACGCCAAGCCTGTATCTTGAAGGGCGAGTAATCGAGGAATGCGATAGCCAATGTGCTCCAAAGGCATGCAAAAGCGATTGCAACACGGCATTGAACTCGGCACTTAAGCGTGAAGGCATCTCTCGTCCCCTCTGCACAATTTGTTGTTGACACCCTGAAGGAGGCCTTGTAGGGATGGAGAAGCGCAGTTCACATGTCCACAAACGACCACGGGCATCAATGGTCGTGTCCTCAACTATCTCCGACGCCATAAAAAAGGTAAGTGTTGATTGCAACCACTGTATGGGAGATATAGTCTGCAATATTGGCGGTATATATATATACTGAGTACTATATGTATATAACCAACAATTTGTTATGAGACAACTATTTCTTACAATAGCCGGATAAGGGTGTTGTGGAACGGCCATATCCGGAGCGAACCACCCATCGCCAGTGTGGAAACCAGGTTGCTTTGGTGGGGGAGGTCCATTGTTCATCCCTAAGTAAAATAAATCAAAATATTTCAAAATGCATATTAATAGACATTTGAAAATAATAATGATAATAATAATATAGAAGAAGCCATACCAAAGATACCCGGGGAGCCATTGTTGAAACAGAGTGTGAGAGTGAGAGTGAGAGTGAGAGAGTGGGAGTGAAAGTAATATTCACTAGTGCGGGGCTGGTTAAATAGATTTAGCACTCATCACTGCCGGTTTTGTACTAAAACCGGCGGTGAAAAAATCAATTTCACTTGCCGGTGCTAAAGCACAACCGCCAATGATAAGTCTACAAACCGTAAAAATAATAAATGCAACACATAGTGTGTGAAAAAAATTGTCAAATGGTGAAAATGCATTAATAAAAGTTGTAGGAAATAATGAGTCCACCAAGTTTGATGTTCAAAAATTTTTGATTTGAGACACTATATCATGTATAAAATATAGTGGAACTTCTCCAAATTACAAATTTGAAAAATTCGAAACTAAAAAACTTGTCACATTGATATATGGTCACAGCTGGTGGATAGATCTTGATTTTACACAAATTTAGGAAAAAAAAGATCATCTCATTTGGAGTTAGGATGAGGGAGAAAAACTGGTTACAAATCTCATCAACCACATTAAAATCAGAAATCAGACCTAGCCACCAATGAACTAGTGATGAACATGTATGATTTCTGATTTTATTGTGATTGATGAGATTTGTAACCAGTTTTTCTCCCTCATCATAACTCCAAATGAGATGATCTTTTTTCCTAAATTTGTCCAAAATCAAGCTCTATCCACCTACTGTGACCATATATCATTGTGACTAGGTTTTTAGTTTTGAAATTTTCAAATTTGAAATTTGGAGAGGTTCCACTACATTTTATGCAGTATAGAGTGCCTCGAATCAAAAATTTTTGAACATCAAACTTGGTGCACCCATCATTCCCTACAACTTTTATTAATGCATTTTCACCATTTGACAATTTTTTCTCACACTATGTGTGAAAAATATTGAAACAACTCAAAATTCAAATCTCTGGCCAGATTTGAGCCATGTAAATTTCCTCAAATCAAAAAATTTTGAACTGCAAAGTTGGTGCACTCATGGTTATGTACAACTTTTTATTTATGTACACCTGATTCACAAATCTACACAACCCTTACCAGTGTTGTACATAACCATGAGTGCACCAACTTTGCGGTTCAAAATTTTTTTTTGATTTGAGGAAATTTACATGGCTCAAATCCGGCCGAGATTTGAATTTTGAGTTGTTTCAATATTTTTCACACATAGTGTGAGAAAAAATTGTCAAATGGTGAAAATGCATTAATAAAAGTTGTAGGGAATGATGGGTGCACCAAGTTTGATGTTCAAAAATTTTTTGATTCGAGGCACTCTATACTGCATAAAATGTAGTGGAACCTCTCCAAATTTCAAATTTGAAAATTTCAAAACTAAAAAACTGCTGAAATTGCTATATGGTTAGTGCAGCAAGAAAAAGAGGTTGATTTTAGACAAATTTAGGAAAAAAAAATCATCTTATTTGGAGTTAAAATGAGGGAGAAAAACTGGTAGGGATTCGAAAATCATCTTATTTGAAAATCATCAGCATATATAAATAAAATTTTAAAAAATTTGGCCCGGGTAGGGATTCGAACCCCGGCCGCGCCGAGGCAAATGAACGGGCAGTAACCATTACGCTACGTGGGGATGTTCGGAGTAGATAGGATATTTATATTTTTATTTGTTTAGCGTTCACTTCACCGCCGGGCCGGGCTTTAGCACCGGCGATGATATGGACCTTCAGTGCGGTTCCATTCATCACCGGCACTGAGGGTTCTTTCACCGCCGGGCCGGTGTTTAGCGCCGGCGGTGAAGGGTGGCCTGGTATAAAAGCATTATGTTCGCGCCTCTTCATTGAAAACCACTCCGACGCCGAAACAACCGCCGGAAAGATTCCGCCGCCATTGCCGCATTGTCGCACATTGCTCGCGGTGCTCGCCGCCGTTCCCGCGCTTACGCGCTGCACCGCCGCGCCTTTGGCCTCGGGCACCTCCGCCCGTCCTCACCGCTGTCCGTGGCGCGCTGCCTCGGCGCGACCGCCGGGCGCCCACCGGAGCTCACCGCCGCCGCATACGTATTTCACGCCCCGGGCACCTTCGGCAAAGAAGGAGGCTGCACCACAACACCGCCGCCACCGCCATTCTTACCGACGCCACCCCAGACCAGCAGGGAGCGCGGGCCACCGTCTTCCACCTTGTCAACAAAGTGAGTTCGCCACCACGCCTCCAAGTGTTCGATGCAATGCCACTAAGAAATTTTCTCACAATTCTTGCTACCTTTGTCCATATATTAGCTTGCAATGTTGTATGAAATGATATTGATATGTTTGCTATGTCCATTTTGAAGAATTTGTGTCCATAAAATATGATTACACTACATTAATTTTTGACCATAAAATATTAATTAATGCTATTGCTTCAGTTCAGATATATGATTATACTATTATTTGAGAAATGCTATTGCTAAATTACAAATGATTTTGGAGATATATATGTATATATACACCCATCATTGTGCTATGTGCCCATTACTTTAAATTTGCTATGTGACCAAAAATGCTATTACTATGTGACCATGAGTGTGCATGAATTAATATGGTTAAATCTATATTTGAACTTGTTTGTTCATAATCGCAGGACTTAATATGAGTCTACATTTCTTGCTATATATGGTGACTCAGATGCTACTTCAATTGATTAATTAGTTGAAACCCAATTACATTGTCTCAATCTTTAGGCCACATGGGAAAAAACGGTATGTAGTGTTTGTTGGCCGTGCCCCCCCAGGCATCTACCGTACTTGGGAGGAGTGCCATCCTCAAGTGAATTGCTACCCGGGTGCATTGCACAAGAGATACGACAAAAAATCTGAAGCAACCGAGGCCTACCATGCATATATGGCACGGTGTGGAAACCGTGTTCCCCAAGCAGAGCACCGTGTAGTTCCTCTACACGCAGGAAATTGGAGACAAGACAAGGCTGTCGCCGTAGATAGGATTCACACTAAGGATATCATCATTTTCTTTCTAGTTATGTTCATTGCCTTTTTTTTTATTTGGAGGTCAATGTAGAGTGTACGCGACTTGTAGTAAGTTGAAGGTCATTGTAATTTATTTGGCTTATGAAGTTCTAATTTGGTGTATTAAATATATATATATATATATATATGTTGTGTTTCCTAGCTAATATATGGTTCCTGTTATTCCATGTAGCCAAATTAAACAACCCATCATATATATCTAGTCTCGACAACCATCTAGACAGAGATAGAACGATGACTATTCGTCGTCGCCAATTCACTGGTCGCCAAGTACTAGGGCACAAGAAGAAGCGGCTAACAACACTGCGAGAGACCCACCGAAGGACCACAAAATAGGACGAGAAACGAAGGTGCCAATGATGATGGTGAAGCGGATGACGAAGCATGGACCCCTAGCAGTTGTCTCCAAATTGACCAAGACGAAGAGGTATATTTGTTAGGTCATAATTGAATGCTTACAAGCACTCTAATCAATAAATGCAAGGGAGAATCTAAGGCGAATTAATTGGTTTTGTGCAGCCCGGATCAATGGAGGAACCTAGTGGATCCAGTGCAGCAAAGCCAAGGTCCAAGCGCGGTGTGTCAAGGCTTCCTACGGGAAAGGATGCGCACCGGCACATCTTTGAGTTCGACCAAGTTGGGGAGCCACTACTCCCACGCAAGGCGTTGGGGCCATACAAGACTATCCTCGGGATTCTTGCGGGGACTTCATCCCAATAAAGTTTAGGCGCTGGATAGGGAAAGAAGATGACATATGGAAGGTTCCCCTGAAACTTTGAAGGAGGAGTTATGGACAATGTTCAAAGGATATTTCACTTTCCCTCGTGATTATGATGAGCGGGTAGTCGAAAAAAGGTTATAGAAAAAATGGGGATCGCCTTCAAGAGTTATAAGACGAAATTGCAAAAAGGAATATATCAATGAGCGGAGGATCCCGACTTTGATAAAGGTGACCACCACAAGCGAGAGGCCCTACTGGGGAAGAATTCAAGCGATACAGGAACTCCCGATGAGTATAAGGATTTGAGTGCGAAGAATAAGGAAAACTTCGGCAAAAGTCGACAAATCCTCACCGTCTCGGCTCTCGTGGCTATTCCAAGTAAGGTGCTTCAATGGGAGAAGGAGTTTGATGAGATGGAACGCCGTGGTGTTACGCTGAGACTGCCGACCGGCGCATTAGGTCTCTTCACTTTGTTATGGCTAGGGGTGCACGGCACAATATTGAAGACGGCACCCTATCGGTCCCAAATGAACATGTGGGCAGCCTAGTTCAGACTATCTCCACTCTAACGGAAGAGGTGAACCAAGGGAGACGCAGGTCTGATAGGGAGAACGATGTGCTCTCCCGCACACTTGGTAACAAGGAGCACCCTGGCCGCACAAGGGGGAGCCGGGTCTTGTGAACTGGAGGGTAGCTTTCGAGGAAGACATTGCTTCTTATCGTAGCCATACAAGGGCTAGACAGAGGAGCGAGGCGGCTAAAGAAGCTATGTATGAGAGCCGCCTAAAGATAATGGAAGACAGAGTTAACCAACTAGAAGCTATGGCCTCCCAAGCACAAGCTCCTCAGACAATTGGATCTGCAGGCCCCGTCCCCACATGCTTGAGCCCAGTGGTTAAGGGTCGTAGTAGCCGTGGATCAACCCCCATGGATGATGCTTTGAGGCAAGATTACCTCATCCGGTGGACAACATAACGAAGCGGTTAATGTGAGGTTGTACATCCGCCAACAATGGACGACAGACAAAGGTGGCGGTCGGCCGGCTTGGCCTCAAGGAGAAGGGTTAACTAATGGTCAACCAATTCCTTTGGGTTATTGGAATGTCACCATTGATAGAATTCTGGACAAAAAGTTTAACAAGATACCCATTGATTACCCTGCACAAGAAGATAGGGCTGCGGGCTGGTTCGTTCGAACCTTCGTCTTCGTGTCCCGTGGCGGAAGCGGTACATGAAGCTCGACCACCAAGAGTCCTCGGATGATGAGGATGAAGCTGAATCTTCACCGGACGGATGTCATGACCAAGCTCTCCCAATTCATGATACGCTTTGCTCATTCCCCAACCTCAACCCCCTAGACGAGATGAGGTATCTCCGCCTCCACCCCTCCATCACCCCCCAAGGAATGTGGGGGATCCGACTCGGCTCCTACCCCCACTTTGTCAACCCCGAGCAATGTGGGGGCTGCACCTCCTCCACCTCCTCCACCTCCTCCCCCCCCCTCCCCACAATCCTTCATCTTCGGCCGGAAGATATGATAATCATAGACCCCTTCCCCTCCAAAATCAAAAAAAAGAAGCTGCAAGGCCGACTCCCGTAACTAGATCTAAATCGGGCAAAAGGTCCTCTCGATTCTATAAAAGAGGATGCCAACAAAGGAAACAAAAAGCAAATGAGCGGGAGTATTACATCTAAGATGAAGCGAGAATGACATAGAATTGCCTAACCCGGAGGCATGCAACCGATTTTTGAGAAATCTATGGCAGCCTTCTAAGTGGGCCGCGTAATGCGAGTTTGATGATAAGCTCGCGGCAAGCTCAATGAAGAAAGGGAAGATGAGCGGCACCTCGGTTCCGAGCTAGAAGTATATAAATTGATGGAGCGAGAACAACAGCCCTATCCCTAGAGGATGCTAGGGCCATAGTTTATGGTTGTACTAATAAGGAGTATGAAATGGCAAAACCAGCATACAAGTATCAAAGAGGTCAAGATTTGCTTTGAAAACAAAAGAGGAGATGAAGGCTCTTACAACACGTATGCGTGATTTACATACTTTTTTACTTGGCCGAGGCAACCGAAACAGATCAAGGTGGGTTTGAAGCAATTATTCCGGCCGGAGAAGTCTTTGATCATCTTGAGGAAACTTTGCGATACATAGCTTTTGAAGACTTATTCCAATTATATCAAAGACGCGACCTCGATACACAGATAATGGTCCTGTGGACTATGTAAGTACCCTACTACCCGCATGAATTCATAAATAACTACATCTTTTTTTTATTATTAGTCATATCTCATACTCTATGCAGGTGGCTACATGAATACACGATACTGAAATAACATTAAATATGTAGCCTTCTTGGACCCAACCATAGTGAATGAGCCAACTTGTAGAGGAGACGAAGGCTACGACCGGAATGGAATGATACAAATTCTCTCCAGGTTGTTCAAGGATTTTGCCAACAAAAATAAATCGAACGTGCTCTTGACCTATAACTGCGCGTATGTGGTCTCTACCATTATTTCTACGTATTTTATATAGCTAATTAAACTATTTTAATATAAATTGGACTTTGTGGTTGCAGGCACCATTTTATCTTTATCGATATCGATATTAAAAGAAACCTTATTGAGGTGTGGGACTCGAAAAGAATCCCCTAACTCGATAGGTCCTCTACTGCAATGCGTTACAAGAGTAAGTTAACATTTTTATAAACAAATAAAGTTATATAGTTATATATATATATATATGTGCGTGTATGTGTATACCACACTTAATGTTACTTTTCTTTCCCAATTAATATTGTGGCGCAATGCATGCAAAGTAAACTTCAAGGTGCGAGGAAATGCGTATCGGTACCTAGACCAACCAGTTTAATAATGAATGTGGGTTCTACGTAATGTGGGCCACAAGGCAATGGTTTGGCATGAAAAACGTCAAAGCAGATCGGAAGGTATTAATTCCATTTTTATATGCCATAAAATTCTCTTATAGCTTATATTAATGCTCCCTATTGATTGCTTTCGACGACAAATGGCGAAATATGGACACAATATGATCCCGGACATGGAGATTCAAGGATTTCAAGAGGAGATAGCGGAATTCATCTTGAAGCATATTGTGAGCAAAGAAGGAAAATACTCCATTGCCCGCTCGAAGTTCAAGAATAATTACGGGCCAAAGCGGTGGCTAGACTTTTATAATTGTTCCATTGGATTACGGTGGTATTAGAAAGGACTATTAATGTATGTGTAATATTAATGTATTTAATACTAATGTATTTGGTATGTTGTTATCAAGGTTTCAGTTTTATGATTTTGTTTTCCTACCAAAGAAATATGATTTTAATATAATATAAAAAAAACCAAATTGAAAATGGGAATATAAAACAATTACTGAAAAATAAATTCAGTGTCGGTTGTCATTGAGGCCGCCCGGTGATATCTGTGACCATCATCGGCGGTTCTGACATCAAACCGCCAGCGATCTTTCACCGATCACTATCGGCTTTGATTTCCAACCGCACGATGTTTAAAATAACATTGCCGGCTTCTATATACAACCGGCAGTGTTATCGAGCTTGATGCGGTTCATGGGAACCGACATCGATGACCAACCCTCATCGGTGCCGAGGCTAGGCTATGCGGTTCAAAATCCGCACTGATGGGGGGGGGTTTAGGGCCGCCAGTGATATGCTGATCTGAGGTAGTGCAGTTCCATCAGCACGCTGCGACCTTTCCATCCCTGGGTCTCTCTCTCTCGCTATCTCCAAAATAACGACTACAAGCAGGCTAGTGGCGGTCAAACCATGATCAGTTGATCACCACAGACTGATTTATTTACCTGTGTATAAATAAAGCATATTCTGGTATTCATCACTGCAGGGGACAATGAATAATAAGCTGCTGCTATTGCAATCAGCGAGCTAGAGCTACCGTGAACTAATTAACTACGTACCCGGCCGGACATGGAAGGTCAACCGAGAAGCGGCGGCGGCGGCTCTCCATGGGGGCCGCCGCCGGCCCCCCGCGGAAGCCACCAGGGCGGGAGCCGGGCGGCGGACGACGCACCAGCGGCAGCAGGTGAAGGTGAAGCACATCGTCACGAGAGAGGTCAGCACGGACCAGGCCAACTTCAAGGACGTCGTGCAAAGGCTCACCGGGAAGGACTCCGCGGCCGCGCGCGCGGCCGTGGTGGCTGCCGGCGCCGACGGCACGAGCTGCTGGAGCGGCGGTGGCGCTGGCGCTGGCGCTGGCGCGGTCGCCCGGCCGCGGGGCTACTAGTACTGCTACTGGGGTTGCTTCGGGTGCAGTTGTGTTTGAGGACAACGTAGCCGGAGCCGGAGCCGGAGCGACGCCACCGATGTTCCTGTCGGAGGAGGACACTAGGCAATGGTGGCGAGGTGATCCGTGAGTGATCGCATGCATGCATATGCATGCAACCACACACGGTATGTCATAGCTATTTTTAGTTCTTGTGCGTTAGCTCTATATATATACTAGTGCAAAGCGCGCTCCTGCGCGCCTAGCAACGCCCGCTGAGTATACATGGAGTAGTTCTTGTTGAAGCATTATATGTATATTTTACATACAGATATGCTGAAAAATGTAAATAGATTGCAAGAGGATTAACATTATAGGCTAGACAAGGATTATTTAACTTTAGTAATATGCCTACGCCATGGTATAGGGTTCGTATATCAAATTTATAAAATTGTGAGCCATATATATAGGAACTGTGGTCAGACCAAAATTCAATAGGAGGTAATAAAAGAAATAAAGGGAAAAGCACACCTAGAAATGCCTCTATTTTTCTCATCATGTAAAGATGGCAAAAATTACAAAACCAATATCACAGTTGACATATTGTGTGGCAAATCAAGAACTGAAAAAGAAAATAAAATAGACCATGTGGCAGAAAGCAGCAAGGCCATTTGCTTCCAGAGTTTGGTAATCTTAATAATAACTCGATACAGATCTTGAATTTAGTTTGGCTATCTTAATAAGAACTCAGTACACATCCTGAATTTTCTTGAGGGAAGAATAAACACAAGCACACAGACACAGCAACTAATATATCTGATCTCCTCAAGGTATGAGTAGGCAACAGATGCATTGAAAATGCTTCACTTGAGTAAAAATAATATTGTAGGAGTACACTGCATCCTAAGTATTGGTTTTTGTCTTCTAAAAAATCACTGATAAGAATTCTTGTGACTGGCAGCACTATTTATCCTTATACAATCGTATAGTTAATCATGGAGGCATTATAGAAGCATGAACCATCAATGCACATAGCGACTGGTGTATTTTCATGCATTGTATTGGCTAGTTACTATAGAAGCAGGAACCATCAATGCACATAGCACAGTACCTAGACATGGCTGACAACATGCAAACTCGACCTATTTATATATCTATATATAATCACTGGGAGAGAATACCTGTGTAGAATTTGCATGAAAAATGGTTGGCGATCATTTGAAGAGCTGAAGGAATGCATCCATCACAAAATACATAGATGTCTTGGTGTATATTTAAGTAAAACTAATAACTATAATGGTGGATCTGCTCCCATGTGTTCTAAGTATTCTTTGGTTCTTCATGCACTTGTAGGTTCCCAGCAATTGTGGCACAGCACAAAATCACACCTGAGCACCTTCGATATCCAAAAACAATAAGTGAGCAATGATCACCAATAAACCTGACAAGAAAAGCAAAGGCCTATAAAATTAGCAAGAAAAAACTAAAACGAATAAGGCAATGACACTGTCGACAAATCAGCCTTTCCTTCAAAATCATCGAAGTCATCAGAGCTGTTAAAGCTAGTTGCCGCCTGCTGCCAACAAACAACACAGCAGAGGGACAACTTAACTATTCGCAATCGACATGAATGAACGCGAATTCACCACCTCTTATGCTACTGCCCAAACCATAACAGCATAAACGCAGTGTTTCAGTAAGCACCACTTTGGAAGACTAAATCTAGGATATGTTGCTGTGTTGATAAGAAACAGAGGTGAAATTGCAAGACCTTAAATTCAATGTTCCTTTTTTTTGTTATGACTGATTCGATGGATAATTTGCAGCGGCAATAAGCGTCAGTCAGGCTATAAACAGAAAAAAAAAATTTAACACTACTAAAAAATAAACATGATATTCAAGCTACCTTGCAGATGAGGAATAAGATTCACATAGTTCATCAAACCACTAAGCGAAAGGTTTCTGTTAAATATGAAGACACAGGTACACTAATAAGTCATAGTTGGTAGGAGTACAATAAGAACTACTCACCAACAGTTTGGCAGGCTCAAAAATCATATATCATCCATTGTACAAACTCTGCAGTATAGGTAATACAGTAAAAGAAACTCTGCAGTGTAGATACAAAATCTGTCCCTCGCATGTATTGGCATCATCATGAACACATGGATAACATAAATGTAGATTTGCAATATAAGTGCAGGAGGTAAAGAAGCTCTATTGCACCTGGAAATAGTAATTATTGATGGGAAAATAGCTACTGTGGTATGAACCAAAAAGGAGAACTATTAATATGAGATACTCAGGTCAATGGCAATTGGATGAAACCATATTATGAAGATAAAGTAGGACATTCTACATCCAGTTAAAAGCATGTATTATGTTGTATTCATATTTGAACTACAACCAGAGCTACCTGTTGCTACGTCGTTTATGCTGACCGCAAAGCAATGAAGATCAAAGGTAAAGGTATCTAAAAAGCACACATATATCTCAAAAGTAGGACATAAGTTGCACCTGTTCAGATCTGATTTGATCATTTCTAAAGTTTGCAATGCCCTCGTCATCTATCAGAGTACACTGCGTCTATAATCGAGGTTTGTTCCATACCTCTGGAAGTTCCTACAAATAAATCTGAAAGTTTCAAAAATCTTTAGGTGAAGAAATTGAAATCATGATTCATGAGAAGTTGAACGCAAAATAGAAATTAAGAAAAAAGAAAAAAGAAATTGCTATTATTCTAAGATTATATATGCATGTCATTTAAGAGGATAGAAGTATTAGTTTTCATATTGGGCCTCTGCAATCGAAAGCCTAAAACACCAATGAGAAGCGTTATTTCCACTGAGATGAATCAGTGCTACATGTAGAAGAAAAATAAGGGCTATTTTGGAACATCCAAGAATTTCATTGGTCCAATGGTAAACTCACCAATAATTTGAAGAGTTGGCAGGATAAGATCCAAGATCTGTCGTACCACAACACACCCATTGTCCAGTAATGATGAAACGAGCCCTCCAGTTTGCTGGCGACCTACATAATCAGGAGAAAATAACAAGCATTAATTGGGAATATGAAGAATATGCGAGGGGTCAACAACAACAGAAGAATATGAACTACAAACTAATTAAGGACCCAAACCTAGTTCAACTACTAAAAAGAAACATAGATGATCAAGTCCTGCATGATAAGGATAATTAAGCTGACACTCCAGGATCAGGTAGTGCCATAGTGAATGATTACTGTGACCCTACATCCTAAAATCAATATGACGGCAAATGTTACAACAATGGATAAACATTTGCCAGATCAGCATTATTGTAACATTTGCTGACACCACAGGCCTCTTGTAGCCTCACTGGATGCAAAGAATTAGAGCCCAAGGTAGAAATAAATGTGAGATCAGCATTCAGTTGCGCAGAGGTTTTTATCTGCAAATGGCGTGGTCTTCCCAAGTGCCCCGCATCACATAACCGAGACTCTAAATAGGATTAGTATCAGGCAAATTAGGATAATCCTCCAACATAGGAAATACATAGTGGAAAAATGCATGTTGCTGCAGCACTATTGCCAATGTGAGGTACTAAAAATATAATTACCACCAATTTCATTTTATAGCATTTTTTATAAACCATTGTTATGGGCTACCATGGTACCTGCAACCACCAATGCAAAATGATCTTGTAGGAACACCACTGAGGAGTTCAATTAACAACTATCATAGCAAAAGAAAAAGAGAAAGTAGAGCCTGCCGCTACCCCACCATTCCCAGAGATGCAATTCTGTCAAAATAGATACTCGATAAGACACTGTTACTTCCTCTAAATTGTCTATGAAGATCAGAAAAATAGATTTTGTAATTCTGACATCAATATATGTAAGAAAGGACTTGTTCAAGATACAACATATCGTGGAATCCTGCCATATAAACTATTTAACAGCTAGGCATATGTATTTTCAACCATAAATTATGTAACAGCTAGGCATATGAATTTAGCAGCTATGCATATGACTTCATTGAGTTGCTACTGCACTGAATGAAGCTAACACCATGCAACTGAACACTGCAGGATGATATGCTGCTACTTCATAAGCCATGTGCAATGCAGAAAACATACAGAGCGAGATAAGCTGCTGGTAAACCAGAATAGAAGGACCAATTCTGGAGTGTGGCTCAATTCTGGTCCTCGTATTTATGCAGAGCCTAGAGGAAACAATAATAAACATAATGGTGCATCTTTTAACTCACTTCTGAAGCTTAATCTGGGCATCATTTATATATACCATAGAAATATTTTGTACAGGTCCAACTGAACACTGATCTTATGTTTGAGATAAGAAAAAAGAAAAATTAGCCTAGGGGATTCACTTCGATCACATCAGTTATACTCTAGAATCACCAGTTGCTAAGCACATGTACAATGATAAACAAAGGATTACTGGTATTCACATACTATAGTCATGGCAGAAAATGCGCTGTAGTTAATCAAATCTGGCAAATCAACAACATGTTAACTGGATAAGAAAATATATGCTTTCACATGTTTGGCATAGTATGCTTGGCAGAACGGCAGGTCATAAACCAATAACGTACACAGAACTTTCTCTCTTTTTTGTTCATCTATACTAACCAAAAAATGACAGGCAAGGCGATTACATACATGCATACCTCCAAAGTAAGGCATAGTCAACCATAACAGATTGAGACTTGATAGGTCGAGGCCCACTGTCTATCTGCTTTGATGGGCTAAACAATAACAAAAGCATTGGTCACAGGAAAGAACAGTCATCCCAAACTGTTTAACCATGTCATTAATCACCTCAAATTGTGATCCATCATACTGGTGTCTTTTATCTGGATCTGCCAGGACGCTATAGGAGAATGTGGCTTCTTGAAACTTCCCTAAAGCAACAGGGTCCTTTGAATTCTTATCTGGATGGTGCCTCTATGACAGTTAGTAGCCGATGACAATTGCATTGTCTCCTTAACAATTTGGACAATGTGCCCAAACCAATATTTAACTGTCACAAATTGCTTAGCCATAGAATTTTGTGGCACACAGAATAGAATTGTTAAGGATGTGAACAACGACATTAACAAATAGAAGTAATTTTAGCTACATTTTTCAGTCTTCAGAAATTTGTAATGTGCTTAGGACCCATAAAAATAGAAGCTGCAAATCTAAAATATCCTAAGTCGTCTTAAAAAAAGCAAAAGCATTGTTAACAGGAGCTATAGGTCTTGATGTAGTTGGTGTATGAAAAAGGTAAGAATTTTTTTCAAAGAAGACAGGATTTTAGAGGCCTCAGAAACATAGAAATCATCACTTGTTCATCAACTTGGAGCTTCAAGGCATGTTAACAAATGTGTTACTCACAGAAATTGCATAAGTAATAGGTCATACCCAGTACCTCACAAGCTAATGAACATCAGATCGTATCTTTGATCAATGGACAAAGAATTTCCATCACAGGCTAAAGAAGGGGGAAAAAAGGCAAATGGAGAAGAATATGCCTCAGAAACATAGAAATCATCACTTGTTCATAGGTCCGTCCTACACAGGGGAGGTAGCACAAGCTGCAACGGGAGGTATAGCACAAGATGCAACGGCGCCCAATCACCTGCGCAAAGGGGAAGATGGAGGGAGAGAGGATCTGGGAAGGAGCCATGAGGCGAGGAGGAGAAGAGGACGAGGTACCAGCAGATCTGAGCGCTGACCTGAGCCACCGAGGCCGCCGACGGTGAAGAAGTAGCCATGCGCAGTCGTGGCCGCGCAGTCGCGCGGCCGGGATCCTCCAGCACAGCAGGCGCTAGGGTTTCATCGAGCACGGCAGGAGGCGCGGGCCAGCAGCAGGAGGCCGCGCCGAGGAGTGGGGCCTGCTCGCGCCGAGCCACGGCTAGAGATGGCCACCGCCGGGGCCCAGCGTGGGGGACAGACAGGAGGAGTAGACGACGACGACAGCGATGGCGAAGGAGAGGAAGAAGACAGGACCAGAGAAGAGATAAAGGTCGAAGAAGACTCCCCTTTGACTCTGTCCGCACTCTCCTTTTTCTTTTTTCCCCCTTTCCGCTGCGCCAAAGCGACCGAATCCAGGAGCCAAAGTAGAAGCTACGGTATTTATTACGGAAGGCAGCTCCTAATCTGAAGCAGGCAGCACGGACCGTAAACAAGAGAAAAGCAACGGTAGAAGTAAATTCTAGTAGAATACTTACTACAGGAACCTGAAGCTGCTCCAAACATTTTTAACCACAGGATGAAAAATCAAACAGCTGAGGACAATTTGTATAACGTGGACACAGGTTCTCTTTAGGAGTGTCTTCAACTTTAATCTCTTAAATACATTTCCAATACTTTTCTATTTTAGTTATTGTTAGTTTTTGATTTATATGTTACTACTTACTCGAGAGACGCAAACCACCATTTAATTTTCGCCATTGATTATTATGAACTTCTGAAGTTTTATTACTACTATTATTTTCTGTTTAGTACTTATTTATATGTTATTACTACCTATTTTTTATATGAAGTTCTGAAGTTTTATTACTACTATTATTTTCTGAAGAAGCCATCGCCTGCAACCGCTTGTGCAATTTCAGAGACCTTCAACTCTCACAAGGATCCGAAGCAAAAACAAAATAATAATAATAATAATAATAATAATAATAATAATAATAATAATAATAATAATGATAATGATGATAATAATAATAATATGAAGGAAGGTTTATTTAAATAAAGTTCCAGCTTCTTTAACAAAGTGTTACACACATAGCTATTACCAAAAATAAGTGCCCTAAAAATAAGAAGGTGAGAAAGAAGAATGAGATGAAGGGCGCTCTGAGCAACTTAAACTCAGATTTAACATACAGCTCAAAACTACCTATCAACATATTTTCTATCTACAACTACAACCACAAAGAGTTGCTTGATGCATTTACTCGTATTCTCATGTGTACCACAAAATGAAATGGTCAAAATCTAAAAAACTTCTTTGCCCTCCATCAAAAGAAGGTGATAAATAGTGCATCTAAAGCATCCCACCATGTGTGTGTCTCCAAATGCGACCCTAGGTCCTTTGCTAGCCGACTATTAGTCGGGCATGGCTGACAACCACAAACAATGAATGACAAATCTGACGATAATAAAAGACACTTCTTTAAGCAATATTGAGCTTCTTGCTTTCACCAAGCCCCAACTAGAGCATCTGCCTTCTAGTAAACCAATAGAGAATACACTACTAGAAGAGAAAATTGGACCATTGGCGAAAAAATAGAAAAAATATCTATTCACATTACCGATAGAAAAATACTGACAGGGCTAGCTCAACAAAGAAAATTAATTTTCATGTCAGTTCACCTTCAGAAACAATTTCCCTGTCGGTAGCCCAACGAAGTGCTTAGTAGTAGAGTGGGCATGGGACGAAGATGATGACCTCAGGAGAAATGCTTGCAAGGAGGTCATAGTGCCAATTATATTCATCATTGTCGCCACCTGAATTTGGCTTTTCACCTCAAGAGACCTAGTGGAAAGGGGAAATTTGACAATGCCTCAAGAGATGTATATAAGTGGAACCCTAAGGCGCCACCATAATCGACACCAACATTTAAGCCGAGCAAAGACTTTCCTCCGATATGTCCACCTATAGATTGTAGCTACCATACACCTAGGACACTAGGCACAGTTACAATGTTTGTGGTTACCACCCTTCATAAAAGAGGAACAAACCAATGATAAGTGTGGAACAAAGCTAAATCTTTGTTGTCATGGATTCACCTACCATGGACCAGTCATCGCCAAAGGAAGCTGACAACTGCCATGAGTAGATACTGTTCACCTAAATGGTCGTTTAGTCTATTTACATACCATTTAAACGCTACATAGTGGAGTTGTTTTGACCATTTAATAAATAGTCATTTTGCCCCTTTAAATAACCGTTTTGCCTGAATAAGGGCTAAACGGTAGGTGACCGACTGTTTACCGTTTAGCGTGATAACATTGTGCGTAGATCAGCTTGGTATATGTCATTTTCAATCTAACTCAACGATCATGAGAGCAAATTTAGATTACCACACGAGGAAGAGCAAAACATCTCACCGCATTGCCTACCATGACAAGGGCTACTTGCTCCTAATTAGATTTTTGTATCTGTGTCTGTGATGACAGAGATTCGGCTTAACATGACAAGCTTAGTTACCATTGATGTATCCACCACTAACATCTTCTCTACACCACCATCAAGGTCGAGTGTGGGATAAGGAGGATGATGTAAGAGGAGACTACCCCATATTTGGAGAGTAGGTGGGTCCCCACTCCTTGCCCATAATATTGTTGAGAGAGAGGAAGGGGTTGTAACAACCTAGAACAAAGCACCATGCATATTGCAAAATTACAACTTTTTATAAAAAGAAAAGATCTATAAAACATGCTTGGTGATGTGCCATTTAAGTTTTTTGAGAATTACACAAGACAATACAAATTAAACTTATAACACGTCGCACACTCATCCCTATGAACACACGCACGCAAAACCCTACCCCTATGAGCACATGTAAAGGACCGAGCCTAAGCAGATCTAGAGATTCCCCCCAAGTCATAACCATGTTAGTTGGATCCCGGCCATAATTAAATTATGGATTGAAAACCTACACCCGAGCATAGCATTTTGCATATATATATATATATATATATATATATATATATATATATATATATATATATATATATATATATATATATATATATATATATATATATATATATATATACACCCTACTTGAATTGCTTCTTATGGATTCCTTGAATTATATTTCACCTAGAAATATTTCCCAAAAAGCTACAACCTTATGTGTCAATGAAGTATAAAGTATGTGTATGTAAATGCATATAATATGAGAAATAGAATGGAGAGAGGTAGTAGGGTAAAGGAAGGAAAAAGAGAAGGGGCCTAAAGGCCCAGCGGCCCAGTGAATATGAGCTAAGGTGGCCCAGTGACTAAGTGCGCTCGGTGGACTTGCTTGGTAGCTGTGCTAAGCAAGCTATTACGAAAATAATGGAACTCAACTTTACATCGACTCAGAATGTGAGGCAGATTTATTTGAGTTCCCTCGTCACCCTTTATAATTTTGAGTACGACAACGACAACGATGGGATGGAAGCTAGGAATCAGAATAATTCGTTTTTGGAACCAACTTTATTTGGCTTCCCCTGCCAACAACCAGAATGATTTGTCAAAGGACTTACTGCCATGGCAAAGAGGCGCACTATACCCGGGGAACTTGCAACGGAAAGGTACAAATAGCACTTATGTATTATATATATACGTATATGATATATCCAGCTGCAGCTGCATGTTGATCCAGCTTGCAAGCCTCTGGTAGGTATCTGGACAAGGGGACTAGGTGAGGTGACACCTAAATGAAACAGATCCCTAGCCTTTCCTTTCTTCTTTATTATTGTATATATTATGATCCACTACTCTAGCTAGCTTTTAATCAAGAGCGCGTTAAGTTTTGCATAATAAGTCTACTCTCAACTTAGAAAAGCAACTCCACATGCATCATCCCCCGCTTTATTAATGTCTCCAAAGGCTTTTGTGACCATGAATATACGGAATTGCTATATATCCTAAAAAACGCTTTTTTTTCAAAATAAAAGAATCATACAATCAACGGTAACAATCAGATCTTAATCCAACCGTTCCTCGCGCATCAAGTCCTACCATTATTTTTATATTAGTCTAACATGTCTTTGTTACATGATGTTAATTAACTCCCATATTCCTGAGTACAAGCTCATCCTCAAGCCTACATGCCTCCGGATATATTAATAACCTGGTGTCATCAAATCATTGTTGTGGCTCCCTTGCCCCTCCTTGATCCTACTGTTGTCCTCCTCCGCCCACATACGATGGCGGCCGCCGCCTTTGCCCTGCGTCCACTCACCTCGATCCTTCGCCTAGCCGCCCTGCCTCTCCTAAAAAAAGTCCTTTTCTAGGCCCGCAAGAGTTCATTGTCAAACCCAAACCAAGAAGAGCAGCACCTGAAATAATCAGTCTCGATTTCAGGCATTAGAGAGTATATAGGAGATGTGTGAATATATGGAGAGATTGCTCTCGATCGTCTCAAATGTCATCGAGATAAGGCTTCTCACGGTTGTCACTCAATCACTCGCTAGTCACTACTCTCCCCTCTTGCATGCTGCGAATAGGTACTACTAGGAGCTGGCCGGGCTGCTAGCCAGTGCGATCGATCGAGTAGTAGCTAAGAAATAGTGCACGCACAGGGGACTCGTTTTTCAGTCCACGTTTATTTCGCATTCAGTCAGTGATAGATAGCGATCCCCCAAAATAGTCTCCATACGAGGGAAACTAGAACTACATACTCCCTCCGTCCCTAAATACTTGTCGCCTTCGTTTCCCGAGACACAAATACTGGCAATTTTAATAAATAATAAATATCATCGATTAGTATCATAATTAGTATCATCGGAAAGATCTTTGGATCTAGTTTTTTAACAAAATTATTTAAAGATATAAATATTGTACGTATTTTCTATAAATTAAGTCAAACTTGTGGCACGTATCCCACGGCGACATCTAAATAGGGACGGAGGGAGTACAGTAGTAGTACAATAAATAAAACCCACGACCGGTTTGTAATCTTGGAACATTCTAAAACACGGCCCTGTCGATCGAGCCATCCATGCCTGTCTTGTTGCTCCCGATCGCGACGATGACCGATGAGGTGAGCGAGCTTACTGACTACTGTGGGGGCCGGGTCGATCGAGAATGTGGACAGCGTCAGAAGTGTCGAGATCATGACAAGCTGAGAAATTTGTGTGACGCAAGTGGCCGATGCAAGTTAACTCCTGCAACTACAGATCGAGCTGGATGGGAGCTGCAGGTCCGAGTCCGACGGATGGCGATCGAAATGGTGTTGGTTGGAATTGGAAATGCGTACGCCACGTGGTCAAAGTGTGTTGACGACCGTACGTTCGTGGAGAGTGGTTGGTTGCCGTGGTGGACGATCGAGGACGAACGTACGCACGACTGTTGTGGTTAGCACCACTGCACGCACCGGGAAGATCGATCGATCAGCAATATTATCGTGTCATCGGTCTTCAATCAATTGTTGAAAAACATCGACGACGACCCTGGATCGCTCCTTTTTCTTTCCCGAGCAGCTAGGTCTCTAGCTCGTGCCAAAGCGGCGGCAGGGGACGAAATTAAAGTGAGGTAGAGAGAACAAGGGCATCTGGCCTGATGCCGCCCTTTCCACACCGGTGGGTGCTGCGACGCACAAGTGCCGACGACGAAGAGATGGAACGAAGCTGGCTGCGTGCACAATTGCAGCACGCATTATATTCACGCACTAGCTAGCTAGCTAGTACGTCGTAGTATATACGACAGGTCGCCAGAGAGAGAGAGAGAGAGAGAGAGTCGTGTGTAGTGTAGCAGGTAGAGCGATGATGATCATCTCGAGCAAGTTGCAGGAGAATGGTCTCGGTTCCACCAGACCACCATCACCCATCCCGATCGGCATCTTCTCGCGCGCGTTCCCCGTTTGCATGGATGCATGCACACACACATGACTAATTGACAGTACAGGCCAACAACCACGCCAGGCCTCGAATGATGATAGTATATACGCAAGCTAGCTAGCTAAGACGGCGAGATATATATGTAGGCCGATCCACCGCCCGCGAGGCGGCAGGCAGGCAGGGCAGCGGGCGCGCACAGCAAGCAAGTAATGTACTCCTAGCTACGAGTATTATATTTTAGTTAACAACAACCCAACAGCGACATGCACCAAACAACGAGAACCTCTCTGATCATCATCAATCAGCCACGTACGTCGTCGTCTGGCGGAGGTTAGGCCGATCGATGCAGATGCAGCTCTGGACTGGACCCATAACGAACGACGTACTTACGTATACGTAGCTTCCCATCCTATGCATTCGCACGTAGACGACGAGCCGATGGATCGAGCCGCTCTCCCCGTCACCACACCAATGCAATCATGCATGCGCATTCGCGCGCCGGGGGCCATCTCGAGGCGCCGATGCCAGTTGCTGCCCAGTGCCAGTCCGCGTCGATCGCCCGCCCGCCCGCCTTTGCTTGCGGGTTCCGGGTTCCCACTTCCCAATAGGCTGTCCTCTGGGTGCGCTGGCCTCGGCGTCGTCGTCGTCGCCGTCGCGTTCGAAAGCAACGCCGCGCCGAACGCGCTCGGGAGCCGTGCAGACCAAGCCTCGTCTCTTGATGCGCTGCCACCGCGCGCGCGCCGTGCGATGGCTAGCTAGATCAGATATATATCTGCGCGGCCGCCGTGCCACTGGCTGCTCAGCTGGTGGCTGCGGCCGGCGGCGGACGACGCTAGCTTGAACCGTCGCGACTCAACGTACAGAGAGCGAGACCAGCGAGAGCGCGGTCGATGCTTCTGCTGGATCCTGTCCTGGCCTGGGTGACGACAGGAACAGCCGAACAGGCAGGAGTGGTACGTAGTGTGTGGCGATGCCGCCACGCACGCGGGCCGTCGGCTTGCATAGTTGCATTGCATTGGGTGCGTGTCGCCGTCTCACAGCTAAGATGGCTTGCGACCTGTGCTGACTCGATCTCGGCTACAGATACCGTGGTGGTGTTGCCCATCTCTCTCGTCCTCGTCCCGGCCCGTTGTTGCCAGCCGCGCGCTGTCATCGTCGTCTCCATTATCGGCTGGCTAACAATCAATCAGTACTAGTACGTAATGACCGGCCGTGGGACGGATGCATGATCAAGTTTCGCGGCCTTTTTCGTCCGCCCGCCCGCCCGCCCGCCCGCCCGGCCAAAGTCGATCGAGCGTCTTTCTTTCCACGGAATTCACTACGTACAGAACGAGAGAATTCTACGATGGTGGCGTTAGGATTAGTGGATCCATCACAGTGCAATGATTGATCGATGACCAAGGGGGCATCATGCAGTATGTAGTGGAAACAACTAGTACTAGCAAGCTAGGCTAGGCCAGCAGGTTCGTTATCGATCGCGGCAACAACGCTAGCATTAATCACTTGATGATAAATATAAACTTCTTTCATGGGCCAAGCACTTTGGGCAGCGATTTGGCACCGGATAACGTGCATGGCCAAGAAAAAAGTTAGTTATTTGTCTGCATCCAATCCAGCTGGAGCTACCACTTACTGCACAGTGCGAGTTCGTTAGGATGTAGGTGGTGTGCTGGTAGATAGTGGTGAAGTTGCACGGGGGACGACACTTGTCTTTATTATTTATCGACTGAGACAGAAAGAAGCCTAGCTAATGCATGGCTTCTCTGTGAATCGCCTTGCTAAAGTGTAATCACGGTGATGCTGTTGCATATAAATAGGCCCTAGCTAGTATTGTGGTGCTGCTAGTCGTGCTCTTTCATGCATCAAGTGGTCTGGGTTGGGCTTTGTGTTCCATCGCTTTTCTCAGCTTTTGGGAGAACAAAGCAATGCGGATTGATTCCTATACATGCTTCAATCCAAGAAGAGACACATTGGCAGGTTTGAGTTTAATGGTGATGATCTTGGCCGTGCAGCAGGGCCCTCTCCTCCATCATCATCATTCCATCGGTTAAGTTGTTGTTGTGTGTGTTGCAGCAGTGCTGGCAGCCACCAACTGGCATAATATATAGTACTCGAGTTTAAGGCAGCAGCTCCAGTACCTGTACGTCCGTCCGTCCCATACATCCATATTCCATACCGTGCTGCTCTGTTTTGATTTGGAAACACTTGCAAGCATTAACAAAGGCCATTTGATCGATCGGGAATTTAATGCCATGCATGGCTGGAGCTGGAGCCGGACATGGCCACGCAGTCTAGAGAGACAGGACGGGACGAGATTGGCTGCGTACAGAATCACAGACACTGTAGCACCTCTTGCTCTCTCTCGATCTGGCATTTTTTCCCCATTGTGAACCGGAACACCACCTACTAATTGCCCATCTTCTTGCCTCCGATGTCTCCATTCCATTGGCTGATTTGGATAAGCACAACGAATGAATGAATGAAAGAAATTAAAGATAGATAAAAACTGGATAGGAACAAAGACCTTTGTAGTCTACCGTACGTTCCGTGTCTACCCACCGGTCTCCGGAGGCAGAAAAACGGAGCACACAAACTCCGTTTTCAGAAACGAGCACACATCTCGTGTCGGTTTCGTGGAACAGGGGAGGAATCACGCAAGGAATAAAAGAACACTAGAGCAGCCGCATCGGTCACAAACATCTAGTACCATAAGCACACGCAACTTGCCCATGTACATTTCGTCATTTTCCAAGCACGCCGCGACACCAACACTGCCAACACTCATAGTAGGTGCCGGTTCCCTTTACAGGCGCAAAGAAAGTCACACACAAGGCGGCGAGGTGAAAGTGAAAAGTGAGGAGGGCGAAGGAGACACGAGTGCCGGTCACTCACGTCTGCTACCAATTCTAGACCCCTGCCCTGAGACTGGAAACTGAAAGTAACCTTACCATCCCAAAGTCGCGGCAGGCCCATCTCCAAGAGTTTGTCAAAATTTATTTGGCAAATCTTGTGATTTGACAACTCTTTAAAATATATGACAAGTGAAAAAAGAGGCTCTCTCCAACAATTTGTCATAATTCACTTGCCAAACACAGATTAAACTTACATCAGGAACCCTCAGACAGAAATATTCTACTTCTTGAAAACTTACATCAGAAACCCTGAAGCAGAAACAAAATTATTTTTCTACCCTTCCACCTCTTCTAATACGGTCGATGCGATCTGCGGTCGAGCGAAGCATATATACGCCAAGACGGAGAGCTCTTTTTCTCAACTTGGGATAAATGGCAACTTGAGATGGGGAACTATTGGAGAAGGTTTTTTCTGTTTTTACCAAAAAACTAAGAATGACAACCTAAGATGGGAAACTGTTGGAGATGTTACTTAATAATAAAAATAAAAATAAAAATCGCGGCAGGCCAAAGTTTTCATCAGAGAAGAAAAGGAGATGTGGGGAGGAAGAGGAAAGCACAGCAGTGCAAATCCTCCCGGGCACGGGACTAGGCTGAGCCACCGGTTAATCGCCGGTTAGCTGGCTGGAAAACGCCCGTCTCTCGCCATCATTCGCCCAGG
This sequence comes from Chrysopogon serrulatus, assembly GCA_015844335.1. Taxonomy (NCBI): domain Eukaryota; kingdom Viridiplantae; phylum Streptophyta; class Magnoliopsida; order Poales; family Poaceae; genus Chrysopogon; species Chrysopogon serrulatus. The sequence goes on along the minus strand of JADLZL010004426.1, from coordinate 236,272 downwards.
GCCCGCGCCTCATTGGCCCTCCTCCCATCATTGCCCACCCGAAAGGCGCTTAGAAAAAAAAGCTCCCCGAAAAATCACATGGAAAGTCGCCGGTGCCCGGTGGAGAAAAAAGGGCGCGGCAACAGCGCACGAAATGTGCGCTCGGCCTCGCCGGGGCGCCTGCAGGTGCCGGTGCCGTGCCGGGGCTAAGCAACCACCACCGGACGGAACGGGCGCGAGACCCGTGTCGGACGCCAGGTCAGTCGCGCTCGTTCGCTTGCTGATTCATATTAATTAATTAATGACATGATGACATGTGGTTAGCTAGGTTGCGCGGACGGCGGAGATGGAGTTGTAACGGCCGGATCACGCCCGCCGCGTGACCTTGACCGTCGGATGGCGATCAAGGGAGGGAGTGACGCGACGGTGTGGTGGTGCGCCATGGGAGTGTGGGGACCCGGATGGTCGCCGCGACGGATGCTCGCCGGCGCAAAAGGCGAGGCGGAGGCGGATCGCTGGTGGTAGTGGTACTAGTACATGAGGACACGCAGCAGATACTCCCTCTGTCCCATAGACTTTGTCGTTGGAAAATCGTGTCCCCCCTCACAAACACGCTTCCCGGACGACATACTCCGTGGGACGGAGGGAGTACACATATCTGTATCTGCGCCAGGCAGACGGGCGAGGCCGCGAGGCGCAAAAAGCTTTGTCCGTGGCGTGGCGAAACGAAAGGCGCCGCACAGGCGTCACGAGGGCGAGGCTATAAAAAGCTGCATAGCCCAGGCCGCTAGCCAACTGACTCGTTCAATTCAATCCATTCAAGCGCTCGCTCGCTCTCTCTCTCTGGTCTCTGCTCCACACTCTCGGCTGCTCTGCTCCGCTGGTTGCGTAGCGCCGCAGGGTGAGCAGTGAGATGAGGAGCTCGAGCGGCTGGCGGATGGCGCCGGCGGCGGCTGCGGCGGCGCTGGTGTGGTCGTTGCTGGCGCTGGCGGCGGCGGCGCAGACGTACAATGCCATCTTCAACTTCGGCGACTCCATCACCGACACCGGGAACCTCTGCACCAACGGCCGGCCGTCGCAGATCACCTTCACGCAGCCGCCCTACGGCGAGACCTACTTCGGCTCGCCGACGTGCCGCTGCTGCGACGGCCGCGATCCCGGACTTCCTCAGTACGTCGTCACGCGCCATTACATTAATTTCCCTGTCTGTGGCTCCATCCTCGCCTGGCAGGGCCCACTATGCTGTGGGCCTGCCTGATGCCCGATGTGGATGCTGATGTCGTCGATGCGGTGGCCGGTGGTCCCGCTCCCGCCCCCACGGATGCATTGCAGGCTCCAAGTTCGGGCTGCCGTTCCTGCCGCCGTCCAAGTCGACGACGGCCGACTTCAAGAAGGGCGCCAACATGGCCATCACCGGCGCCACCGCCATGGACGCGCCCTTCTTCCGCTCGCTCGGCCTCTCCGACAAGATCTGGAACAACGGGCCCATCAGCTACCAGCTCAGCTGGTTCCAGCAGGTCACCTCCGCCGTCTGCGGCCAGGGTGAGTACACTACGCCGGCCGTACGCGCAGCCCATGCCCGGCCATGAATGATTTCTGTCATTTCTCTGCTCCCCTCTGGGTCCCTCCCTCTCTCCCTGACCATCATCAAATCAATTGCCATGAACAAATATTCCTAGACTGCAAGAGCTACCTGGGCAACTCGCTGTTCGTGTTCGGCGAGTTCGGCGGCAACGACTACAACGCGATGCTGTTCGGCAGCTACAACACGGACCAGGCGAGCACGTACACGCCGCAGATCGTGAGCACCATCGCGGCCGGCGTGGAGAAGCTGATCGCCATGGGCGCCACGGACATCGTCGTCCCCGGGGTGCTCCCCATCGGCTGCTTCCCCATCTACCTCACCATCTACGGCACCTCCAACAGCGCCGACTACGACAGCCTCGGGTGCCTCAAGAAGTTCAACGACCTGTCGACGAACCACAACAACCAGCTCCAAACGCAGATCTCCAGCCTCCAGAGCAAGTACAAGTCCGCCCGCATCATGTACGCCGACTTCTACTCCGCCGTCTACGACATGGTCAAGAACCCCGGCAGCTACGGTACGTATAGTCGTATACATACGTACACTCCTGCCATGCCATGCCGCTCTGACTGGCCGCTCTGCGAGCGAGTTGGCACGCACCTCGAGCATCCGTGACGACGGCCGGCTTGGCGGGTACTGCCTCGGCGTGCTTGGCGCTTCCGGCGGCCCCCCCATCCGTCCGTCGCAGAGCGACCTCTTGAATGCGCCGTCCTGGCAGTCAGTCACCTACTCCCTCCGTCCTATTGAGAACGTCGCCCGGGAAACGTGTTTGTGAGGGGGACACGGTTTTCCAACGATAAACTCCATGGGACGGAGGGAGTACGCGTTTTGGCGTGCAGGTAGGAAAACGGATAGGAATCCCGTCACGTGTGTAAAACCATTCCCCGTGCACCACACCGGCACACCGGCATGCATGTCCGTCCATCCATGTGCACGACATGGTTCAGGCGGGCCTGCAGCGACGAGACGAGACGAGACGGGCGACATGCCCGTTGCTCGTGCGCTGCGGGAGCGTGGGGGCGTGTCGTGCGGCGGCGAATAGAAAAATGGCCGTGACCCCGGTCCCGGCAGGGAGCCCCGGTCCGCGCCGCGCTCGTGACGGCTGCCTGCCCTGACGCGCATTTGTTTAGGTGCCGGATCTCGCACTGCCGCGAAGCGAGAGAATCCCAATCCCAATTATGGCACGATGATGGCCGACGCGCACCGGCTCCGGCTCGGCGTCGCGGTCGTGAGACGAGGACCTGCCTGTGCGCGCACGTTCCCGAATTTGCCGAGCCCGACACCGGCCATGTTCCCCCCAACCAACACATGCCAATTGAACACCGGGGACACTGCTCCTGCACGTTGCGTTCTCTCTCCGCTGGAGCGCCGACGACCCACGCATCATGCCGATACGGGGAACAAGAGCAAGCAAACAACACGCGGCGCTGCTCCAGTCCTCCTGCTCGTCGTGTTATCGATGTGGTCGTCTCACCTCACTCTCTTCTTCCTCGTTTGCGTTGCGTTTGCAGGGTTCAGCTCGGTGTTCGAGGCGTGCTGCGGCTCCGGCGGCGGCAAGTACAACTACCAGAACAGCGCGCGGTGCGGCATGTCGGGCGCGTCGGCGTGCTCCAACCCGGCGTCGCACCTCAGCTGGGACGGCATCCACCTCACCGAGGCCGCGTACAAGCAGATCACCAACGGCTGGCTCAACGGGCCCTACTGCCGCCCGGCCATCCTCCACAGCTAAGCTAAAGCCCATCATCGTCAGGGGCAGCAACAAAGCAAGGGAGATCGATTAATTATTATTTTTTATTGTTGTTGTTGTTGTTGTTGTTATTATACTATGAATCTGTCTGTGTTTACGTTGCCGGGGAAAAAAAGTGTCTCGGCAACTGACTGCATGTGTTCCTTGTTCTTGTTCCTCCCTGTTGTAATTTATTCTCTTATATGATGATGTATACTGGTCTTCATTTACAAATCAATCAAATGGTATAGGTTTTCAACTTTTCATGGTACCAAAAGGAACTTTTTTTACTCTGGTCAGCCTGTGCGTTGCATGTGGTCGGGGCTTTTGAGAGAACTTTTTCCAGCAATCACTCTCTACGGTAATTTCTGTCTCACGCTATCCTTGTCACGTGTCAGGGCCCGTGAAGGCCGTGACAACGTCTTTGCACAAGACTCCAACGTACCGTCACAAAGGCCTACTAGCTATCACGAGCTCATGACGATTGCGAATGAGAATGCCACCAAAAGGAAACAGCAACTCATTGCAAAACATAAGTAGAGAATCATAAGATGCCCTCCTCCCTCCAAGCATCTGCTTCATTTCATCCATGTGCCGCTACACTACCCCAGCACAGCTGCACAACAAACCTTTCAGTGCCCAGACAGCGAAAGCTGTTTGACTGGTGAATATGAACATTTGTTTCTTCCAAATTGAATTAAATGCATCTGAGAAAATTCGTCCAAGTTGCTGATTCCAAGTGGCCTGAATTATTGTGGACTACAGGAACAGCTAGAGTGACCAATCACTTTGGCTTCGTATTTAAAAGTTTATCCTGATCTCAGATCCATGCCAAAGCTGGAGAGAAACGCACAACATTACTCCCGATAACACAAGGGATTCTCTTCTAGTAATATAATCACGACAAGGCTCCTACCATATTTTCGAGGAAAAAATATACCTCGACCTGACCCACCTACACAACCAGACTACAAACTCCCCCAAGAAAATTATTAAATTGCAAAGGTACAAATATAAACGCTGACACAAGAATGTAGAATGAGACGTTGCTAGAGTGATCGCCCTTAGAATGAGCTTGCTCGCTAGTTATGGATCAGAGAAAGTAGACGACTCCGTGTTTACTCCAAAAAGAGAATCTCTGGGAATATCTCTAATTTCAGTCAGTCACAGCATGCGAAGGTATGTATGGTCTACCAATTGCCAATGCATTCTTTCCTTCTACTTTCTATACACCAAAATTCCTTTTTGCTACGATACAGGATGAACGGTCCAAACGCCGATCACTTTGCCTTTGCTGTGACAAGAATGCTGAATGTGAGAATGCCTTTGCTACAGTACTAGGTTATGACGCCACCAGTATAGGTTCCTTGAGCAGTGCTCCCACAATGATTGCACCTGATGAATCAAATGAATACTCCAAACACATCTACAGAGTGAGGGCAGAGGTCAACTACCAGATCCGTAGTTTGTGTTCCAACCAAGAAATCATCAATCCTCAGACTCGGACACCTCAGCTGCCACAGTTGGACCATCTGTGCATTCTTTTCTTTTATGAAGCTCTAGCATTTTTACCTCGGGGTGGCATAGCCCTGTGTCACAGATTTGGACGTTAGCAAGGCCCCAGCTTGGTCTTTAATGATTAAACTGTAGACATTTTGAACTGATAAAGGTCTAATAAGAAAGGGTATGAAGATCAGCTTCTATAATTCTCTAGTCCTACAAAAGCATCCCTCAAAATTATTATTGTTTATGAATTAAAACTAGCACCTGTAGAACCTATTTATAGGTTAGTTCAATCAATGCTTACTATTTTTTGTCTTCATATGTACATTTGATTAAAGATTCTAATGTACAATATGAAAATATGCATGTTAGCCAAGTCATTACAAGGGGACAAGAAAATGTACAGATGCCAATCTATCTAAGAAATAAGAAAGGAAATAACCTGAGCATTTGGGAATGTCCCAAACAGCAATTGAAGACTCTGTGCAGTCAGGTTCACAAAGTGCATGTGTGTTCTCATGGTTAACGTTCATAGCAAGCATCCACGATCCAATAGTAACATCCTCATTGCTGAACATACGGAAACTGGAGAAAACATATGCAAGAATATAGTTACAGCGGGTACATGTTTAGTTAAAATTACTCAAACAAATTTCAAGTATCAGAATGTTATGCAGCAGTTTTTCAGCATTAGAAAATCAAAATATTCAATCTTGCAAGAACGTTATTTTCTCACCACGACCACGATTTGTTTCTCAATTTCACAGACACAATATAACCAAAGATGTTTCAAGTATATTTGCCAAGTAAGACATTTTGTGGCAATCATTAATACAGGTATTCCAGTTATACCAGCCAGTACAGTTTCCCAGAAACTAGTGCATGAGTTGGAAAGAATAATTTGGTGGTAGTACAAAAGCAAGACAAACAACCATATTTGCTTAGTACAACTAAGAAACATGTGTATTTAAAAATAATTGCAAAAAAAAATGTAAGTTTGTGTTTCATGATAAGATGGACAGAACATTCACTGCAACTTACCTGTTGTTTCTCAATGCAACCAAGCTAGCCACAACGTCAGCTGATAAAGCATAAATTGGCCCATATGCATGAAGGAAGTATTCCGATCCGAGTAAGAAGGATTGGGGCTCATACCTGCATCTCTCAAAAAGGCAGAATCAATCAACATAAGTAGATATATTATCTAATTGATGAATGATAAACCTAATAGTTTGCCATGTGAAGCATACAGGTCCGAACAACAAATTGAGCAAATTGCACTCAAGTTCCACAAATTTTGCTAGCTTCATCCTAGATTTATAAGTTACCACTATCAGCCTGAGCCTGCAGAGTAACCTAGCAATTCAATTGATGCCATCCAGGGGGCTTTATGTGCAAATACAATGCAACTGCCATGCTCTCAGACACAACTGAACACATTCAGTTGTATGTGTGTTTGTTCTCATTCATATAAATCCTAAGTTATACAGATTTTATTTGTCTCATAGAGTGCATGTTAACCAAACTGTTCTCTCATTTTTTTCGACCATACTGCCATAACATGCAGTCATGCATGCAGATACTACTTTACATTGCAACCACTAAAACTTTGACATGCGCAGGAAGAGCAATCGCAGCAGACAAAGTATGTTTCACGTTTGCCTAATTATTGTAAAGCTAGACACAAAGAATTTGTAAAGCACAAGACACTTAACTCCCCTTGGACTTCGCTTTTCTAATTTAATCAAACTTTCCTAATTACCTAACTTCTTACCAAGTCCTTTTTCCTCGTTAACTAAAAACATCATATTCCCTTGACTCCCAGGGTGAGTACAATCCCCAGATAAGTATAAGACCTCTTGGTTGCTTGCCTCTTGCACCAGAGACCACAGCAGTTAGTAATAAGTTGCAAGGTTGGATATGCAGAGACATAGCAAATCAAATTATAGATTTGGATCCAAGAATGACAATATGATGTTTAGGTACCTATCACACATTTACCACAACACATAGGTTGGTTCCAGCAATGTTTGGCCATTTCGTCTAGCTTCAATCACATCATATTTGGCCGTTCATCCATCTGGCCCATGTGGTCGTTTTTTGGTGTTTTGTGGCGCAACTTTATCTGATCTAGTTTTGGCTGCGTGGATGGATGTGTTAGGTGCGTCTGGCATAGTTATCAACATGGTAAAGAGAGATAAGACGACTGGTTACAGACTTACAGCTAGGATTCTTGAGTGCTAAAGTGTAAGGCGTGTCAATATAATACTAGTATGCCAGTCGAGGGATTGTGGGGGAGAACGGCACACCAAAAAGGAAAAAGACAAGAGTGGAAAAGGAAAAGGAAAAGGAAAAATGCCTCCAGGCCATGTAACCCACAGAAGCCCAAAAGGCCCACAAACCTAACTGCCCTAAAGAGGACAAAAAAAGGCAACAGTCATATCTCTTTAGCACTGGAGAGAGGTGGCTGCCACCGCTGGAGCACAGGCTGGAGGTGACAGTCCATGAGTGTGGATCAGAGGCAGCGGCCCCTGCTACTACAGCAAACTGGAGGCAATGTCTCCTGCTGCTGGATCAACCAGAGGAGGCAGCCACCGCTGCCACTGCTGCTGGATCGAGGAAGGACGACAACGACTCCTGGGCAGCGACTCCTGAGCGGTATTGTGCACTTTTCTATCTGTCTTGCACTATGTTTCTCTCTGGCTCCCTATCTGTCTCCTGCCAGAATCTCCTTCTGTTTCCCCCCTTCTTCTCCCACCCCCGCCACACACATAAGGCGGACGACATACATATGTAAGGCAAGTCATTGGGCATGGCGATGGAATCATTCCTAGGCTGCTTTGACGCTTAAGCTTAAGTGATGCCTTAATAACCATAGTGCCTGGGACTGGGAGTGGGCAACTTTTTGGCTATCTCCCAATATTTTATTCTCTTCTTAATTCTTAATGAAATGACACTTGGCCCTCCTATGTTGTTTGAGAGAAAAACGGCAGTTTTGTTCCTTAACCACAGATACGAGCCTAAGAAGACAAAAATGTTAGTTTCAGTCTTCAGAATACTTGGAAAAGCTACATGTTGCCGGCACGTACAAACATATCATAGCACACATTCACCCTCTTGAATTATAAAACTTCTTGAAGTAAAGTTATATTCCTATGTGGAATAATACAAGAAATGAAACGAATATTTCCATATGTCAAAAAATTAATGAGTTGAAGCAAAACTATTTCTAGCATCCCTTAGGTTGTACTCCCTCCGTTCCAAATTATAAGTCGCTTTGGCTTTTCTAAATACACAACTTTGGCTATGCACCTAGATATACACTGTCTAGATACATAACAAAAGGTATAGCTAGAAAAGCCAAAACAACTAAGATTTGGAACGGAGGATTAGAAAGAAAGAAAGATATAAACATTTACACATCTGGGTCAATTATCACTTCAAGGCTACTTTCCAAGTGTGACAAAGCAGGCATTTATTTATTTTTCTAAAACATATACAACCATTTCATTTTCCAATAAAAACGGTAAGAAGATCGTAAATCAAATAACACCAAATGACAAAACTAACCATTTCAACTTAGGATCAGTAAAAACAGGCCCTTTCTTCATGCATCCAATGTATGTTTGTGGATGTGACCGCTCTTTAGCCAAAAGCAAGGAAAGTCTATCTGCACATAGAGAAGTAAGTGGTGTAAGCATCAAAATTTCAAAAGGCCTATTACTCAGTCACTAAAAAGAGACTTGGGATATTGTTACTCACCTGGTCTCAAGTAAATGTCATCATCCGCTTTAACATAGAAATCAGAATCATACAATGCATAGGCAGCCTTAAAGAAAGCTAACCTAAAACATAAGACAAAATCAGCATCCTGAATAGAGATAGCAGAATGATATGTAAATACCTCTATTCCTTACGTTTTGTATGGGAGCCTGCTATACTCCTCCTCGAGATCTAAAAGCACAAAATCATCATATTCTTCAACTTCTCTATTAAGAGTGGCCATCTTGTTCTTTGAATTGCTTTTCCCAATCACGAACCGGAATGCCAGACCAGTAGCTTCCTCCAATCTGCAATGCAGAGGATATATAGAACCATTGTAAGGGATATAGACAGCATCACCACCAGACAGAAAACAATACTACAGAACCAAAGACAGTACTAATCACCAAGCATCATGATCAGAACAATTGGAAAAGTGAAATTAGAGAAAATCTCTGTTGCTTGTATCCTACAGCTGGTGTGGAGCTGATTTATCACAGGTAGGTGATATTTGTCACGAATGACTGAAATCTTTATACGCTTGAAAGAACAGACATAACAACTATACCTCAAGATTCAAACTAATGAATTGCCAATGGAAGTGAGAACAGGTACAACTACTACAAAGGTTGAACCAGTTCATGTGGAAGGACAGCATAGTCCATATCTGGAAAGCACTAAGCACTAGGAGGGCGTTGATGCAGTGCCGGCCTGCCTGATGCCTAATCATAGCAGAGAAATAGACTAGACGCGTGTTTATAACTAAGAGGAAGTTGGGAGAGTGCCAGTATGGTTTAAGTAGCCGGATAGTAAAATCATCAGATTCCATCACAAACAAAGAACATCATTGCAAATGAACCAACACATGAAACGCCAATAAGCAGATGTTTCAGAAATGCAGTTAAGGAGCAAATGCTACCACATAGTGATGTCTAAATTGACAAATGTTTTATCCACATTGACCAATACAGTAATTCATTTAGAGGTAGATCATCACTTCATCAGTATTTGCAATTTTGGTGATGTGATCTGAGAACTAATTGGCAGTAGCATAATAGTTTTAGATATGAGAAATATCGAAAATGGAAACTACCAAACAACTCTCGTAGAATAAGATTGCAACCAGTCTCACCATATATTATATTACTAAGGGTAGCAGATAAGGCTAGCAAATATCGAAACTCCAAATAAGGCTAGCAGTAACAAAATATATAAACAGTCAGAACTCTAAATGTCCAGCTAGATCTCGACCGGCATAAGCGAAGACGAACTAGCAAGCCGTGATACCAGCGACTGACCGAAGTAGGCCCTGGCGATCCGCGGGGAGCCACGTCTGGCGCAGCGCGCCGCGGCGGCCGATGGAGCCGAACCCGGTGAAGATCCCGACGAAGGCCATGACCTTGTGGCGGCCGCGCGATCCGGTGGCGAGCGAGGCCGGGAGCTCGGCGGAGCCAGCGGCGGAGCCATCCCCTGGGCGGCGGTCCCACGCGACGGAGACGGAAAGCGGGCGCGAGGAGTCGGGGCAGCGGGTGTGAGTGACGGACGGGGAGCGCGAGAGGGTGAGCGCGGCGGCGAGGAAGCCGGCGAGGCCGAAGAGGAGGCAGGCCACGGAGAAGGCCGGCGTGGATAGCAGCCGGCGCAGCGCCCGCCGCGGCGCGGGGCGGACGAGGCGAAGAAGACCTTGGGCGAGCCCGGCATGGCGGCGGGCGGGCGGGAAGGTGGGCCGGCTGGCCGGTCCTCCCTGCGCGCGATGCCGGCACGACGGGGTGGGCGCTGGGCGGATCGGAAGGAGCTCAGGGGAGGGAGCGGAGTGGTCTGAGGCCACGGCCGTTTGGAAGACGAGCCGGGGGCCGGGGGCCCGCCGATTGGTGCGGCACCTCTTTTTTTTTTCTTGGGGCCTCGTGGGTTTGGCAAAGTGCCCAGGACAAAGAGGGCCATGGCCCATGTGCCGGATCGTAGTGTTGAGCAGCCAGCTCAGCAGAAATCGGACTCGTATGAAGGGGTACAAGGTCTACGTAGTGGTACAAGGTCTACGAAGAGTTCATCAGTGTCCTTAATGATTTAATGGATATTGAATTATGAACTGACATTCATCAAGATTAAGAGGCTGCTTAATTCTTCACTAGATAATATTTCACATTTGGATTAGAGAACTATGACCGAGACGGTCCTTGTAACACCCTTAGTGTTACTACAACTAAAACCTACCATGTCATCATATGCACTGCAATGCATTCATGATTAGAGAACTATGACATGTGATAACTTAATAAGTTTACTATTCTAGGTTACTTGAGCTATAGCTAAGTATGTGTTTTCACCTTTCTTTTAAAACCTAGATGCAAAAATAGGGGTATAAAATTTCCAAGTAAAACTAATCTTGGTGTGATCCAGTGCTTGGCTAACATGCTTCCAAATGCTAATCATGTTTTCCAATCTCTCAATGGTGAATAAAGAATCAAAGTTTGAATTTTGAATCCTTGTCCTTCTCTTAACCCAAGTGGTTAAGTGTAGGATCTGGATTATCATTTTCAACTTTGAGGAGCTAACCATAATTAATTTTACAAATAAAACTTGACCAACTTTGGTTTAGTTTCAAAGTACAAAGTTTGCACTCTGAAAGTATGCCACTAGTTGGGTTTAAACTTTACTAAGTAATGTTGCCTAAGAGTGCTTAATAATGTTTAACTGGCTTTGTGACCTCAAGCAAGTAGTTAAGGTTTCTATTGTTTAAATCCTAAAACTCATCTTGTGGTTTGATCAAGTGCTTGAGCTCTTTATCTCATGTGGTTATGTGTTGTTGATCATCTTTTAATTAACCTAAGCTTAATTAGGATGTAAAATTTGGTTAACACTAAAATATACCTTGGAATGCTAACCATGTAATTCACCTTGCTTTAAGTGTTTTCATGCCATGGCTAATGATGATTAGTGTAGCTTAATGTTGGTAATTAAGTTTGCTATGCTTGCTAATCAATCTAGCTTAAAACAAAAACCCTAATCTCTGAGCTCAAATTATGCAATTATGGATTAATCATGAAATGGTTTTGAAGAGTTTGCAAAATGGAGTTTGAGGGAGAAGATTCCAAAAGTCAGATTTCCAATTTGAATTCAAATTCAAAATCCTAAATTCAAACCCCTTTTTACCCCTTCTTCCATATTTCAAAATCCAGCAAGAATTTGGGGAAGGTCCCAAAAGCAAAGTTGTTGATCATGAAATTCTGAGCAACTTCTATTCTGGGAGTTTTTCAAGTTGCTATGTAAATTTGGAAGTAAATTGGAGAATTCAGGGAAGGGGGTATGCTGCTACAGTACCCAGACCAATCGGAGCGGGGGCAGCTCCTGCTTGCCGACGAGCCGCCGCCCTCCGGCCTCGCCTCGCGTGCGTGGACACGCGCTGGCGACGCTGCGTGGCAAGCTCAAGCTGCTGGCGGCACACTCTCTGCTCGTCCATATCCCATTCCAAGCGGCGTGCGCGCCGTCATCTTCCTCTTTCTACGCTTTGCACCGCCGCCGAGCAGCGGCGACCTCCACCCGCCGCCCAAATTCGCGCGGCACGCTCCACCATCACTCCGTCCACCTTGCCACTAGCTTCGCCAACCCATAGCTCTTCCCTAGAGCCTGCTATTAGAGCTCTAGCCACGGAGAAGCCGCTGCGCCGTCTTCTTCTTAGCGGACCCGCCGGGGGCGCCGTCGCAACCGCTTCGCCCCTAGCAAGCCACTCCCGAGAACACCTCGCGCCGAGCCAAAAGCACGCCCCAGCTCCGCCTTGAGCTCCCCGATCACCGTCGGCCATCAATCCGGCACTCTACCGCCGCCTACCCGGCGGGAGCAGCGACCTCGCCGCCCGGTCGCGGCTCTCGATTTCCTCCACCGCCGAGCTCCACCTCGCCATGGCCAGCCACCTCCAGAGCTTCTCCAGCCCAACCAACACCACCAGTGAGTTCTCCATGCCCTCCTGGTGCTCACCATCCCACTAATTCCACCTCACCCGCCGTGGTTCCACCGGAACGCGAGCTCATCGCCGTGTTTGCGCCGCCGCATCCACCTCCGCTGCGACCATCTTGCTCCACCCCAGCTCCGCCCCAACCCGAGGCGTCTACATCGGGTCGCAGTGAGGCCCTTGAAGCTTCCGCGAGCCCTACCGTGGTTAGCCATGGCTTGCAATGGCTTCCCGCCGCCGCGCCGCCATGTCCAGCGCCGCCGCTCCGCCATGGCCACCGTTGCGTCTTCCCGTGCCCTAATCCAGGCCGCCCGGTTCCTCGGTGAGGTGCGCAAGCCCGTAGGGTCACGTTGGTGACTTTCCCCGCCGGCGACCTCACCGGGCGGCGAACTCTGCCAGCGTACCCGCCCGGCCGGGCGCGGTCAAGGCCGGCCGAAGCGCAGGTTGACCCCCCGGCCCCGCTGTCGGTGAGAGAGGGTAGGGGAGGGGTGAGTGAAAAATGATTTTATCCATTTTCGAATTTCGAAAAAGGTGAAAAAAGGCTTATTCTTGTTTAATTCATGGTTAATTAATCTAAGCTCAGAAAATTATGAACTAAATTTCTATGTGTTCCTCATGGTGTGTAGTTTCATGTAAAAATATATGTTTGCCATGTTAATTAATGTATTATGTTTAATAATTCCATGTTTTAATTAATAAATGCATAGTATATGATTTTTGTAGGCTGTTTTATGTATCCAAAAATTATGAAAATTTAGGAGTAAGCTTTGCATGTTAAAAGTAACCTCCACTAAAATTTATGCCCTGTTTTGAGCAAGTTTGTTTTTATAATTAATTTCTAATCTTGTTTAATGACTGCAAAAATGGTTAATAAATAACTAATTAATTAATTAGTTTTCTAATTAATTGTTGAGTGTTGTGTAGCTTTGTTTGGAAACCTTGGATCAGCTAATCACCTCTGGTCCAAGGAAAGCTTATGTGTAGTTTAGAAATAGAGTTTGCTCACATGCTTAATAAACAATTAAATTTCTTAAGCAGTGACATGCTTCAATTAGTGTTGATTCCCCTTTTGGCATTATTTGAAGACCATGAATCACTTCACACTTGCTGATTCATGGCTTGATTGTGTGTCATATTAGTAGTGGTTATTACCACATGTGTAGTGTAATCTTAATCATGGCCATCTAAGTAATAATAATTAGTTAACCAATTAATTAACTTGAGTAAGTAAACTCACTTAGTCTTGAGTGCTTTTGGTATTAATTGAAGACCATGCACCATGGTTCATGGCTTGATCATGCTTTGCTAATGATGATCGTGATCACATGTACAAATAATAATTAATTAGTTAATTAATCAAGGTTAGTGTTTCATTTAAATGTTGATTGCTCTTGAAGATTGGTTGAAGCCCATGGGATGCTTCACTCTAGCTATTCCATGGCAATGACTTGATATATTCATGCAAGTTTATCCACATGTTTAGTTATGGACCCTTGATTACAATTTCTCCGTAAAGGACAAGTTGTACTCAAGTTAATTATACAACTCAATTTGTTATCTGTCATGTGTGTTGCTTATGTTTCTATCTACTTATGATATCCATGGTAATAAGGTAGTCAAGTATGTTTCATGCTAACTTTGACTGGTGCTGCTAACATATCTGTGGTTCTTGATCTGTGTAATTAGTCTTGCTTAGGTAATCTAGTTTAGCTCAAGTAATAACTTAGTTATTCTTCTATAGCTTGTGAATCATGTTTTAGTGTCTCACTAAGTGTTTAATAAAATTGGTTAATAATCTTGTTAGTTAACCTTGATCAATTTAGGGTTGTGTGACTTTGGAATTGAGTGATGACCCTAGGTCATTAACCCTAATGACTGTGGCAGAACCTTCTAAATTATATGGCCCACAAGCACGACATTGTCCTTAAGACCTCTGTCGGCCGTACTTGAGCACCACATAACCTAGAATGTTACGTCGGGTGAATCCCGATAAACCACAATTCCTCGGGATCGATACTTACGAGAGATATCACAAGGTATTACAACAGTTTTCATATACAAATACCAGAGTAGCGGAAGACTTACAATAACTTAATTTACAAACCTTTTACAAAACTTATACAAACCAAAGTGTTATTATTACAAACCAGCGGAAGTATCATTATATAACTTTATTACGGATCACACAACCAAAGTGCCCCCGCCCGAGAGGCCACTCAATTCACTCTTCATCGGTCACTTCTTCGATAACCGTCATGCAACAAGGGCCGTAGCACTCTTGCCCATGCGGTTCACACCTGCAACAGGGGTTGAAACAACCCCGAGTACAAAAGTACTTCGCAAGACTTACCCGACCAAAAAGTGGGGAGAAGACTCAGGAATGCTGACTAATAGGAATCAAGGTGAGACTTTAGCAAGATCAAAAGACACCCTTTTGCGAAAAGAGACTAAGTCAATCCTTACTTTAACAATCACTTATCAAACATATGCCGGATTCAAAACTCTCATACTCGGACTTTCATTATTACTACGATGCCGGGACTCGGATCACGGCTCCCATATCGTGGAGCACCGACGATTCGAATCGCTTTATATACCCAAATTGGGGCTTCTAGCCACCACGATGTATGCGGACTCAACATCTTACATACATCAACTCAACGCTTAGATTTCTCCATGCGAGCGGGTTATGCGGTACACCACCTCCCTACGGCCGCTTCGGTCACTTCGGTGCGCGCATCGTAGGATGGGTACACGCTTCTTGTCCGTTCTAGTAACGAATAGTCCAAGTGGAGCTTACCGCCATTAGCATGCGACTAGTACTATCCAATAACCTCATGATCCCGGGACCAAACAACGGGCGGTCCTTAACCGACACAAGTGGGCGACACTACATCGGGGCAATAGCCCCTCCTGATGCAAGTCACTCCACCGACGTCTCGAGTTACTCATCATCATGTTCTTGTTGTATACCATTGACCCCGTCGGAACAAGGATAAACAACAAGCAACATCGGGTTTTAAATAAATTCCCTTCGGGGAGTATAGTTCTCACACTTTTGAAAAACAGTTTATCAAAACCCTACACTAGTAGCAAGGCTAAGCGTGTACTAAGCATTTCGAAATCAAAACAGGTATATCTGGGGGTAATGTATCAAAGTACGGTAAATGCATCAAAGTAGGATAGCACACAACTCCTACACCTAATGCATTATATCATCACATGAAATCATAAAGCTTTCGAAATACAAGGGCGGGTTTTGAATGCATCCTGGGGCTTGCCTTGGGGCTCGATGAAGTGAGGATCGGCTACCCAATCACCAAGATCAGATCCAACCTCCTCACGATGATTACCTTCTTCAAGAACGGGGAGTTGGATCAACCCCTTCCTCGAGCCAAGCGGCTACGATAAGAATGCATGATTACGATGCGGTGATAAAGACATGCGATAATGATGCAACGATCTTTAATCTATCTTGAGTACAACTTTCCTTCACGGTATAGTTGCACTAAGAAGGTATAGCTAAGCGTTGACGACGACGGACTAACGATACGCAATCAACATAAAATGCCGAAGGTCATTAGGGTTAATGACCTAGGGTCATCACTCAATCCCAAAATCAAGCAACCCTAATGGTGATTAGAGGTGATTACTAATTTATTGACCATTTTCACAGTTGTTGAAAGCCACTAATTAACTTGCTAATTGGAGATTAATTAAACCCTAATTAATCAAAGAATTAACTAACTAAACATTAATTAATAAAGGGATTAATTAAGCTTAATACAAAACTTAATCAAAACTTAACCAAACTTCATAATTAAGATCATCATCACCTAATTAGCACACAAAACAAATTTCATAATTTTTGAACTTATATTTTAATTATTAAAAATCATGGAAGTTGCATTTATCAATTAAAGGAGCAAATTAAAGCATAATTAAATTTTATTGAAAACTCAGAGTTAGTATTTTTCTTGGACAGAGCATATCACAAGGAACACATACATATTTTTCTCATATTTTTATCTGCCCAAAATAAATTAATACAAAAAGGTGAAAACAGCACCTGGAAAATAAATTTAGAAAAAGAAAAACATTTTTCTCTTCCCCGTGGGCTTACTGTGCGGCCCACGGCCTGTTCGCTGGCAAACCCCGCCCGCCCTCTCTCTCTCTTTTCGGATGGACAGGCGGGCCAGGCCTGCTCCTCCTCCTCCCCTCCTCTCCCTTTTCTCGTATTTTGAGCGGGGACAACGGCACGGCGGGCGGCTCCGCCGATGACACCTCCTCCGGCGCAACCAACTAGACCAACCGACTCTACGCTCCATGCCGCGCCCAACGAACTGTTAAACACCCCCTACCAACCCTCGGAGTGCTCGGGATGACGGCCGCGGCGGCTTTCGCCGTATGCCCCTTAGTGAACAAGCTCACCGGAGCTTCTCGCGTTAAAACTAAAAGCGTGCCAACGTGACTAGTGACTTCACCCGAACTCAGCTCAGCCGCGAACGCGACTCGAAAGCAACACCACACAAGCACGGGGCGAGCACGACGCTAAGATGTGGGCGGCGCTCTCTCGGCATCCCACTGTTCCGGCATCCCTACTACGACGCTAGTGTAACCAACACCCCGTAAGTTCCGGAAGCTCACCGAGGCGTCAAAACACGGGCGCAGAGAGAGCTTGGAGATGGGTGGAAGGTGTTTGGCGGCGGCGGCAGTGGCGCGGCGGCGTTGAACTCCGGTGGCGATGGCGTCTCGGCGTGTCTAGGCGTTGGGCGTGAAAAGGAAAGGCCGATGGCCTTCCAGCGAATCAAAGCGAAACTACAACAAGGAAAAAGGAGAGCACGGCGGCTCTGAGTCACTCTGCCCAGGCGTGTTGCTTACGGCGGCGGTGGTTGGCCGGCGGGGAAGAAGACGTCGTGCACGCGACTCGGCAGACGAAAACAAGCGAGAAGAGGCTCAGCGTGTGCGCAAGAAGATTAAGGGGCTGTGTGCAAACGATTGGAGGCGATGGCGGTGTGTGAAGCGTGAATTTTGCAAAAGTGTGGACGCGTCGGCGTACGCGGCGGCGAAATGAGGGAAAAAGAAAGGCGGCCGGCATATGGCTTTTATAGGGCATAGACGGTGCGGTGAGGTGGCGGCAGGCCGTGGCCGTGGGAGGTGGACGGCGGCGGCGCGTGAAACCCCGCGGAAGGCGGGAATGGCCACGGCGGCGCCCGTGAGTCAGCCGGCATGGGCACCCCCCTGTTCATGCAATTGTAGCGGTGCCACCTTTTCTTCCCATTTTTGAAATTACTTTTAAAATTTGAACTGTTCACAAAAATATCCCAAAATACAGATTGTTCCAAATTTTGTGCTCTACAACTTTTATTAAAGGAGTTTGGTCAGATTCAAACTGGTTTTTGAATTTGAACTTCAAATTTGAATTTAAAAGCAAAACCCTAACTTTAGGGATTTTAAAATTACTTTCAAATTTTGAATAAAAGATGAAAATCTCCAAAAATAAAAGTTGTTCTATTTCTCAATATCTACAACTTTCATTTAGGAAGTTTTTCATGAAACCAAATAATTTTTTAATTGAAGTTTAAAACTTAAAAGGGGACATTTTCCAATCAAATAACTTTTGAAATTACTCCAAATTTTATTCAAAAACTTGAAAAACTTTATATACCAAAGTTGTAGAGCTCAAAGAGATGCACAAACTGTATTTTTGGAGTTTTCCCAAATTTTGAACATTTTGAGGTGAAATTGAAAAGGGGTAGTTTCACTTTGAAATTCAAGCTTTTGAATTGGATTTTCAAATTGAATTCTTGGGCAAATAATTAGTGATGTTGTGGCACTTTTCAAACTCAACCAATGGCACTTTTTCAAAGTACAAACTTCATACTTTGAAATGGTGCCAATGGTTAACAACTTTATTTAGAAAATTGATTATGGTTAGCTCACCAAAATTGAAAGTGAAATTCAAATTCCTATACTTAGCCATCAAGCTAGGGTTTAGGATTTTGAACTCAAATTTCAAATTTGGTTCTTCCTTGCACCTCACTTGACTTTAAAACATCTTTGGGGTGTGAGTTAGAGTTAGCCAAGCACTTGCAAACATCAAGATTCATTTTAGTTGATTGTTTTTATCGATAAAAAGTAAACATGTGAGTGAAGTTTAAATTATCAACACATACACACGTGATATAAAAGAACTCAAACAACACCCTAGAATCATAAACTCATTTTAATTGTTTGAATTAGGGTTTTCTAATGATGAATGCTTATGCAATGATGATGATGACATGGCGGGTTTTTTGGTTAACGTAACACCGGGTGTTACAATGACCCTAAACACCGAGTTATGGTTTGCGTTAATGTAACCTTCGTCGTTGCAGCTTGTCTTGTTAAGTATGCAAGCTCTCACTGGCAAGACCATCACCCTTGCAGTGGAGGCATGCAGATCTTACCAAGTAAGCTCCCGTCGTCGTTAGTTCGAGGGGTGGTATGCGGATCTTCGTCACTCTCCGATAGCGATCCATCGGGGGTGGCTTCATGCAGATCTTTATTAAGACCCTGTTACCACCACTAAGGAAGAGGAGTTGTTTTATGTTGTGTAGCTCGATGCATCTCCGTCGCATAATCATGTTACTTTAACTGCACATCATAATTAATCATATGTTATCTTCGTGTAGTTGAGGGGTCCGAGGAAGTTGCTGTTGATCCGACCTCCGTTGTTGTTGAAGTTGACCCGTTTGGAGGAGTGAGCTCCGACCCTGTTGGTTCTTCACCAGGGCCCGAGTCCTTTGTCAATCCAGGCAAGCCCCGGATGCATTTAAACCCTTTCTTGTGTTTTACAAAGCTTTAATAACCTTTATGCTTATGAAATGATGCATTAGGTGAATAGGAGTTGAGTGATATCCTATATTGATGCATTTACCTTCCTTGATGTTGATATATCATCCATGATACCTGTTTTATTTACAAATGCTTAGTGATGCTTAGCCATGCTTATTATAGATAGGTTTTCAAAGTAAATGTTTTACTTATGATAACGATCGATGGCTTTGATGCTATAGAAATGAGGAATGAAATTGAGACCGACTAGACACGGTTTGGGGGTTGGTGGAAGCCAATTGGGATGCCCAGTTGTGCTTGTCCCGTGGGAGTCGGTTAAGGACCGTCTGTTGTTGGCCATTGGATCAATTTGTTAGTACTAATCACATGCTCTTGTGGTAAGCTCCGCTGGGCCAATCTATGTCGAGAACAGACAACCGTGCACTGGGAGTGGAGAGATGGCGGGGAGTATCGTGTACCCACCCTGCGGGTAAAACCGCCTTGGACGGGCGTAGGGGCGGTGGCATCTTGTGCTCTCGGGTGGCATAGGACCCGTGCGGGCATAGAGAATCCGAGTGTTGGGTTGATATATGGGGGTTAGAGTCCCACATATGTCGTGTGGTTAGAAATCCCCAGCGGGGTATAAAAGCGGTTCGAATCGTCGTTGCTTCGCGGTAAAGGAAGCTTGATCCTCGCCCCATCATCGTAGTAATAATGGAATTTGAATGGAATGATGGCTTATAAATGGTTATATGCTTGAGAAGTGTTTGCTATAGACTAGGATCACCTAGAAAGCAGGAATGATAATTAAAGCTAATTAAAAAGTTTCAACTAAGGCTTTTATGCAAAAGAGTCCTTGATCTTGTTAAGCTTTACCTTGATACCTATCAGCCAGCATTCCTGAGTCTTCACCTCTTTTTCTTGTCGTCGGGTAAGTCTTGCGGAGTACTCTTGTACTCAGGGTTTGTTCTACCTCTGTTGCAGGTGAGCCGCATGAGCAAGTGTGCTATGCCCCTTGCTGCATGACGGTTGTTGAAGTGTCCGATGAGGAATAGGTTGTTTGGCCTTTGGGCAGGGCACTTTTGTTGGTTGGCCTTACTTAATGATACTCCACTGGTTTGTAATGACTTAACTACTGGTTTGTATAAGTTTGAGAAACAACTGATGTAAATTATGGTTATGTAAGTCTTCCGCTACTCTGTTGTATTTTGTATAAAACTGTTGTAATACTGAAATGTATCTGTAAGAATGCGATCTTGGTTGTTCGTGGTTTCATCGGGGTTTCACCCGACAGGACGTTTTAAGTTATGTGGTATACAAGCATAGCCGTCGGAAGTCCTTGAGACAATGACAGGTGCTTGCATGCCATATAATTTAGAAGGTCCTGCCACAGTCCTAATCTTCCAAGTTAGGAGGCCATGTGCTATTTGCACTTGTTGGATTGGTCCAAACCCGGGTGCCTAGGCCCATGATGCCCCGATCGACTCCTTGAACGGGCAAAACCGCTGCTAGCACATAGTTGCACACATCGATGGTCGTGGTGCCACGGTAGCTGCCATGGCGACAAGCAATCTCGGGCTCGTGCACGCGCAACTCTCCGCCTTGGACGCCATCCCTGGAGTTTGGAGATGAGGGATGTTGTCAAGACGACGAGCTTAATTCTTAGGCTTTTCTTCCATGATGCTTCGTCGAGGCATGTATTGGCCTATCTTCTGAATTCTTATATTTGGACAGAACAATACTAAGAAAAAGATCTAGTTTACATTGAGGTTATGGTCATGTGGAACTCATGTCTCAGGTTGCATTGCTCAATGAGCGTAGGGTCAGAGACAAGCATGACCTCAATCTCCGGTTTTCAACTGCATAAACCGACAAATCAACATAGCTAACCCATGATTTACGTTGGAGAAAATTAAAATCTTGGCTAATGCTCTGCCAAATATATGATCTAATTAAATATAGAGAGTATGACTAGCTCTCTAAACCGTGCATATGAACGTATGAGGCATATAGAAAAACTTTTAGAGACTAAGAAAACTTGGACTGTTCGATAGCCCTCGTTCATAGCTGCAGAACATTGTAGAACCAAAGTAGCAGTTGCTAGCGAGACAGCAAAACAATGTACAAAAAGCAAAAGAAGCAGCTGCAGCGTTGAAAGAAAAGAGCAGTCGAATAGGACGAATGATTTTTATTCTGAAGTAACCCTGTAAATAATGGTTTAGAGTGTGAATTCCAAAAAAACTCTTCGAGATGTTACACAATGCTTCGCGGGACCATGTGCTAGCTTGAGGTCAGCTAGCCTAACACGATTTAATTGCACGATGCATCGCGGAAACCACGTGCTAGCTTTGGTCAAGGATATTATAAGATTAGTCCATTAAGTTTAATTTTTTAAAAAAAGAAGATCAGTCCATTAGTTTACTAGTCCTCAACGCGTAACTTAAGCCCCCTCTCCTCTGCCAGTCCACGCGTTCGTCACTGTTCATAATCACCGTTTTTTCTAGAACACGACTTCATGTGTATTTCATTAAGGAAGTTTATAATCACTGTTATGTCAGCAACTGCCCATCTCCACTGTGCACCGTTGTTTAGCCACTGTTTACATCCTGGTTACTGTACATAAATTTGTATCTGCACATAAATATTATTAGCAATAAATTTGTATATGCACTGTTTACATCCTATTTTACTCTACATAAAATATGTAAACTATAGTCAAATGTAAGAAAGTTATTAGCAATACAAATTCTCTAGTGACGCTCTTTTTTTAAGACTTTTAAGTTGGTAGGTTTAGAAACATGAAAACCATGTAAATACATTTTGTTATGAAAAAATATATATTATTTTTAATTATTTTTAATAAATGTTTTTATAAAATTAAAAATTAAAATTATACTTTAAAATCTGTATCATCGTTCAAAACTATTCCTTTTACGATCCTAGAGGAGCAGTTGGTGTTGACCTGTATTTTTCATGTCCCTAGTACGAAGCTTCGGTGAACCACTTGGTAGCTTGAGGTTTACAAAAAAAATTTAGATTTCGACGGTTTGCAAGACTTTTTGTGGAATTTTATTTTTGTTATTATTATTATTACATTTCTGGTTGCTTTTATCTTAAACTCTTATAAAGTCAAACCTCATTAGCTATCTCACCTCCACATGCAAGCTATCCAACTCATCATCTTATTACTATCCACCTCATCAGCTTACTATTAAATGTATTTATAATTAACTAGCATTAGTAATTATCTGTTTCTTTAGATAAATAATTTTATTTAAAATCATCAACAATTTCCACGGTAACACGGTATTCACCTAGTTCCTCTCATCGATCTATTTATGCACAATGCGACGGTTCCTGCCATCTCGACCAGTCTATTTTATGCATTAATAACTGCTACGTACGCCGTTGACCAGTCTAGCTGAGAAAACGACGCTCGCTAGAACAGCCAAAAAAAAACGAAGTATCGCCAATCTCCTTTCCAGGGCTTCCACTTCCGGCAACTAGAGCCATCATTCGAGACCGCGAGCTAGAGTCTCTTACTGCATATGGAATTGGAGCTGATGCAGCACGGCGGCAGCACAGCGAACATGCTGGCGCCAGTGCCGGGGAGCCTCCCGCGGTGCACCTACCGCGATTCGATCCGTCGAGTCTCCGTCTCCGTCTCCGGCGGCCTCTGCAGGTCGGTGCAGCGCTTCTTCCCCGCGAGCAGCGACAC
Organism: Chrysopogon serrulatus; assembly: GCA_015844335.1. NCBI lineage: Eukaryota > Viridiplantae > Streptophyta > Magnoliopsida > Poales > Poaceae > Chrysopogon > Chrysopogon serrulatus. Next base: position 213,240 of record JADLZL010004426.1, on the reverse strand, counting down.
TGAGGCGGGAGATGTATCCTACTGCTGGTCGTGGTCGAGCGCGAGCTCGGCCTGCAGTTCCCAGTCCGGCCTTGGATGCATGGGCCCGTTGCTCGCCCTTGTCGTCGTCGTCCTTCTCCTCTGGCTGGGAAGGCGGCAGACGCAGATGGAGTCGAGGAGCTCCGCGCCATCGCGCTGCAGATGGTCCACGACGGCTACATGCAGGGCCTCATCCGAGCGTTCGGTGCTGGCCGCTCGTCATCGTCGTCGGCACGCCGCCGAGGTCTCGATCTCGGCCCGGCTCTCGATCTCAATCTCAAAGAGAGCCTTTTGGGGAGCTGGTTCTTGGAGCTGGACGTGGAGTGGATACTCAGTATCGGGGAAGGAAACCGGGTGCAGCTGCACCTGGACCTGGAGGACGGATGCGCCTCCCTCCTGGATATGATGGAGAGGTGGATCAAAGCTCTCAAGACCATGGTGCAGGTGCTCTGCATCACGCAGCAGGAGCTCCTCCGCGCCAAGCGGCCGCCGGCCGTCGCCGTCGGCGGGGTCAGGAAGGCTATCTTGTACTTCATGCTGCTGGCTACCAGAAAGATGGCGGCCGAGCGCGAGCAGGAGGAGGCCCAGTTCGTGCGGTTCGCCGAGGCAAGCATCCTCAGGATGCTTGACTTCGTGGACGCCGTCGCTGACGCCGTTCTAGACGACGACGACGACGCGCCACAGACGCTCCCGGGGTTGTTGCAGGTGTACACCTGCGTCGTGGATGACTCACCGGCTGTCCTGGCCTTGTTCGAAGAGGCGTCCATGACCAGCTCCATGTTCGACGCCATGAACTCTGTGTTCCTACGGAAGATGAACAGGCTGAGCGACGCCATATGGAGCATGATGGAGAAGGTCAGAGCTTCCTTCGTCACGGACGACGACTGCTGGAGAGTCTCATCGGCCGACGACGACGCCGGTGGCGTCCAAAAGACCACCAGGCTGGTGATGAACTACATCATGCTGCTGTCGCGAAACGAACGTGCGCTCAATCTCATCCTGCAGGACCAACAACACCACCTGCCTCATTGTCAGCCCGATCACGACTCGAGCTCGGTTGATATCCTCATCATGGATATGATCTCTTGCTTGGAGAAGCAGCTGGAGAAGACATCAAATTTTATCTCCGACCCTGGATTGCGGTACATATTCTTGATGAACAACTGCAGCTTCATTTCGCAGAAGGTTTCGTCCTTGCTCCTGCCGTCCTGGACTCTGTTCGAAGATTACAAGATTGAGAGGCCCAAGAAACGAGATTCCAGAGGAAGACCTCCCCCAATGGATGATTATGTTAACCAGCCAGATCCAAATCTTCGGGAGCAAATAGAAACGGACTCAAATCTGGATGGCCTTCTCATGATTCAGAGCTTCATACAAGCTTACCTCGACGCCTCTTGGGAGCCAGTGATGTCTTGCTTGTACCATGACATACCTCGCGGCTTCCTCAAGCTTGGAGGAAGCAGGCTGGATAAATTCGAATATGAGTTGCAGAGAACTTACACCATGCAAAGGCAGTGGAAGGTTCCAAACCCTGAACTTAGGAAGAGATTGCGCAAAGCTGTCATTGAGAAAGTCATTCCAGGTTACAGCGAGTACTTGGCGGACCGAACGGCCAAGGGGAAGAGCAATAAGCCACCCAAGAACACTCCCCTTCAATTGGAGGAGCTATTGGAAGAGCTGTTCGAAGGATGATCGGTGGTGTTTTAGTGACGGATAATGGAATGTGTTTCCATTGCTGTAGAATTGTATTATTTATTGTAGTAAAGAAAAAGAACAGGGTACTTCCAAATATTGTATAAACTTAGCAAGTCCATTGATTGTAATAACCCGTTGCCTCTGGCGTTGGCAAAGTGAAAACGATTGTTTTCGGGGAAGCCAGTGACAAAATGATTCATTTTCTGGTTGGTTCATTGAACTGGGCAAGGAATTGAGCATTGGAATAAGTAAGAAAACTGTCGCACGGCAGAATTGGAACTGTATAGAGAATCAAAGCTCGTTTCCAGCTAAATTATTCTTAATTTATTTACGACTTATTACAGATAATATAAACAAACTTTCCTAACTAGCATTTCTTTGTACTTCAAAATTTAGTGACTTATGGATAAGCATGTGGTACATCAACCGACGTGGAGCAGAGTTAAAAGAAGTCCCCACCCTCACTTTAAAAAGTATGGAAATTACCAGAGTAACAAAAGAAATAATAAAATCAACAACATTGACTCCCATGGTAATCTAATTTGTGCAGAAGAGAATAAATACTTTGATTTAGGTGGGAAATGAAAAGCAAAATTACTTAAATAAAAAGCCAATGTAAAATACAATTGATGCATAAAAGCTGAGAATAATAATAAAGTTCAATTTTAATGTACATTTCACCATTTGCATTTCTTGTGGAATACCAAAACAGATAACCATATAAATGTTATTATTAATATCTAGAATTATCAAAGAATGAAAATTAATTAAAACGTCAAGCACACAGGTGGGAAAGGAAAAATGTGGACAACATATGATTGAAGCCGTGAACTCTATTAATGGTAAAGAATTATTGAACAAAGGCTTCGCTCTAGGGGTGAACATTCAGGTAAACTGAAAATCTCTGGTTGGGTAATTTAGGTACCAGCTAATTGGGTTCAGGTTTTACCGTATTCCCAAAATTGATAAAACTAGCAATTTCGACAAAAAAATCCAATAAAATTTTAATTAAAGCAATGAGATATGGTATTTCAAATCACTTCATATCAATTATCAAGCTAGCATAGATATATTGAGCCATATCAAATAATAGATTTACATTGCCCTCAACCACTTCATGTCTTCAGACTAGAAATAGAAAAGGCACATTATGGGTACATTATTGGGTATTAGGGTACTTTGGGTATCGGGGAACATTACCTGAACTACTTGAACTAATAAGTTTGGATTTTTTGTTGTTGCTATCAAAATTATGATTGGGTGTTCCGGGTTTGGGTTTGGGTAATTCGAATTCAGGAATTGCGTGTGGAGTATTTTGTCGACCTCTACTTGGCTGAACGAGGTAGAACACACAACTACTACGGAAAGGGACTTTACAAAGAACACTTACAACCGATAATTGGCAGCTAATTGTGATGGTAGCATCACTACCGTCTGATGCCTCTAAAGCAAGGGCAATGGTCTCGTTGGCATAGAGATTAGAGTTGCACACTTTGACAAAGAGGGACATGGTCTGTCGGTGGATTTTGTGTCTGACTAATGATTAAAGTATTACGCATAGCAATTCATAAGGGTAGTATATGAGATAATGATTTATAACGGTTCAGATATAGGTACCCTACTTCCAATGTAGAATAGCTTTGAGAGGTGGCGATGATTATTTTTGGATGAACAACTAAGAATCATGTCACCTATCATCAGGGCATTCATATCTTGACCAAATCTGATTTCTTACTAGTTTGTTATAAGAAAAGGGATGTTTGTGAGGTTTTGCGGTTTTGTTCTTGTTGTTTGAACTTATTATCCTTTTTGATGAAATACATCTCATGGTGTTTCTAAAAAGAGAAGGCTGAAATAGTAGAACTGCAGAAACCAAGAAAATAGGACAATCAAAGTAAACCGATAGAACAAGTATCGACGGTATAGTTTCACTGCTTCACGATGGATAAACTTATATTTGAGCCCTTTTGAACTAGATGAATAAGTTTGTCTGATCCAGCGAGCTAGTATCATTAAGGCAAATGAATAAATAATGGAAAAAGTCTATATAACCCCCTGAACTATTTGGGGCTGGAATAGTTTACCCTCTCACCTATGAAACCGGATGTTTAACACTTTAAAGTATGTCAATCCGTCTAATTTACCCCCTGGACGGTTTTGGAGGGTGGTTTTGGCTGATGTGGATTCCAATCAAGCAGCCAAAGACATGCTGGCAGTGAGGCCCACCTGTCAGTCTCCTTTGCCTCCAAATATGGCTGCATTGTCCTGGCAGCGAGCTCTCCTGCCCGTGACTTTCCATGCGGACGCCTTGACCCGGCACTGGGCTCCTTGCTCGTGCGAGCACACGGCGGCACAAGAGCGGCGGTGGCGCGAGGCCATGTCGGCCCGTAGTGGCGGCAGCATCGACCAAGCGAGGCTATGCCGCGAGCAGAGCCGCGGTGGCGGCGGCAAAGACTTCGTTCCGGCGTGTCGACGGCGAGGCGCAGGCAACCCACCGGCGAGGCAATGTGGTGAGGGCGTACCTGGGCCACGGCAATGACGGTGAGGATGAGATGGCCTACGTCATGTCATCGGAGATGCGCCACCGTAGACCATTAACGGGGAGGGAACGCAGGACGGAGGCGGTTATACTGCTCTGCAGGAGCGGGGACGCGGCACCCAAGAGGAACTGCAAGGACAGCACGGATGCCTAGGTAGCGCTTCGCGTAGAGGTAAAGCAGGAAGACGAAGAAGAGACCGTCGGCGCCAGGAACTTCCGGCGCTGCCCGTTGCCGCTGCTGCTGGGCACCTGGGCCACACCAGCGGCACGCCAGCGGTTGGCGCTGCCAACAATGAACAGACGTGCTCTGGACAGCAGCAGTGTCGTGCTCACGCGGCAATGGGGAACGTGGGATGGAACGACAGTAGTGCGCATGCGCATGATGCCGCATGATTAGAAGAGAGCACCTCCATTATCTGCATGTAATTTCCTTGGCCGGTGCTTTTTTCTTGGCTGAGGACGCTGTTGATGAGAGAAGCAGAGAGGAGACCGTGACTGGACACAAGAAGGAACTGAGAGCATGGAGCGTGGTGCCTAGCTATTGGTCTCACAGACCTGCAACTCATGTCGACCGGCTTGGAAGCTGCTTCTCGTCAGCCATGGAGGAGCTCCGGGATGCTCCCCGACGATGCATGCCGAGCTCCGAGACCCGAGCACCACTGCTTGCCTTAGAAGCCCAGCGTGTGCGCCGGCCCTGGCAACAGCCGTCGCCCACCAATCTTTGGCGGCAGCCGTCCGCCACCCCTGACTGCAGGCTTGGCCGGGCTTCCAGCTAGCCATGGTACACAGCACAGCACGTACGATGCTCCGAGTCCTGATAAAATGCGCCGAGCTCCGAGCCCTGAGCACCACCGCCTGCCGCAGCCACCCAGGTGGCCCTGGCCCCAACTGTCGCCGGGCACTCCTGTCCTGGCCACAGTAGCCGCTCGCCGCTCCTAGCCGCAGGCTTGGTCGGCCTCGGTGCACAACGCGCGTACGAAGGCTTCCTCTGGGGCTCCGACTGCTCCCTGTGCATCTACTCCGCTTCTTTCCCTCCTCCGATAGTTGCGACGAGATCCGGTGGGATGGCCCTACGCCTCGCCGCCGGTGGGACGGGTTGCCCGTGCCTCGCCTCTTCGCCTAGCCGACGATTGGTTGCCCGTGCCTCACTGCCGGCACATCGGAACGGAACCTGGCCGCCGGCTGCCACCGCTCTTGCCATGGCTGAGACGGCGGACCGGCGCTGCTGAGGGGCCACACACCAAACCAACGGTGTTGCCGAGGCACGGCACATCAAGACCCTGCGGGGCCTGACAGTGCCAGGCGGCCAGCGGAGGGCGTAGGTGGCGTGGCGTTGCGGGAAGGGCGGCATCGCAGCGGGCGGAGGCAGCAGGAGCGCTGGAGGCGTATTTCTTCGGCCTGACAGGTGGGCCTGTCGCCACGGTGGCCGCGGCTGCCACACTGGCAGCCGCCACGTCGGCCAAAACCACCTAAAAAACCGCCTAGGGGTGAATTAGACGGTTTGACATACTTTAAAGTGTAAAATACCCGGTTTTATAGGTCAGGGGCTAAACTATTCTATTTGGACAATTTGGAGGAACTATTTGCTAATAGTTCAGGGGGTTATTTAAATTTTTTCTAATAAATAATTGAGTACACTAGTACGGGGGACCGTTTGATTTGCCTATAACATAGTGACCACGAGAGTCTTGATAGCTCCTCAAACCTCCAGTTTGACTTGTTGTGGGAGTAAATATTACAAGATTTAACAGCATTGTGATTTCTATGGCAGCCTGGCAGGCGATATGTGGTAGGCGACTTTCCCATTGACAATAAGAAACATACCGTGACTTTGGGTTCCGATGCCACGACCCCGCCCTAAAGCCCTCAAGCCTGGATAACCTCTTCCTCTTGTATGGAGTACCTCAGACTCAGCCGCACGGTTTCGGAGAAGACGTCACGAACCGTGGTGATTTTAGTTAAGGGCCTGTTTGGAACACATGATTTGTGAAATTTAACTGATTCCTTTGAGATTTATGTGCAAATCCTGTGAAATTCATGCGTTCCAAACAGGTCCTACGAGGGCTCCTCCTTTCGTGATGATTGTTCCTAATCTGTTGTCCGGGTGGTTCGCTGCTGCTGTCAGTCTATTAGATAACATCAGTGGTATTGTGTGCATCAGTGTATAACTCTGCTTTGTTGGGCTGTGTTGTGGGGTGGGGGTGTTAATATTTTACTAGAAAAAGTTATTCTTTCAAATGACTTTGGAGCAGTGAGCCAGTGACTCATGATCTGTCTATCCAATAGTTAGGCCCTCTTCATGAATTGAGTGTCTTCACCATTATATTCTAAAATGTGGAACTACGGAATCAGTTCTAAAATAATTCCTTTTACATTCTATATGGGTTAGGGGATTGATTGAGAGTTATATCAGCCACCGCAGCAGTGAGCATACATTTCTTGAGAGCATATGGCTTTGCGCAATCACAAGGCCCTACGTAGAGGTTGAGCAGCCGCTGGTGGCAAGAGCATAGTCATAGGGCTTCACAAGAATCACGGGAAGCGGCGGTAACATGTTGTACTCGACGAGAATAGAGGAACTGAGCAAGATGAAATTTGTTCAGTGTGGGAAAGGACCAGATTAACACACTATTAGATTGAACTTGTTAACATATTGTGCTGAGAAATGTTTTTTTTAAGACACAGGACTTATGTTTTTTTCTTCCATGCACCATTTGAGGAAGTCCTAAGGAATTAAGTTGTGAAAATCTATACATGATAATCTCTGATGTGACTGAGTGAGTGACAGCTGATTGCCTTTATGATTCTTGTTCACCATCAAAACATCCACAAGCTTGTTGTTACCAAAATCTGAAGCTTTCTTATTGTGTCTGGAGAATTGGGTTATGGAAAGGTGTTATATTACCCATCAGGTCCAGTTTTGTTGGTAATATGGTTTACAGAGAAGAATTTTCGCAGTCAATAGGGGAGCACAGTGGATTTATTTATGTATTTTATGTGTACATTGAACACTAATCAATCAAATTTCTCCAATTGCGTTCGATGTAGGGTGCGTGACAGCTCCATCATCCACCATGTCCGCTATGCTCTCCACCATTACAATGCCAAACACCCTGTATGCCCATTTTACTTCATTCAAGTAGGAAGTCAATTATTCCTTATCAATTTCATTGCAATTTGTTCCTGTCCCAAGCTGCATGACATGACGTATATAATCAATCTTTGCCTGCAGGGTGAAGAGTTTGATGCTGTGAAGCCTCTGATGGAATCTTCCGTGCGTTTCAAGGGCCAGGTGTGGTACCATGTCAATTTCTGGGCTCGCTGCCGCAAGAGCAAAAAGATCAAGCGCTTCTTTGCTGAGGTGCACTACAAGCCACCTGCCAGTAACATTGTCTCAGTCCCAGGAGCTAAGAAGCCACCCATCAGCAGCTCTGCCTGCTCAGACCTGCCATTTCCAGTCCCAGAATCTGAGAAACCATCAAGCAGCAGCTCTGTATGCTCAGACCTGCCATTTCTAGCCCCAGAAGCTGAGAAGCCATCTAGCAGCAGCTCTGTCTGCCTGGACCTGCCATTTCGAGTCCCGGTTCCCACAGTTGAAGCATGCGTCATTATCGGTATGTGAATTTGTTTATCTTTCCTGTTAACTTCTCTGTATGGTATGACTGATTTTAACTTGCATGCATGGTTTCAGAAGAGCCTCTTGGCCGGTACAGGAAGAGCTGCGCATTCTGTCGTGGTTACATGGACATTTTGCACCCCAAGGGTCGTAAGTTTATTTGTGGAAACGACAAGGACAGGATGGAACAACAACTCTTTCCGGGCATGATTACAGGGGTTAAGATGCCATTCACTTGCCGCCTGGACCTGCCCTCTCCCAGCGGTCAAAAGAACTAAAGGAGGAAGACGACTGAAGGAACTCTGAGGGAATTTGGAACTGCTGCCTTGGAGCTGTTGGTGATCTTGTGCAAATCTCGTATGCAATCTTTGGGACATTGTTTGCCTGACGTTGATAGATAGTTGTGCATGTAATGTTTGAGACCACACTCTATGAACTCAATACTTTCTTTCCCCTCTTGATGTCTGTTAGTGCTAGATTTCTAACAAGAACAAATGCTGCTAGTGTACTCTCAATCTCATTCCTGATATATCAAATATTACAGCCGATGTTTCTGACCTAGAGTTCAGCCATGAAGCAACAATCAAGGTTTCATCATCTGTGAGCGTTAACACTGAAATGGACACTGCTTTTACTCGACTGGCGGCCGGCCTCCCCGCTGATCTAGAATTCTAGACACAGATGCCTAGTTAGTTGTACTTTAGATTCAGTGATTATAACAATTTACAGTACCTGTGTAAAAACCATGTCAAGTGTTCTCGGCTACCAGGGTACCGGCTACCGGAACATTTTTTACCCTCTTGTCAACATTGTTTATTTCGTCCGGCTGTGACCCCACCTCAGGTTGTTCTCTCACCGACAGGTGCGAGGATTTTTCTTTGCAAGTCCTCCATCCATAGTCCATGGGGCAGTCCTAATAACTCGTACAAAAATACTAGAGGCTTTGTGTTCTTATATGCTTGAGAGCAACGTAAAACGATTATTGATCGCATGCCGCTCCGTTTTGTTCTTCACTTCTTGCGGAACGACAGTAATCTTGCGTTTTTTTAGTTTTATATAAAAAAAAAAAACTTCTCCAGCTTCTGTGGACCCACTTGCCAGTGGCTGGGTTGGCAGACTGACTCGTCTCCGGCCCTGACTGACCCCACGTGCCAGTGGACAGCAGGAACGTCCAGCAAGCAACCGACCTAGGCTGCTACTCCACCGGAGCCCAGCCCAGCAGAAGAAGGCGGCCCATCGCCTTGAAATTCACCCCGCCTCGGCGCCGAATGTAACCGCCGCGCAACTAATTCTTCCTCCTCTCCGCTTCCCCTCGCAACGCAACAGCGCCAAGCGCCCTAGCATTCCCCCGCCGGCCGCCCCAGCCCGGACAGCAGAGAACCAGCGCCTGCGATGGAGTTCTTCCACGACCGGACGCGCGTGCGGGCGTGGAGCTGCGAGTACGGCGCGTACGTGCGCACCGACGAGGGCGGGGAGGACATCATCGTCCACCGCGACAGTGCGATCCTGAGAGAGGCTCGGGCGGCGCACTGCCTCGTGCGCGACGCCAGCGACCACTACGTCATCTTCCTCGGCGCCGCCTACGACCGGCACATCGTCCAGATAGTCGATGGAGAGTCTCCGGGCCACCAGAGCCACGCCGTCCATTGCACGTACGCTGCGCATGAGCAGGACGAGGTCGCCTTTGAGGCCTTCAGGGCTGAGGATGGGTCCGGCGACCGCGAGCACCGCACGTACGGAGATCGATGCCACACCGAGTACCCGGCCACGCCACTGCGTTGGGTGGTCGAGGCTATTCTCCCAAGACTGCCCCCGCCTGACCTTGGACATCCGATTCCGGTGAGCTCGCCGTCCCCTCTGCTTCGAACTCCTCGCGTTGGTCTGTGCGTAAAGGGTTGGTGGCCTAGAAGCTAGAAGTTCTCTTGGGGTTGGGGAGCAGAGGTTCTGGGCCTGAAGGGTTCTTGGAATTTGTCGGACGACATCCCGTTCAGACTTAATGATTGGATTCCTGTCATGTTCAGTGTTATGATTATTAGTTACTGAATCTTGATGTAATTCCTTATATTTTGGTCTAATATTTCGCTCAAAAGTTCTCTTGGGGTGCAGAGGTTCTGGGATCTTGAATTCTTGCAGTTCTGCTTCTGGCTCGCTTTAGGAAAACAATTCTTGATCAGAACTTCAGAATATCAGATAGTCTTTGTTGTCTTCCCATTTCGTGCCAGCTATCCAAAACTTATTGTCTATTCTAGAAATTATTTGGCTACACTTCTTGGGATGTTCCTAACAGCGTAGGAAAATTCTGCCAGTTTCATCAATTTATTCCTGTTATACCTTGATCTGCGTTAGTTCAGTGGGCTATCGAGTTCTTGTTATCATTGAAACTTCTTTCTCACTACTTGTTTTCTGAATAATTCGAACTATTTGCCATGAATGGTTGTATTTTCTTGCCACATCGTAACAAGGACTGGTTACCTAGGTCTGAACATTCTGTTCTCATCGCAATGTGTATTTAGACTTCCCATTCCCAGTGTTGTCTGCTTGTTTCGGTTTCCTAAACACTAGCGTTCTGCTTCATTGCAACAGACTCCACTGGTACCCATCGATGACCCGGTGGCGGTGGTCCCAAGGTACTACCGGCGTCGACAGGTCCAGCCGACGCAAGTGGTGCTTCGGCGGACAATCCACTACGTGCGAGAGGACGATCAGGGGAACTTCAATCAGCTCCAGTGGAGAATGTTACAGTTCGATGGCCAGTCCGTGTTCCACCTGAGGAGTGATTTTGCAGACGAACTGGGTGAAGCGAACAACGTCTTAGCCATCGCGCCGTGCGTGTGGGCCGGCTCAAGCGGGCGGCTGACTCCTCTGGTCATCGACCTGACTTCCAATGAGAAGACCGTGAACATTGTCGACCTCACCACTGATGCACGAGGTAAGAAATTGCTGGTTTTTGCTTTCAGTATGTCAGCAGCACTTGTAACTCTTCTCATGAAAGGTGTTCACTGTTCAGTTGATCAAACTGATAAGAGTACATTTACTAATTAACTTGAATACTGATAAGGTGCAGTTCTGTTGTTTGGACTTTGGCACTTTGCTGTGAGAGATCAGTGAACTTGTTGCTGCATGCCAGATGTTTAGAAGATCATTGACTTTTTTAGCATGGAAGATCATTGTGTTACACTGATGACAGTGGAACCTGTAATTGTAACTTGCCTAGCATATACTTAAGCTCTGATGTTGAGAGAGTTTCTTTAGTTTTAATTTTCAATGTATATATTTGGCTAGCTGCTGCATCCAGTACCCTTTTCTTGAGTTTTTGGGTTCTTTTTGCTGTTCTAGTCACGTAGTTTCCAGTGTGTATGGTTTTCGGTTTCTACATTATCATATGTTTCAGAAAATGGTTAGGACTAATCTGAAACAAACTACTGATAAGCAGAGGTATATTTAACAGACAATCTCGATGGAGCGAGCAACGACTTAGGCATCATGCCGTGCATGCGGGCCAGCTCAAGCGGGCGGCTGACTCCTCTAGTCATTGACCTGCCTCGCAATGAGAAGACCATGAACATCGTCGTCCTCACCACTGGGTCCCCAGGTAAGAACTTGCTGATTTTTTTGAGCTAGTCTCTGCAACACTTGTTATTCTTCTCATGAAAGGTGTACATTTGATTAAACTAAATAAGAGTACATTTACTCACTTGAATACTCATAAGGTCTTCAGTTCTGTTGTTTTGACTTTGGCACTTTGATGTGAGAGATCAGTGAACTTGTTGCTGCATGCCAGATGTTCAGTAAGATCATTGTGTATCTCTGTTACACTGATGACAGTAGAACCTGTAACTTGCCTAGTTTCTTCATTCAGTATCCTCTTCTAGGTTTTTTGGGTTCTTATTCTGTTGTCTTAGTTATGTAGTTTCCAACATGTATATGGTTTTGGGTTTCTACATTAACATATGTTTCAGGTTAGGACTAATCTGAAACAAGCTATTGATAAGCGAAAAACGTCTTAGGCATTACGCTGTTTACAAGATCATAGTATTACAATGATAAATAGTAGAACCTGCAACTGTCTAGCGTGTACTTTAGCTAAGATGTCCAGAGAATTTCTTTAGTTTTGATTTTGAATATATGTACAGTTGGCTAGTTGCTGCTTCTAGTACCCTATTGTTGGGTTTTTGGGTTCTTGTTTTGTTGTTTTAGTTATCTAGAGATTCGAACATGTATATGATTTAGGTGTCTACATATGCTTAGATTATAGCAAAATTTTGTGGCCGGAGTTGTAGGCTAAAAATATTTGTATTTTTATTCTTGTAGAAACAGATGTCACTTTCAATACTCTGCCGAGCAGGATGGTGTTTCATGGTCTCCTGAGTCGTGTGAGTATGATGAATTATATTTTAATTTTTAAAAATAGTTTTGAAAGAAACTAATCTTAACCTTCTCTGTTTATAAATGATTGTCTTAGATCACTGAGGATCAAATTGGTGGTATGCGTGTCTTCCTTGTTTTTATCGGAGATCAGTATTTCTTTGATGTTTTTAATCATTGCTTGGAACCCATCGTCAATCAAGTAGAGCAGCACGTCTTATAGAGAATTTCTCGGTGAACCGATGCAATAAACTGTGCCAAGTAAGGAATCATCAAAACCATCTTCTATGTCATTGCTTATAACTTGGTGTTTGTGCATTCGTTTGCAAAAGAGAATATATATAGTAATGAACCGTTAACTATTATACAGGTACCTGCGCTATTGTTTCTTCAGCGAAGTGTGTGGAGGTGCAACACCGGTGGGAATACGAAACATGCCACGGAGTCGGAAGCTTTCCTTGCCAGGCTGCTGCTCCTCGTAAACTTCGCAGTCTTTGCCGGCGAGACAAAATCTGGACGGAGAGTAGTGGAGCATACGTGGGCAATGTGATGAGGATGATCAAGCGGATGGGTGGAATTAATACTACAAACGCACCTCCTCCAGCGCCATATCAGCTTCCTTTACACTCCTGGGAACAGCACGGATGTGATTCCGGTGATGGTCTGACGGCGAATCGAATCATTGAGCTTTTAGACTCGAGAGGTCCGTTTGTAGGCACAATCTGGGTGTGTCCGTGGTACAGCCTTTTCGATGCCACGGAGGACGGGAATCTAGTCTACAGGTCTGGCTGTGCACGAAGCCAGCACTTGCAGAATTGGTCGAAGAGGTGTTTTGGACAGCACAAGGTACCGCTTGGACTTCACTCGGTTCTTTGTTTTGAGTACCGTCTCACTACTGGTGGTCAGCTACATGAGTTTGTTCAGAGTCTTGTAATTAAGATCGATCATGTCTGTCACATATGTGCAGTGTACGTTCGTATGATCTCGTGATGTATAGTTACCGGAGGAGCTCCATGCTCAAGTATGCAGCTCTCGAGAGTAAAAGGTGTATTGCCTAGGTGTGTCTCTTTTGTTTGACCGGGCAGCAGCGGTGCCAAATACACGGTACACTACTATAGGGCAACTTGCAGCGCATCCACGGTTTTAGATCCGGATAAGAAGAGCTGGCGCTGGTATTGTGAGACGGGGAAAGAAGACGGCAGTAGTGTGGCCGTGTGTGGGTGGCATTGCTAGCAACCGTATATGTGTGTGTATACACACGCTTATATAGGCACAACAGACATAATACAGAAAAAGGAGCCCTATTGTCCAGTTGTATATGTCTGGAGGTAGTGTTTGAATGGCAAAGTATATGCCCAGGAAAAACAACACTGTTTTTCTCGAATACGCAAAAAGTTTGCGCATCTTTTATATGAAAATCGAAAAACAGTGAAGATTACAACGACGCACCACGGATGTGGCACAGTAGGAAGGAAAGTGTTATACAATCGGCTATGCTCTCCCTAGCCAGACTAGAACATTGTCTATTACTCGCTAATCATGCTACGTAATCGACAAGGCGATCAAACGTGTCGGCTTGCGCGCCGCCTCGGCCGCTCTTCCTGCGGATCCGGGAAAAGTTGTCGCATCGCCTCAGCATGCGAAGGGTTGAGCTGATTAACAAAGATATTGTCGTAGGCGTTCTTCTCCCCCATGGAAGGCTTCGTCAGACTGTTGAGCATTCCTATCCGCTGCATCACCAGCACTTCACCTCGTTTAGAAGCCAGGACGCGTGAAGGCGCCTGACTGGCTATCCTTCGGTTGCGGATCGGCAACTTTGGTGTGCCTCAACTGCCAGTAAGGACAGAAGCGGCGACGCCACCTTACTTCCGATCTTGTCGGTGAAACACTTCAGCTTCTTGGCGGCAAAGTCTGCAGAGCAAGGAGAGGTGGAGTCCACACCTGTGGCATCAGCGGTCACGACATCCTCGACGTCGTCCTGTCTCCCCCGAGGTGCCTGGTGAGGGGTCTCACCCGCACCTCGGGGGGAGGTAGTGGAGTCTAGGCACGCCTCGTCAATGGCGACGACAGGAAGTGTAGGCGAATCCGGCGTCCACTAAGCCTCCATCACTAGAGAACGGGCGTCGTCTAGCGAGAGTACCACTTTCTGAGGTGCAACCTCCAAGGCGGGCGAGCACCCAATGAGCGAGGTTTCAGGCTCTGTTAGCTTGTTGACGTGTGCTTGTAACTACTCCATCTCAAAAAGAGTGTCGTTCCCACTCAAATATTTTTAGTTTTAACCAAATACATATAAGAAAATATTAGTTATTTATATTGCATAATAGTATCATTACGTAGATAGTTGAATATATTTTCATAATAAAACTAAAAAACTTATTTATAGATATAAATATTGCTAATATTTTTATAAATCTAATTAAATTTAAGGAAGTTTACTTAAATTTCTGACGCTTGTTTTAGGATTGAGAAATATTATCCTGGAAAAATGTCGTTTGGAGGTTCAAAATTTGTCCCAAAATTTCTGTTCTTTGTAGAGATCTCACCCCCCCCTCTCATCTTTCCATTGATGCGAAGGCGGGCGCCCACCCTTCTCTTCTCCTTGGTGTGGAGGGTGTGCCCCTGGCTCCTCTTCTCCTCCGCCAGCTTATAGGCCGATGTCTAGGCTGCTCTTCTACTACATCGGCAAGGAGGCTGCGCTTTGGCTCCTCTTCTCCTCATTGGCACAGAGGCTATGTCGCTCTTTCTCTTTTCCTACACTGGAGCGGAGGACGCATCCGCCATGTGTCACACCCCAAAATTTTCAATTTTGGGTTGTGCTTTAAAAACACTAAATTAATGAATGTTTTTAATATTTATATAAAATTTATCAACATTAGTTTAAGTTTCTATATATTTTTTTAAATAAAATTATGAGTTTCAAATCTTGTAGAATTAATTTAAAGGGGCTATCTCTGATGTGGTACCTTGATTGTTGCTTGATTTTAGTGTTTTTGTATGTGGTAAGTTTTTAAAACATGATTAGATGTCGTTCGATCCTTCCCAAAGATTTTTCGAACTTTTCTAAAACCTTTTTTCTATTTTTCCTATACCAAAATCTAATTTCTAGATGCTCTGAAATTTCTTCTCATCGGCTTTAAATACTTTATTTGAATTCATCATCTTCCTATCTTTCTTTGTGTATTTTTATATAATTTTTGGAGTTTTATAATTAGTTTTCAGGGACTAAAAACGATTTTAGTATTTTCTGGAATTATTTTTGACTTGGAAATCATTTTCTGAAAATTCCGAAATTATTAAAAATGCCTCGATTTTTCAAACTGTCGAACCTCAGACATATATATATGCCGGCGTTCTCCTCCTCATTCCAAAAAGCGATCGGTTTTTTGCGGTTGCATTCCAAAAGTTTCAAAACCGATCGGTTTTTCCGGCCAACTCAGGTGTCTCCGCCTAAAAACTCCACCACCGATTCATATCGTCGTTATCTACGTTTAAGTTTTCAAAATCCGTGGCTATGACCAAGTTCCTTTCTCCTCCGTTTTTCGGCGCGAGCTTTCATGGACGTTCGTGCCAGCTCAGTTGTTTGCCGCATCTCCGGCCCTCAGCCTCGCCGCCACCACCGTGGGTTCATATCCATCCCAGCCCGGCTACCCGGCCTAAGTATATTCGTTTTCTCAAATCCCAGCGAGCTGATAGGGCCCCGCCAAGTTCCTTTGGTACTCCTCCCAGTAATTTTTCCCCGATCAACGCAGGCTCCACGCCACGCCATGGACGTTCGCTTCGGCCTTCCTTGTTTGCATCATTGTTCGTCCCTCAGCCTTCCTTCCTCCGCATGCGGCATTGGCCACCGGCGTGGCTCTCCTCGACGATCAACGCAACGCAACACCTGAACGCCAACGCCCAACGCTTCTGTGCTGCGCAAGTATGGGATCCACAGAGGGCCCTAATCTCGCGTGAGTATCCCTGTTCGGCAGTTCCAGCAGGCAGCAGAGCGGGCAGGCACCAGGCGACAGCAAACCGACAAGGTAGAAATTTGAAATTTAGTTGCTAGTTGTTTCTTACGTGATCCCAAATTTATAAATTTATAGTTACAAATTGTTTCTCTCAATTTTAATAGTACCATGTCATAAAAAATGAAGCTTCTCAAAAAAAAAAAATTGTTGAAGAACTATTTGAGATCCACAATATCACTAGAGGCTAAATAGATTGGCAACATTAGTATGTATTGAGAAGCGATTGTTAGATGAGAATATGAGATTAGTATTGACACAATCATCGATTACTTCACATTTAGGAAAAAAAAATTTGAGGTAATTTAATTTGTATACAAATTATATCATATGAATATTGCTTTTTCACACTTAACTGCTTCTTATTAGTAAAACATTTCATATATGTGTATATATGTACTAGCACTGAGTGGTACTAGTAATATTATTATGTTCATATAGAAAGGCCCAAAATTTTAGTTTCGTTCTAGGTTCAAAAATACTCAGGACCGGCCCTGCCGCCGCCCCTCCGCACCCCTTCGCGCGCCCCTGCGTGGTTCCGTGGAGCAGCAGCCAGCCGTTACTGATGTGTCCTCGGGCACCGCTGAGTAGCCCTGTGCTGCGACTCCGCGGCCACCGCCCGCCCTGCCCGCACGGCCCCGGCCCGTCCGGCCAGGCCAGGCCCCCCTCCCCTCCTTCCCCACGAAGCAACGACCAGCAGCGGCCATGGCCATGGAGGCCACGTTCTGTTTATCGAGGAAGAAGGAACGTCCAAGGTAGAAGACGACTTATATTTACTAAATTGCCATCCAGTTTTTAGTTCCGTAGTTTAATCGTTTGATTTCCGTTTTGCTCTGTTCTAGTTGCATTAGATTCGTGTCGCTGTGCTCTACCCAGTAAGTAGTTCTGAGATTGGGCATACAACTTGATAATGATTTTATTGATTTAAAAACGCTAATTTGATTAATAATATGCATATAAATAATTTTCTAATTAAAAGTATAATAGGCTTAATCCGTTCTTGTTGTGCTGTGACTGTGCCGACTCAAGCTATATGTTAGCAATGACTTTTGCCATGTCTCACACCTCTGGATTTTATAAGTTAAATATTAATTTGAATAATGCTTATGTAATTGGGTTTATAATTAAAAGTAATATAGAGTTTTATCTTTAGTCTTTTATAAATCAAATAATCAACTGGCTTAATTCTAAATCAAATATTTCTTTATTATAATTTGGTTAGTTAAACACGCTGCACATAATAGACTCATAAAGATGCTCTCACATGTTTATTCCCTTTGCAAGGTAAAGATTAAATGGCTTAAATAATATGAGATATATTTATAAATAAAATGTGACTAAAGTTTAATCTCAGTTTTTCTAGTTAAAATATAATTTGACTTAAATCAATTTTAGGATGTTTCGCTGAGATATCCATCACCTCGTTTTGCGTAACTAAAATGAATCAAACACATGGTCTACCTTGGATAACTTAGATCTATCGATAGCCATGTGATTTTCAGTGATAGTTTCTTTACCCGTAGTTCTTTTGCTCTTGAGACTATAGCAACAACCTCTCTTTTTAGTATGTTGTTTTATCTTGTGTGGTGTATTGTTCTCAATTGTCTCTATTTGTTGCTTCTATGTTTGCTATGGTGTTTGCTACGAGTAGAACGAGAACCGTTTGGGAGCCCTCAAGATCAGAAGGTTATGACTAGAAGCAAAGCATCAGCGAGTTTGAGCAAGTGTATGAGGCAAGTATATCATAGGATCATCCTTGATTCCTATTCACACTAAACACTTAAATCATATGCATGTGTCAACCTTGGCAACCGTAGAGATCATAAAGTAGCTTTGAATCCTTGTTCCTTGACACCGGTGGGATGCGATGCATTAAATAGAAATGCTAGTGCTCTATAGTTACCATGATCTTGTAACTGACTGATGACTTATGCCTAAGCTATAAAACTTGCTTTTATTATTATGCTCACAGGGGACTAGTACACTGTGGTTGTGTGCTAGCTGCCTCTCCATAAGGACTTATCTGTGGGCGACAATCCGGGATTTACAGTACAACCATGAGGGCTATATGGCTCTGGCTTTAGTCAAGTATGGGGACCTTTTTTAACTTGTTAGAGGTTACCGAAAGGCGCAAGAGGGGTGTGTTCCGGGTCAGGTATAGTGCGGCCTCTGTCCTCATGTGTGCTGCTGCGGGTGTGAACCATTTGGAAGGGAAGCTCTACATTTGCAGGCCACAGAAACTTAGCGGCCCTAACTTGTTAGACGAACCTTTGAAAGACTTCATAGTGAACCCTGCCGATCCTCCTCGGAAGTGGGTCAAAAGGTTGGCCGCCTCGGGCAAAGGGGTAAATCACGACTCATGGTGAAAGTGTACAACCTCTGCAGAGTGTGTTAAAAATTGATATATCAGCCGTGCTCTCGGTCACGAGCGGCCTTGGACCCTCATGGAATAGATGATGATGATGATAAATGATGGTGTTTACTGTTAATTTATGCTAATCGTTAATCATGCTTACCTGATCATGTGTAATTAAGGAAGAATGATGAATCTTGATGCTACATCATTGCTTAAAATTGATAATCCTAAAAGCTAACTGCAGTATAACCGTGTCAGCTTTTTGAGCCTCATTAACCCTGTGCTATACTTGCTAAGTACGTGGAGTACTTACGCTTGCTTTACTTTCAATTTTGGAAAATCCCGGATGGGTACCAGAAGATGGAGCTAGTGAGTTCTTCTGAGAGGTGCTAGGCATATGTTACCCCCAGTCAACCGTCCCTGTGAAGATGGAGCCTAAAGAGATCAGTATCCGTTCCGCGTAACTTTGATGTAAGTGCTAATTGTACGTATGTTTACACTATGTAACATTGATTTTGATACTATTATTTTCTGTTGTTGTATGTGTGGACTTCCTGGGCACACATATGGCGAGCCTGGTTTTGGTCCTTAAAAACCGGGTGTGACACCATGCCCTTCTCTTCCATGATGCATCCGCCGACCACAATCATCGTCGCCAGCCCTTCCGGTCCGTGCCTCCCTCGCAGATCCACTGTCGGCCCATCCAAGTCGACTCCTCCATAACTTCATGGATTTCGGTGACAGGAGCACCGATCGACGAGCGCCGATGTCGATCGGCGCTGTGTGGTGGGTGTGTCTCGGCACGGTGGGGAATGGTTCGTGCGTCAAACTCCTAGAACGACTGTATTTTTGGATGGAGGGGTTACTCCCGCAGTCACATGCACCTAGATAGCGTACAGTACGGTTCTATTCAGATGTGCCATCGTGGATGCCAGACAGCCTAGCTAGGCGTGATGAGATGGCTTGGTTAGGGAGTCGTGTCTCACACAGCAAAGCCAGAACGAAGTTCGCGAAATTCATTCAAACGCTGTTTGGCGTTGAAGATGCCACTGGAACCTATATTTAATTTAACTAATATTTTTTCTCGAAAACGCAAAAGGCTTGCGCTTCATTATATTAAGAAGGGTTTTAAATGTTACAGAGGTGGGAGGTCCGGGGCTAGAGTAGAATTAAGCATGGTGCACCGCCCCTTAGCCAGTAAAGGACCCCCCCCTAAAAGGATTACAAGGTTGACTACTCGCGAAGTAAACAACTAAGCTTCTTTGTGTCGGCTTCGATCCAGTCGTCGGCCGTGCGCTTGATGGTTTGGAACAGCCCGTGTATCGAGGTGTCCGCGTTCCAGAAGCATCTGGCGTTTCGCTCCTTCCAGATCTCCTAGGTGACGATCGCGAAGAGGGAATCTGTGCCTAGCCTTTTGTCTCCATGCCATCGCTGCCGCCATCGGTCCCACCAGTCGATCATTGATTCCCCTCCTACCTGTCCCGTGTCTGCTCCAAGTACTGCTAGGATGGTCCACCATATTTGGCGCAAGTAGGAACACGAGGTGAGGATGTGGTCCATTGACTCGGGCTCCTGGTCGCATAGGTAGCAATTATCATCTGCCTCAAGCCCGTGGCGTCGTCTCCTGTCCGCGGTCCAGTGGCGCCTCCGGAGTGCTAGCCATATGAAGATCTTGACCCGTAGGGATGCCCAAGTCTCCCAGATCCTCGAACAGCCATGGATGGGCTATGAGGTCATGTGGAGCGCTCGGTAAGCTGTTAATCTCTACCACTAAAAAATGTCACCGGGACCCGTCTATAGCTACCGTGGTGAAGCCGGCCACCTCACGAGCTCACAGTAAAATTTTGGCGCCGACATGTGGGCCATGCCTTCTCCGTCACTCCGCACAGCCGCTTCGACGCCGCCGCCTCTCCACCAACTGTCATGCCGCCGAACCGCTCGCCACCGGACACTCCTGCTGCCGCCGCCGCCCCCCCACAGACGCGCCGCCGCAGCCGGACACTCCCGCTGCCGCTGCCGCCCGCCCACGGAAGCGCCGCCGCGGCCGGACACTCCCGCTGCCGCCGCCGCCCGCCCTCGGACGCAACGTCCGCTCCGCCGCCTCGATGCCGCCGGAAAGCGGCGTCCAGCGGACCCGGCAGGGGCAAGCAGAGCGGCGCGGACGGCGAGAGGGTCGGGCTCGTCCTGATCCAGGACGCATCAAGCCTTCACGCCCCTGAAGATTCGGTGCTGCTGGGATCCACCTCCGCTCCGCTGCCGGGGTCCGCTGCTGGGCGCCTACTCCAACACGAGCACGGCCTGCTCCTGCTCGTAGCAGTAGCCATGAGGTGGAGGCAGATGATGTGTGGGTCGTAGAAGGAGAGCAGCACATCAAGCAACCGGTGGAACGCGCGGTGGAGGCGCTCGCTACTGCAGTGGACGGCGCCTAGCTGCGAGGAGGAGGAGAGCGAGGCAAGGTAAACTGTGTTGAACCCGCCGCGGCTGACCGACCATCTTGGACAAGCTAGGACCCGCCCGTTGAGGTCTCCTCCATCCATGCCCGCTGACGTGCTGCGCCGCTGTCCTTTGCCTCTATCTCGTCCATGGCACACAGCTACACACCGGCTCAGCTTGCCTGGCAGCCTGGGTGCCCAGCTGAGGAGCTGAGGAGGCGCGGGCGCGCGGCCATGGGGGCAGCATGCTCAAGGTTGATCTTCTCTTTTGTGGTTAATCTTACACTTTGGATGCCTGTGAGGCTGTGACTGCACTCTTGAGTCCTGACAATCTGCTCCACATAAAGGGTAGCTGATCATATTATGGTTTTTAACTTTTTGGCTCACTTCAATGCTTCTATTGGGCATGTATGTATTCATACACGATCAGCTTCTCATGTTCTTGCAAACAAACACCAACAAGCGTAGCAAGATTCTTGTGTTGAAGCTTGGAAACCAGAACAAGCTCGTTTTTTAGCTCTTGTATTCCTTGCCCTGAACTCTCTGAGAATCTTTTCACAACTATTTGTTGACCATCAGGAAGTACACCCTGCATGAGTGTAAACCTTTAGTTGTTTGTGAAACTGAAAAAAAAACTCGAAATGGAATGATATAAATGGCACCTTATAAACTGCTCCCAAACCACCTTCACCAATTCAGTGGCTCTCACCGAAATGCTGAAGTATTCATATGGAATGATTCCACATGATCCTATTAGGTTTGAACTTTTATGAAATGCTGTAAGTATTACTGCTTTGCAAAAGCTACTCTGATCAATAAGGGTCTAATCTCAGTATGCAATCAATTCCTTTTGTACAATAAGGGGATCTGGCAGCGAGATCTAGATGCCATCTCTTTTTTATATTATCTAATTTCTAATTCCTCAAGATGTGAGTTCTCTGAACCCGTGAAAACAAGGCTGATGTTCTGAACTGTTGTGCTGTGTACAAGAGTCACCACTGCTACTAGTTTTGCAACAATGGTTAAGTAAGTAATACTACTGTATTCTTGACAAGGAGTGGATGCCCAACGCTTTAAGTTGAACCATATAGTGGTAATAGTAGCAGATCTATCTTTGCTACTATATTGTGCACTGGTGCTCATATATTGATATATATATCTCATAATCTATCTGTAAAGATGATAGTGTGTGATTTAGCTCAAATAAAGTATTGGGAGTCAGTGGTGTCAAGCTTCAACAGTGACGTACAGGGCACTTCTGAATGTTGACTGTTGAGTACCAACTTATGAGGTATGTCATGCAGGATAGAGGATAGGATTGTATTGGCATTGCAGGTTTGCACTACAGTTTTTTTTCATTATTATTAGTTGAAGTGTTTCAAGAATTTTGTCCCAACTTTATCGAATTTGTTTTCTTGGATCTACAGATTTGAGTATATCATCTGATCACACTTTTTATTTGGTTTTTTTCCTGCAGGTCAACCAATCTGGTTGTATATCCATGATGAGTTAGGGGTAGTACTAATCAACAATTATATATCAATTGTTTTCTATGGCTTTAAAACTATTTCTGCTGATCATGTCAAAAAAAAAAAAAACTTTCTGCTGTTCAGATTAGATTGGTTTCTATGGATTTACAACTGTTTCTGCTGTTCAGATTAGATCTCAGAAGTCAATCACTAGAATGATTGTTTTTTTTTTGACTGTATACTCTTATTTTTCTTACCTCCCACATGATTCTGTTTCCTAGCTAAATTGTGTCAGTTTAGCTATGAATCTAGACATACAAGGTTCGCTGCATTTTAGGAGGATTCAGTACTATAACTGTACATTTGGTGGAGTGCCACGTAGCCTGACTCAGGTTGGTACAATGTCCATTAAAGATGATATCTTAACTATAACGATATTCATTTAGATTATATTGACATTCCTTCCCCTTTAGAGCAATGGTTCTGTAAAATTGCTCAAATGTTGCATTTGGTGTATGCTTCTTCAGTTATATATTTTCTTCTTTTTATTATGGAAAGGAATACTACAAAGTAGTACTGAAGTAGATAAGAGAACTATCAAATACTTCTCATGTGAGGGCTCATGGCTGCATGTGTACTAAGATGGTAGCTAACTTGGCTCTTTGTGACGTCTCTGATTCTCTAACCATGGTGTTCTGTTTTTTGTAATAAATTTTTCTTCTCTTTGCAGTCATTTTCTTATCTGCAGGAGTTAGCAGAATTTTTGACTCTACTACCAGTGGAAGGCCCACTCATGTCTTTGTAGTCCCTTCCCCCTTTCCCCTATGTTTACATTTTAATCAACACATCATATTTACAACTCTTTGGATTTTTTTTAGTGATTGCACATTTCCAGAAGCTGAATATATTTATGGTTTTTTGGATGAGTTGTTGGGAACATAATAGACATGGATATACATGGTGTTCTACGTGAAACTTTAGTTATTGCATATTACTTTTGCTTGCCTTTCAAAATGAGGGATATATTGCTTGAATGCTTATATTATGTTCATGTCTAGCTTATATTATCTTGGCACTAAATTTTCCCGTTGTAACGCACGGACATTTACCTAGTTTAACTAATATAGGACGTGTAGTTTGAGAAATGAGTTAGTCTATTATTTTTCTTAGTTTTTTATTTGGTTTGTGGAATGAAGTTGGTTGAGACACTATCAGTTTCGGATAATAAAGTCATTCCGCTAAATTTGAGAAGTAGACACATGATGCACCGTTTTATTTAGAATTTAGAATCGTTTAATTTCTCAAACCAAACACCAACTTTCAAACATGTGAATACTTTTGTCTAGTATGCCGTCAAAGGTAAACTAGTGCGCCCCTTTGCAGTAACTTTGGTTTGTATTGAAATGGAATGAAACTCAACGTTGATAATGTTATAAAAAGTTAACTCCCGTATACTACAAACCGTATTTATTCAACATCAGCATCCTGTGAAGTAGTGCGAATTCTCGTACAACACCGTGCCATCATGTCACTGTATGTCAGGCCCGTGTGTGGCCGTGTCATTGTGGACATCGATATTTAATTTTCTGGCGAAATAGCTACGTACGCCTTGCCATGGTGACCTCCGCTATATATCTACTGATCACGAGGCACAATGGGAGGATGGCAGTACGGGCCTCTGAGCCACCCCTCAGCGACCAGCCTGTTGACCGCCTCGGTCAGGTGGACGCCGTCCCAGGACTCGTGCCTCGACGGCTCCCGGCACGCGGTGGCGCCCTTCATGCCGCACCGCGCGTCGAGCTCGAAGTTGTACCTGCCGCCGCCGGCGCCGCAGCAGGCCGGGACGGCGCCGGTGCTGAAGCCGAACCGCGCCGGGCTGCGCACCATCCGGTCGACGTGGGTGTAGTAGTCGGCGTACACGATCCTCGCCGCCGGGTGCCTCGCCTGGAGCCCGGCGAGCCTGCCCTGGAGCAGCGAGTTCTGGTACCTGGACAGCTCGTTCAGCGCCTTCAGGCACCCGTGCTCGTCGTAGTCGGCCGCGTCGTCGCTCGGGAGGAACGTGAGGTAGATGGCGAAGCACCCCACCGGCAGAGCTCCCGGGACGACGATGTCCACTGCGCCCAGCTCGATCAGTTGCTGCGCGTGTCACAAACAAGTAGATGCCAGTCAGTTCAATCCGATCCATGGCGGCCGCCGTGCGCTGCATGTGTCCATCGTAGGTTTCGAGTGATCAGTGAGTTATTTACCTCGACGCCGCTGGCGACGGTGTCGACGATCTTGGGCGTGTAGTTCCTTGCCTGGTCGACGGTGAGGCCGAAGAAGAGCATGGCATTGTAGTCGTTCCCGCCGAAGGGGCCGAACACGAAGAGGGACCTGGCCAGGTAGTCCTTGCAGCCCTGCTGCCCTCCTCCCCCGCGCGCCGCCGCCGCCGCAGATGGACGGCAGCAGGTCCCTGCACCACTGGATCTGGACGTTCATGGCGCCGTTGTTCCAGATCGGGTAGCCGAGGCCGATGGACTTGAGGAACTCGAAGTCCAGCGCCGTGGCGCCGACGATGGCCATGCTCGCGCCCCGGCGGACGTCCGCGCCGGCCTGCTTCGACGGCGGGAGGAGCGGCAGCCCCAGCTCCTGAGCTGCACGCACGCACGCACGCATTCGTTCGACATGTGCACGCGCATGATGAACAGATGAATTCGCATCGCATGATTGAGTAAATGAACATGTAAACGAACGTGCGCGCGTACCGAGGAAGTCGACGACGAGGCGGCCGTCGGAGCAGCGGCAGGTGGGGTGGCCGAAGTAGGACATGCCGTAGGGCGGCTGCGCGAAGGTGAGCAGCAGCTGGTTCGCCGCCGACTTGTTGACGCAGATGTTGCCCGTGTCGCCCAGCGAGTCCCCGAAGTTGAACAAGGCCTCGAACCTCTGGCCGCCGGCGCGGACGCCGCCGGCAGCGGCAGCCAGGAGGAAGCTGCAGGAGACGAGGAGGAGGCCAACGGCGCCCAGGGCTCGGCGATCCATGGCGCGGCGCTCGATCGTGTACACTGTATCTGTCCAACCACCGGACCGCTAGCTCACGTCGGATCAGGAATGCCGCCATGGCCATGTCCACAAACGGATATATATTGTCTCGGCCCGTTGCACCGAGCGTGTCCACGTGTGCGTGTACGTGCTCATGGACGACGCCGTGAGAACTTCGCCGTGGTCGGCGGCTACTACATCACCACCACCGGCTGCCGGCCGAACCACCCTCGCGATAGCCTCGGTTTAATGCCCGCTTGGAAGCTTGCATTCAGGTCGCAGCAGCGTGTCTCGCATCCCCCTCCTAACAGAGCTCGTCGTCGCATCGACACGATTCAATGGCGTGTGGTGAGACCGGAACCGACGACCATGGTGACGGGCTCCCCCGCGTCTGTTCCCCCAGGAAATCAGCCCCGGTCCCGGACGGGAAGCCAAGCCAGGGACGGCACGTTTCGGCGTCGACGCGCTTTTGGTGATCTGGGCTGGGTGGGCCTCCTGGTACCGGGGCTTGGGTTGCATGGGTCCAGCTGGCAGAGAGAGAGTGTGCGCGAGGCCCGCTGGTACCGGGACTGCCTGCTGGGCCGGGCCATTCGAATTGGCAACTGAAGAAGCAAGGCCTGGTCCAGACGTGCTGGAGTTCCCTTCCAGCTGGGAAAGGTTCGAACAGGAAAGCGAGCGCACGCTTTGGAAGGTTTGGGCGTATGATTGGAGTTTGGTGCCGCCAAATTCGGTCTGCGAGACTGTGGAACCTTTGTCCCATCGTAGATTCTCATTTCAGGGCAAAGATGGGTTGCATTGAAGCAATTGATATCTTGTGACAGTCGCACTATGATTTCCCCTCATTCGATTACCCCTTTGACGTTCATACTAGCATGGTTTTTACGCCAGCATGCCCCGAATTCGAATCGAATTTGCGAAACCATATCTTAGCTTCTTAGCTACACAAGTGGCATTAGCATTGATGTCACAAGGTAAAGATGAGAGAGAGAATTATGCTTATATAATCGATTGATTATTTCTTGCTGAATGCTGATCACATCCATCATCTTCTTGCTTTGCTTCACTTCCTCCAGCTAAAAGAACAATTAATAATCTGATTCCCCTCCCCTAATTGAGGGGCCAGCCATCAAACGAACCAACCAGCCCCCGGTTCCCGCCGGAGCTCGGATCTAGGCGGAGATGGCCGGGTGGCAGTAGGCCCCGCTGACCCACCCGTCGGCGATCTTCTTGTACGCCGCTTCCGTGAGGTGGATGCCGTCCCAGCTGAGCGACGACGAGGGGTTGGAGCACGCGTAGGCGCCGGACATGCCGCACCTCGCGCTGTTCTGGTAGTTGTACTTGCCGCCGCCGGCGCCGCAGCATGCCCGGAGGTTGGTGCTGAAGCCGTAGCTGCCGGGGCTCTTGACCATGTCGTAGACGTGGCTGTAGAAGTCGGCGTACATGATCCGGACGCCGGGGTACTTGCTCTGCAGGCTGGACACCTTCCCCTGCAGCAGCGAGTTGTGGTTCGCCGACAGCGCGTTGAAGCGCTTGAGGCAGCCGTACTGGTCGTAGTCGCCGGCGTTGGAGGTCTGGTACAGCGTGAGGTAGATCGGGAAGCAGCCCACGGGGAGCACGCCGGGGACCACCACGTACATGGCGCCCAGGCCGATGAGCTGCTCCACGCCCTTGCCGATGGCGTCCACGATCGTCGCGCTCTGCCCGCTCGCCTGCTCCGGCGTGTACCCGCCGAAGATCTGCGCGTTGTAGTCGTTGCCGCCGAACTCGCCGAGGACGAACAGGGACTTGGACAGGTACGACTTGCAGGCTGCGATGAGAAATTCATGGCGTGAGCAAAGCGAGGTACCACCTCATCGTTCATCGATCATCGTCTTCTTCCATTCCATGGTCCATGGTCACCATGGACCCTGCGTTCGTGAGGTTTATTAATGGCGAGGAGCGCGGCCGGCATTGATGTCGTGTTACGTACCCTGCGTGGAGCCGCAGATGGAGGGCATCAGCTGCTGGAACCACTGGATCTGGGTGTTGAGGGGCCCGTTGTTCCAGATCTTGTCGCCGATGCCCAGCGACTGGAAGAAGCCGGAATCCATGGTGGTGGCGCCGATGATCGCCATGTTGGCGCCCTGCTTGAAGTCGGCGCCGCCCTGCTTCGACGGCTTCAGCAGCGGCAGCCCGAACTTCTCGGCTGCGCGACACCAAGCAAACAAAAATCAAAGAATTTCAGCGTGCTGTCTCCGTCACAGAGTGATGGGCAGAGCAAGGTGCTCTGTTTTTTTTCTCCTTTTTGGAGGGAAGCGGCGCGTTTGAAATGAGCGTGCAAAAAAAGAGTAGCCACGCAACGCACCCAGGAAGTCGACGACGAGGCGGCCGTCGGAGCAGCGGCAGGTGGCGCGGCCGAAGAAGGTCTCGCCGTAGGGCGGCTGGGTGAGCGTCAGGCCGGCCGGGGGGACCGTTCACGCACAGGTTGCCGGTGTCGGACATGGAGTCGCCGAAGCTGAAGATGGCGTTGAACTTCTGGCCGGAGACGGCCAAGAAGGCAGAGGACACTGCAAGAAACACGACGGCGAGCCGAGCCGCCATTGCTGCTGCTGGTGGTGTCTGGCGTGCTCCGACTCCGAGCTATCGCTTATGCTTGGCTGATGACCATGCTTGCTGAGAGGCTCGCTGCTTATATAGAGGGCGTCAATGGCGTGGGTTGGCACGTAGCTGTTGCGCCATTAGCCCACCTCGTGACAGTCTCCTTCACCGGGCTGCGCTTGCCTCTGCCTGCTTAACTACTAATCTACCCGTCACTCGGTTGTTGTGCATGCATCGGCTGCTTTTAGTTTTTTTTCTGTTCGTGTTTTCTTCCTCATTGGAGGAAACTTCTGTTTTCTTCCGTCTTTTCCTTTCTATCTATTCTACCAGTTGCAGAGTGTTTTTGTGCTCGTGTTTTATCATATTCATATCAGTATCACTATCAAACCTTGCCCTGCTTTTGGTAACCACTTTCCTGTTTTTAAGACGTATCTTTTGTTTAGAGAAGAAGTTTGTATATTTTTCGGTATGAGATGTTGAGATGGCTCAAGTGCAGGAGGTTTGCTCTTACACGGTAAAATCAGCAAGGCCAGTCATTTTCGACTCTAATTTGTGCCCTTCTAATTAATGGGGAAAATATAGAGATTTTCTGAATATTATGTATCTGATTCAAAAGAGCTCAAAAAAGAAGTGGTGTCATCATTTGTCGTGATCAATTTCGTAATTAATAGGTGCTACTGCCTACAAGTGGATAGTTCATTGGGGCATGAAAATGTGGGTTACAAATCCTGTTCCTAATCTGTGTCCAATAAAAGCAACATGATTGAAGGTATGAAGCATGGGAGCGCGTATAGTATAGTTGGTTGGAGTGTTGGACCAGCTATGTTTGATGCTTGTCTAGTAGGAGCCATTTGATTACTGAAACTAGCACCTTTGGCTTTACCCTAATTATTTTCCACTAACTTGTATAATCTATGTAGCTGACACCTCATACAAGTAGAAACATACTTTTGGTTAGCTTTGATGCTCTGGATTTCTGAGCTCTTTTGGCAAATGTTGAAGCTTAAAACTCTGATGAATTATCTGCTCCCCCTTGTTCTTCATTAACATAGTACATTTTTTTTTTAAACTGCGGAAAAACAGTTGCTAAACTCATAAATGCTGCAGCGCTTTCAGTTGAGTTGACTCAGTATAACTACCAAAAAAGATTTCATATCATATTACATGGTTTCACGATATTTCGTGTACTAGTTGCCAAGTAGTAGTTGTTGGATTTATGGCCCAAAAAAGCTGTGCTGGTTATGAAACAGAAAACTGCCCAGTGACTGCTCCTAGCCTCCTATAACTGGATGCATCAGCCAGCTGAACAGCACTGGTTGTGCTTGTGTTGTGTCAATTAGACGTTACCCCTTGTTGCTTTCTTATCCTGCTTTCCCGGTTCAGGCAACAAGTAGCAGGTCAAACAGCATTGTCACAACAGGACGGCCAGCATCTTGAGCCGCATGCTGATCTGTCTGCCAACACTATATCAAATGCCATGATATAAAACTATATATGTAGCATTTGATATGACTTTACAGTTAAGAAAAAAAACACGTTGGTTCGTCGTTACATTTGTAGTTGTAGTGGTAGTAGTCGATCAATCTCCATGACACCTACACCTGAATTGTCAAAAGCTAGGGCTCAACAACTCCCATAATATGGTGCAAGGAAAGGGACACGCACTAGTAGGTACTACTATTCTCAGCAGGCAGGCGGGCGCCATGTCAATTCCTCAGCGAACTTGGCACCGTGTAGGCCATGCCAATGCCAATAGTGGCCGCGATTCAGTTGCGGTCCGTTATTATCCAGAGAGAGAAAACTGCGTTTAACTTCTGTAACCAAATTAACGGATTATCAGATTGTTTGATTTAGAACTTTGGATCAGGCATCACCTGCTGTCATCAGTCACAGTGTTGTGACTTCTCTGTCAACCTCAATAATAGTTAGGTAAATGAAGAGCATCAATACTCAGATTTCAGCAGCTAGATTAGATATTTGTCTAGCAAAAAAGAATTCAGCAACTTGGGGAGCAGTTCTATTACTTTAACAAGATTATCCGCATGGCCAGCTCATCTCCATGACCAATTGACCAATTATGAGAGAGTATAGTATATCTGAGACTGACCGACGTCAAAGCTCTAGCTCATCTTTTGACGACCCTGGTTTGGTTCCGTGTTGCTTCATCATCATCTTCATCTGTCCCACATTCCAAGAAAGCCTTGCATACACATCATCACAGGATCGACATCTACTCCTTAAACAATTGCACTACTGTCCTTGTTTAATCGGTTACAACCTCCGATATCGATAATTGGAGCCTGTACATTCATGCATATTGCATACATGTACGCCCCCCACCAATTAAGCCACCAAACGACGAAGAAGAACCCCAACAACTCGAGCCGCCGCTAGCTTTAGGGCCCGGAGCAGGTACACGGAGATGGAGGAGGAGGCATTCATCATCTGCAAACGGACAGGGCGCTCCAGTACGACCGATCGTGGACTAATGCGACGCCGAGGCCAAAGAGCGAGCCGTCGTTGTCCACCGGCGTGGGTGCTGTGTCTTGCAAGCGAACGCGCGAACCTTCCAACATAACCTCCGATCCGGCGGGCTAGCGACTAAGTAGCGAGCGAGCGAGCGAACGAACGCCCCAGATTTGATTCGTTTCGCTTTTCTAACGCCCGGATTTGGGGTGGAGCAGAGTGTGCCGGAAGCAACCTCATGTTGTGTTTGGTTTGGTGCGTACTGTGTGTCTGTCTGTGTCGACTGAATTTTTCTGGTTCGTGATGAAATGGAGTTTCTGGCCGGATTGGGTTGTTTTGCAGAGTACCTAATACTAATGCTATGCTTGCAGCAATAATTCAGTTCAGATGTACGGGATCAAGTATGTTAGGCCGTTATGCAGTACTTGTTTTTGTATTGATTATATTAGGTAAAACTATACTGAAAACTTTGCTCAGAAATAAATTGTGTTACTGAAAGTCTGTATATGGAGCAGGCTGGCTGCATCAAGCATCCAAATATGAAATGTCTGTTTATTAATTTCTTCTTTCTAGGAGGGGGACACATAATTCAGATGTGCCAGCCCATTTTTCCTCACCAAACATATGCATGAACACGAGGCGTCGTCTATTTTAATTAGTTCATTCAGTTTATCAATACTTGCATATGCAATTTGGGTAATCCAGTCGTTGGCCAATGGGCGTCAGGAACATGGGCGACTGATTGCATGCAAACTGACAGAAGGGGGAAACTACTGAATATGCGATCAAAACAAGCCATTAAAAGGAGCACTGTATATTTGGTTGTGTTTGGTTCAACTTTTCAAAAGTTTTTTAGAACACGAATCCACGAGTGCTTCATTAAGTGGGGAGAACTTTTGAAAAAGCGATTCTGCTATAAAAAAAACAAAAAAAGCTAACCAAGCTGAGCTGGTGAAACCTTGAACCACTTTTTCTACGGTACAATTTTAGAAGCAATTTGAACCACACTTTTGGCTTTCCGCTTTTCGAAATAAAAGAAAATAGAGAGCTATTTCACAGCTATTCTATAGGGAGATTAGTAGGTTTTATACTTATTTCAACCAAACAGCATACGACTTCACCATAACACATGACTTAAAGTAACTTTTTTTTTATAACTCACACTCACAGCACATCATTAGCTTTTGCACAGCTCATATATATCTAACAACTCAACAAAACAGAACATTTTTAGTGGCAGACGGACACGGGACGCTGAAGGCCAAAAAGCCGAACAGTTTGCACGTCAGTTGATAACCGTGAATGAGAATGACGGGCAGTAACATGTTACCTAACCTAACTAAATAGCCTGAGGATGCATGGTGAGGTGCGCTGATTTGTGGGAGTCGCTTTAAGGCTCATCCAGCCGGCCGTACCCTACCCGTACAGGACTGACGACGTGAAGTGCATGCGATTAGGACGCTTCATGTGCTGCTCACTATATAAGTAATGATTAATTAAGTACTCCGTATTAACCAGTGTGGGATCCGTACGAAGGTGAAGGTGTAAGAGTTAACTTCTACTCCCCAGGTTATATAATAGTACGACGAAGTGGCAAGTTTAGTGTTTAGATTTTGCATTTGTGTCATGGTGAAAGCTCCATTTCTCCGATGATCGATCGATCCTGCGAAAAGATATATATGGATTTCCTCTTATTATTATCCAAGACTGCCTGCACGAACGACCGGCTGCATATATATGCCACGAAGTCTTACTGAACTTTTTAGTTTGTTTATTCCGCTATGGATTCCTTGCCTAACGAGATAGTATTATATTTTGGAACAACTTTACCTGACTAGATATGGATATGGATCGGACGACGGGCAAGCAGGTGCAGAGGAGACGTGCGCGTCTCAGTTTAGCCCAGCGGTCAGCAGGACGCGTCAACGCCCCGCCGCCGCCCGGCGGCCGGCATCATAGCCTCATGCGTGACAACCATTCAGTCACGTTAACATCATGGGCTCATGCATGACGCTACCGGAATCTTTTCTTTCTCTCTTGATTTGAATATAGAATAGACACAGCCTCGCTCGCTCATCCATCCACAGCGATTAATCAATCAAACAAGGGTGGGCTCAGGCAATGCGTCGTTGCTAAACAAAACCAACTAGTACTAGCCAAGTGTGTCAGGCGAACACCGAACAAGGAACTCACGCGGCCTTGTACGGACTAAACACTGAACACCACCGACAGGCAAAGTGGCTGGCAGGTTCAGAGAGAACGGAACGTCCAAAAATAATGCGACTGCAGCACTGCCGGCCGGTCTTCACCTGAGGCGCCGGCGAACGTTGGATCCGATCGGACGGCGGATCCAATCGCCGAATCATAAAGGCGCCGCCCTCCATCAACACCTCGGAAGCAGCTCTCCGTCGCTGTTGCGCCACCGAACCTCAAGAGACGAGACGGGGCGCACGCCACGCCGGGGCTCTCTGGTCTCTGCTGCCGAGCGATTCGCTCCTTCCTGTTTCCCTCGAAACCCCGGACGTACGACTCCCATTGCTCGACCCGCGCTAGCACCTCTCGGCACGGCGATTTCGGGGCGGCCGAGCCAACGACCGGCCGGGGGATGTACACGAACAGAGAGCCATAGTTACAGGCACCAGTCAAGCACGTACATACAGTTGCAACACGAGGTCATCCGACGGTGTGTGATGATTGGACTTGGACTAGCGACAGCAGGTTCGGGGCATCCGGAGGCGGCGATTGGCCAATAATCCGTGCTCCGCATTTGTGCTGGCGGGCGCTGATGGGGGTGAATGATGGCTGCCTTTCACCGAATCGATCGATCGTCATCAGATGCACGTATCTCCGCCATGGATGAGTTGCCCGTCGGCGTCGGACTCTGGGCCGGCGTGCTGGCACGATGAAGGACAGATACATATCGACGACCTGGATCCCGAAGATGCCAATCGCGTGCGCGAGAGAGAGATAGAGAAGAGGATCCAGAAGATGCCGTTTTAACTCCACAAGGTGTGCTACAGTGAAGTACTCTCCTACGACGAACTGAGAGAACGAGGCGACGAGCTTAGCCCATTTACGGCCCAAGTGGCGAACTGGTGATAACAACTGTTTGACGTCGGTCGGTCGGTCGGTAGCGGTTACCTGCAGCCGACAAAAAGGGCGATGATGGTGTCGTTGGTGTGAGATGGTAATGCCCGCGCGCGCACACACACACAATGCACACACAATGCGCGCACACACACACACACACACACACAATGCACAGAGAGAGAGAGAGAGAGAGAGAGAGAGAGAGAGAGAGAGAGAGGCCGGCTGCCTGGCACGTATCCGACCGTGCAATGGAATGGAATCAAGTCGCTGACAAATGCCAGCAATGCAAACTGCCGAAGAGCTTCGCCTAATCAGCTGTGTCGTGTCGTTCTTCCGCTCAAGAGGATGGATAGCTTCTCAAGCTTCCTTTGCTAAGTACTACTACCACTAACTGATACAGTACATGACATGATGATGATGATGAAGTTGACTTGGTGCTGACCACTCGTCCTCTTCGACGGGTTGTTCCGTCCGGCCAAATAATGAGGGAGCCGGAGCGCCCTCCCTCTCGCTCCCTTGCTTTATTTCGGTGGAGCCGCGGGCCGCGCGGCTGAAACGGCTCTACGTGTTCCATTCCATGGGTGAGTGCATGCGTTGGTGAGTTGGAGTTTTCCGGGTGGTTACGTTAGCCTGCCGGCCGGCTGCGCCGCGCCACCGTACGTACCGGTAACCGGCGGGTTGCCGTCTCGCCGGTCCTTGCTTTTGCTACTACTGTACTACTACTTTTTATTCCCGTGCACGTACGTACACATGGCCCTTTTCCGTTCGTTAGTTTGTTTGCCTTCCCTGCGGGACACGGACATGCATGGCTTTTACGAGCATGGCACCACACCTTCTTAAATGGTGCGTGTACATGATGTACTGTTCTCAGTGTTCTGGGTCTCTAAACCGAAGAAAGTACGTACTAACTAGCGTATAGCGGGTTGGCGGATTGATTTTTTTTAATTACACAGTACAACACATATATACGCTTACAATGTACGTACACTCATACCCCTATGAACAAACGCATATAAATCCTACTCCTATAAGTACCTCCGAAGACCAAGCCGAGGTACTCATGTGGAGTCCAATAAAATTGGATTTTCCATTTTATGTTTTTTCTATGATTTAGTGTGATTTTTTAAAGATTTAGCTGAAATAAATAAAAAAACACTAGCAAAAACTCTGTACTAAAGCATACCATACTATTTATTCACTGTGTAGATCTACTCATGTGGAGTCCAACAAAATTAGATTTTCTATTTTATGATTTTATTGTGATTTACTATGATTTTTTAAAAATTTAGCCAAACTAAATAAAAAAAGACCAAACCACTATCACTGTAGCAAAACCACCTTCAAAACCACTCCAAAGAGGTAAAACACATAATTTAAAAGGTTCAAAGAGTTTATTTATCCAGTTTTAGAGTTAAAGAAGAAAAAACGAACTTTTACAAAAATTGAGAGAGAAAAAATAGATTCTTTTCCAAATTTGGTTTGGCGGGCACGGGCCAGGCCGCCATTGTAGGGATAAACATCTGACCTAAAGATATCTCCCATCGGAAGGAAGGCCGATCCGTTTATTGGGCCTCCGTGTAAGCTGCAAACATGCCCGTTTCCGGCCTGGTACGTCCACTGGCACGGCTCGGCAGAGCCGGGCTGGCACGTAGCCACGCTCGCGGCCGAGGGCCCTGCCGTCACTTTGGTCCCCGGTCACATGTGTTTCCATCCAGTCCAGTCCATACAAGTTCCGACGATCCAGCAGCCATGCAGCAAGTGCCTCTGGCACTTTTGACCATTGTGAACGGGCTCGCCCGAATTCGGCCGGGCCGGCCCATCCGTCGCCCCGGTGCATTGCACCTCGCCGGAAGGAGAAGTGGAGAATCCCTGCGCCGCGCCCCTGTTGGCCGCAGGCGGACAAGCCCAGACGACAAAAGACGGGCCCACGCGCCGAAGCATCCAACCCACCCGTGACTCCCCCTCGACGAGGCGCCATGCCGCCGACATGGACGCGCGTGGCGCCACCCGTGCCGCCGGCACGCCCCAGATGACGCACGGCAGCACCACCTGATTGCGTCCCGCCGCGCTGCTGTCTGTCACAGGCCGAACCGACCTCCCCTGCCTCGAAGTCTGGAACGAACGGCGCAGACGTGGCGTCGCCGACCTTCCTGCATGCGTCCGGCCGTCTATATAAAAGCCAGCAGACACGCCATGACCGGCCACACTCCAGAGCAAGCGCCGCTAAGCAACCAGAGCGGTGGAGGAAGAAAAAGAAAAGAAAAAGATGAGGCCGGCGATCGTGCTGTTCGGGGACTCGATCACGGAGGAGGCGTTCGGGGAGGGCGGGTGGGGCGCGTCGCTGGCCAACCACTACCCCCGCTCCGCCGACGTCGTGCTGCGCGGCTACAGCGGCTACAACTCGCGCTGGGCGGCGCGGGTGGCGAGCCGCGCCGTCGCCAGCATCGCCGGCCCCGTCTCCGCCGTCACCGTCTTCTTCGGCGCCAACGACGCCGCGCTGCCCGACCGCGCCTCCGCGCCCCAGCACGTCCCGCTCGCCGAGTACAAGGACAACCTCCGCGCCATCTGCGCGCTCCTCAAGGTCAAAACCAGTGATGTCCGTGGGCACGCGACCTGTATTTCGTTCGCGACGACAGCGGCACGGACTGACTTCGTTCATCTTTTTGCTCTGTTGTTGTTTTTTTCCAGAAGCGGTGGCCGTCGGTGGTCGTCATCCTCATCACGCCGCCGCCGGTGGACGAGGACGGGCGTCTCCGGTGAGTGATCGATCGATCGCGACGTTCTTTTCGTATGCTCTGCGCACCCCGGCAGGCAGCCGATCGGCATTGGTGCGTGGTGACCGCCGGCGGCAATCATATCGAGATCCTGATGGAACGGAACGGGACATGGGATTGAAACGCAGGTACCCGTACGCGCACGACTTCTCCGGCCTGCCGGAGCGCACGAACGCGGCGGCGGAGCTGTACGCGCGGGCGTGCGTGGAGGTGGCGCGGCAGTGCGGGCTCAGGGCCATCGACATCTGGTCCAGGATGCAGAGGTTCCAGGGCTGGGAGAAGTCCTTCCTCAGGTACAGTACAGAGGTTCCCCGAGCTCTGTCCTGCTGCCGGGGCCACGACGTGATATCAGTTGTAGAACTCAAATGGAAATTTGCCTGCCATTTCTTGCTTGTTTGTGAAGGGACGGGCTGCACCTGACGCCGCGCGGGAACCGGGTGCTGTTCGAGGAGGTGGTGTTCGCGCTCAAGGACGCCAACCTCAGCCTGGAGGCGCTGCCCGCCGACCTGCCACTCTTCGCCGACATGGACCCGGAGAACCCGGCCAAGTCCTTCGAGGACCACGACCACGAGTGAATCATGGATGGCCCATACTGACGACTGATGGCAAGACGACGAAGACGATCGACGGCTAGCTTCAAGTCTGGGAACTCAAAAAAAAAAGGCAACTCTGCGTCCTTCTGTCCACGGAACGTTCTGGATGGATATATTTATTAATGGAAGCATAATTCATGCAGTAGTGTTTCAGGTCCATTCTTTTGTTTACCCAAAAAATTTCAATAATATACAAGCGGGTTTGTTTGCCTTATCAGTAGTATGTCGTAATATGCTTCGTTTCGTGGTTTCATGTGCCCCGTTATTATAAAATTACTAATTTTCTTCTGCCTCTTGGTGAGAAATGAAATTATAGATGACTTTATTTTATTTTACTTTATTTTATTTTGTTTCTTAAAAAAACTGTCTCTCTGTGGATAAGGAAGACTGGTGGGCTTACTTCCTCTCCTGGGCCTGTGGGCCAGCAGGCCCATCCCATTCACCATTCTCATTCATGACATTTTCTCAAAACGGCTACGTTCTCATTCACATCATGCGGCTTAGGGAAAAATTCAATCATCACCAATTTTTTTAAAAAAAATCATCCACCGTAGAATTAGCAACATGATTATATTAAACAGGACTAGTATCAATTTTCTATGCAACCCTTGCATCATCAACAGCGCGAATGGTGCGATTTATTTCCGCGCGTACATTATCACGTATACGAACCACATACAAAAACTCACGGATAATTCGAGGTTCGTCTAGACCTCAATCACCGTACGTCGTCATGCCGCATGCAGACACAGAATATTCATCCGTGACATTACAACGGCACTTAACCATGCATACGATTAGTAAACCGCGAGATTATATTATTACCACATGAAAAGGCGCGGGGGCGAGGATTTATTTAATGGTGCTGAGGATCGGGCCCGCCGGGGCTCTCCCTCTTGGACTCGGAGTACGCCGCCGCCGCCGCGGCGCGAGTGAGACTCGCCACACTCACGGCAGTCGTCGTCGTTGAGGCCGGCAGCGAACTCGCGGCGTCGCTCTCCACCATGACCACGAGCATTCTCCGCCCGGTGATCGCCACCGCCCCGCCGCGGTGGTCATCATCGGGCTCGCGGCGGCCGCGCGAGACGACGACGGTCGTGGACAGGAGAAGGAGCACGCCGCAGAGCAGCACCTTCATCATCAGCGCATTCGAGCTGGAGCTGGACGCCATGGGAGTGCGCGTTTGCACTTGCTGTTCGTGCAGCTCCGATCCCCGGCCACTTCGTCTCAATCGGCCGGCCGGCTTGGTGTCGTCGGCTCGTCGCCGTCGGTCGAGGTCGTCGTGGAATCCTTTGTGCTACTGTGGCAGCTTCGATTGTTGCTTGGGTTACATGCACGATACAGAGGTCCAGCATTTATAGGCGGCACGAGTGATCGAGCAGTTTGTCGTTGCTCTTGAGCTGGTGGTTTTGCTGCATCTGCATGCAGCGGTGGAATCCCCCTGTACCGCACTGCGACGAGCCGAGACACAATAATGACGATCTCGCAAAAAAGATCTCGCCACTTTGCACATCTATAACTAGTTTAAACTTTAAACTCATAAGTTGCACATCGGTTTCTACATTTTGCTTGCACACGACAGTGGCCATCTTTTATCAGTTTTAGGGCTTGTTTAGACAAAAAAAAAAAAAAAAAAAAAAACTAGTTAATTGCACTATACCCGGCCCTTTCTTTCTCTTTTATGGTAGGATAGTAGATTTAATACAAACCTAACCATATATCAACATATTTTGTGTCATAATAATTAAAAAAATTTAGTCATATTATTGGTCAAATATTTTAAAGATTGAATTTTAATATATGTGTGCGCATCTTATAAAAGAGAATGCAGAGGTAGTAGCTTAGCTAAAATTGATCATAAAATGCATCAAAACAAGAAGGCTAAATAGGTGGCTAAGCAGCTAAGCTAACTTTTATAGCTAAATCTTCAACTACTTGTTAAAGCTAGACAACCTTAGTTAATTTAAACTAATTTTTACCCAACTAGTAACTAGCCCTAGCTCACCCAAACAAACATTGGTTCAAGAAAACTTCACTATGTTGCATGGTCAGTGGATGATTATGACTGGCTGGTCCACCTCCTGGTACAGGCCACTTTAGTTAACCAGTTATTATTCAAAGGACCTATTTAAATCTATTATTAGTGCTAATTGTTAATAGATAAAACTAGCACCAATAAATATAAGCACTCTAGGTACTGGTCCTCCCACTAGTTCAAAATAAAATATCTTGCTAATAACCAAATATTTTTTTGAAAGAGGCTAATAAACTGTATTAAATGCCTTCCCCAAATTAAGGACCACTAACAAGACTCAACTAATAAGTTATTAGCTAGATAATAGTCTCACAAATAAAAAGTTATTTTGTTGATTTTCTTATGAGCATCTCCAAGAGTTTGCCAAAATTTACATGGCAAATCTTGTGATTTGACAACTCTCTAAAAAGAGTCCCTCTCTAATAGTTTGGTATAATTCACTTGCCAAACATAGATCAAACTTACATCAGGAACCCCGAGACAAAAACAAAATTATGTTTATATCCTTCCACCTCTTAAAAACTTACATCAAGAACCCTGAAGCAGAAACAAAATTATTTTTTTTCACCTTTCTACCTCTTCTAAAAGCTCGATGGCAAGTCGCGTCCGCGCGCGGGAGGAAAGAATAGCAACTTGGGATAAATGAGGAGTTGATTTGAGGAGTTGTTGGAGAGGGTTTTTTGTGATTTTGCCAAGAAAATAAAAATAGCAAGTGGGAGTATCAAGTTGTTGGAGATACTCCCAAACGTCTTTTGATGTCTGTGTATAATCCTTTTCACCCCTAATGCGCTGCTAAGATGTGTTGTATTGATTCCCCCCCCCCCCCCCCCTCTATTTTAATAAAAAGCGTGCAAGAAAGAAATATCTTCCGCCAGTAGCAGTAACTAGTATATATATATATTGTAACACTAGTATTTCTAAACAAGGCCTCAGTGTGGAAAACCGTTACTGATTGCCAGATTTCATTGGACAATCGAAGCTGGCGTCTCACGAACAATCAGTTTAAAGGCTTTCTCGATCGAGTCAGGTCACCTCGCACGAATTAACCGGCGCCGTAATCTTGAGCCGGATCTTGCTTCTTGTTGCTACTTGCATATGTACATGAACTTTGTAGTCCGTACTCTACACCGATTTGTCAACGGGCACAAAGAGTTATCCACGAACGACTCCACTGTGATGAACAATATACCCAAAGTTTGGAGCTTTTCTGTTGAGCTATATATCCTTTTTTTAAAGGGGTTAAACACCAAACTGTTTTTGCTCTATACAGTTTTTTAGGACCAAACAAAGGCACACCAAAGCTACAGTTTTAAATGCGTAAACACCAAAGGCCTCCATGTATGTACTCATAGCTCCTCCATCGACAAACTCCATAGTAGAGCAGCTCTTAAAAAACTTAGTTTGTAACATACCTCTTTAGATGCTCTCACAACATTTTTTTTTTCTAAAGCTACGTGTATAGAGCTAAAACTGTTTGGCTAAAAAACGTAGAATGAAACTAAAAAACATAGAGCGGAGCAATCCCAACACCCTCTGAGACAGCGATCTATGCCATTTTCCACTGATCCTATGCGTAGGGCGGAGCCCCTGTGACTCCTCGTCTTTGCTCAATAATTACCCTCGTTAATGTTATACCCAATTTAAAAAAAATGTAGTCTTATATTCGGGGTAAAATAAACTAACTAAGAACAATACCCTTTTCTAAACCTCCACACATAAACTGCATATTATTCCACCAACCGACTCAAAACAACCCAGTTCAGCACAACTGCTATCTGATTTCACATGAGTTAAACAGCAAACCTGGCCAATTGGCATTGTTATCAGATTCTATGTTTAATGCTGACTAACTAATCAATTCACTTAAGCACATTGGCTTTGAGGAACAGATCACTTCGCAAGAATCCAGAACTGGAAAATTTCTAGAAACAAATGTGAACATCTGGCGTGGCAGGCACATTTGCTAGGTGGTAATGTTTCTGATTTTTGCAGGAATTTATCAATTGTTGCAAGAGTCGAGGGTAGAGAATTATGGCACAGGGGAATGAGCTTGGAAAGTGAATTTGTCAATTCACTGTGTAAGTAGCCATGGTCAATCATACAGACAAATTATTATCACCCTGTATAATTTTCTAGGGGGGAGATGGCTATGGAAAACAGGTATATCCTCTGCAACACTTGAGTTTGATAAGACATGCTTATTTTGTTGTAATCACCACGGCGATTGCTCTATGAAGCCTTCATATCATCAAGACCAACACTCGCCTGAAAGAATAGCAGCGCCTAGAGTTATTTCACAAGAGACCAAAGTAGCAAAACTAGCAAAACTGAATCTTAAATTGGGAGAGACCATACCAGAAACTCATGATTTTCTTTGAGGAAAGGAGAGAAAGTTGTGCAAAATTTCTCAATATCTGCATTTATGTCACCACTTCCACTAATTACCTCCATAAATTTATCTCTATTAGGAGCAAGCTTCATGGCCACCTGTCATCAACATTCAACTCATACAAGTAAATCAACAAATGTTAGCACCAATAAAAGGGATATACTCCAACTAAAAGCACACAAATGATCTTAGAAGATCAGGGTTTCAGTAGACAGTTCAAATTGACGAAATGACTATCTGGTGTTTGTTGTCTGTAGCTAGAAATTGTGAAAACACCTATTTTAACTTTTTAGTTCTCAAGAGAGAGAAGACTGGATGGAAGAAATTGGATTGATGAAGTCATAGATACAAA
Organism: Chrysopogon serrulatus; assembly: GCA_015844335.1. Classification (NCBI taxonomy): domain Eukaryota; kingdom Viridiplantae; phylum Streptophyta; class Magnoliopsida; order Poales; family Poaceae; genus Chrysopogon; species Chrysopogon serrulatus. The sequence goes on along the minus strand of JADLZL010004426.1, from coordinate 171,449 downwards.
ACTGGATGTGACAAGAAAATGTTCTTGAAAATAATTTTTCAGATTTAAAAGAAGTCAAATCTGTTCTTTGATCTATCAGGTTGGCAATCCATGTGAAAATTAGACTCACATTTCCAGAATTCACATGCTGATAATATTCTCAAGAAAGAACGTTGAAGAAACAGATTGCCTATGTGGATAGAATTCCATCACTTGTATGGATCATTATGTAGAGTGAAAGATTCTACCGTGAAACTAGAACTGGCAAGCCAGCCATGAAATTTCTTCAGAGTCTTGGTATATGAATCAGTGCAAGCTTGAGTCATGGTCCAGTCTGCATGCTCAAGCAGGTTCCGAAACAACTCAACAAGGAAATCCATGGCCCTGACATGTAAAATTTTGAGTAAATAAAAGTCACATACTTGGCATGCTGATCAAGTTGCAATGAAAAGTAACAAAACAATAGAAATTGAAGCACCTCGTGAGCCACAGAAGCCCATTTGTGCAGCTTGAGGAACCTTTTGCGGTCTTGTTTTGAACTTCTTCCTGAACCATGCTGTACAAGTGTTCATACTTTGATGGATCTGAAGAATACTTCGTTTCCAGTCTCTGAGAGAAGAGGATCAAGTCAATTGAAATTAAAAAGAAAAAAATAACTTGGAACTCCAAGGGCCTCAGAAGTGAGAAATGAACTAAGCAAGAGGCAGAACAGTCTAAAGTAGCTATCAGTATCAACTATCTTAACATAGATAACTGAAAGACAACATTAACACTGCCACCAACTGCCCAGCTATTTAGCAACAGAAAAGAATGGAAGATAACCTTTGAATGATACTAGTATAATAGAAATCTAGCAGAAAGATTTGCTTACTGTGATATTGCCACCGATATCAGTTTTTACAAGTGCCATAGCAGCTCCAAATTTATCTGGTGCATAAAAGCAGGGGATGAAGGAAAAATTATTGAAAAATAGTTTATTGTTTAAGCAACACAAATACAGCCCAACAAAAAGGAACACAAAACTGCAATTTTAAGACCCAATGATTTGCTCTTCCATTGTTTAAGACAACACCGAAGCTTGATCCAAGAATCAACAAAAGTATGTGTGCACAAAATTTGCAACCACCCAAAACTCCAAGTTTATACTAAGGTAGGGGATTCTTTACTGAATCCTGCATTAAACATCATGGTGATGTCACAGAGAATGTAAAAGAGAGAAGTTGTGTGTCTCTTAAGGTAGCATAACCATCGACGACAATATCAGAAACCTTGTTCAGACAATCAATCTACCATGTGTTATGTGAGAAATAACTCAAGCCCGTTCACTGCACCCATCCCACCACTGAACTAAGCATGATACCAAATCAGAGATTAAGTAAGGAAGCTCTACTCCTACTTAAGTTTCAAAACCTCATACAGCTGGCAGCGAAGCAAATGAGTTACCCAGGACAGGCAAGATTTGCTTGCAGACATCAAGGAAGGGCTTGGTGAGAATGACTCCGTTCTCTGCCTTGACATGCTTCATCCCTTCCAAAGAAGGGGTGAACACCGTCTCTGCCATCTATGAACCTGAAAGACTCAACAAATATATATATCAACCCATCATCGCAACCAGGGGCAGATCCAGTGAAGGACATGGTGTGCACATGTACACCCAGAAAATTTTTGCAAAAAAACAAGAGGTATCGTATTCATTAGGCATACATATTCCTATGCAATTAAATCAGATCCGAATAGGGTTCGGGTGCTCGATTTCGGACAGCAGGAGGGGAAGAGAAGGTGTGCGAATACCTGGTGGGTGTTGGCCGCCGGCGACGTGCTTACGTTAAGCCGATGAGGGGCACGTGGCGTAGTGCGGCGGGCGGCGGCGGCGTCGGCGGCGTCGGTCACCTCTACTCTAGTAGCTCCACGAGAGCGCGAGCAGAGACGCAGGGTGGGACGGGAGGAGAAAAGCAGGCAGGCGGTGAACTGTACGCCTTGCGGTTGTGCAGGCTACCAACGCGAGTTCGAATCCCAGGATTCGCAACTCGCGTTTCTCACCGGGGTTCGCCCCCAATAAAATTGGGATTTTTGGATTCATGCCATTAAAATTTTGCAAGTTTGAAAATATGCCATTACAATTCGTTTATTTGGAGAACTGCCATTACAATTTCATTGCTCTTTCATACATGCCATTATCTACGTTTTATATGTATCTGGACCCACTGTCAGGCATACATATGTGTACACAAAGGCGTATGGGCGTTAAGTCCACCCTCCTCCGTTAGAATAGGCCGGGCGGCCGGCGTTCCTTTTTCTTTGCCGCCCCAAACAACGGTGGCAACCTCTCGCCGGGTCCATCTTCTCCATCGGCCTGGGCTCCGTCGTGGCTACCTCCATATGGCGCGAGGCTGAGGTGCTGCAGAGCAGGTCGTCCTCTTCTTCGCCCGCGACGCAAGCCCCCCCGCCTCTTCATTTAGAACAAGCCGAGCACTCCCGGCCGAGGCGGAGGCGGGCGAGCGGCGGCGCCCTCGGGGTGTCGGGTGTCTTGCTGTGCACGCGGCGACCGACATCACTATTCGGCACCCCTCTTGTTTGAAGATGCCGAGGAACACCTCGGCGCGGGCGCAGCGGACCAAGCAGGAGTCCCCGACGCGCACCCAGTCGAATACGAATAGGAGGCCCGCCCAGCCGCCGCGCACCGACTCCGGCCCGAACTTCGCGAGCCTCTAGTCCAGCAGCTCCTAGTCGAACGGTCGCAGCAGCATGGCCAGCGAGTAGGCCGTCATCCTTTCGGCCATGGCGATGCCAGCATAGATGCTGAGCCCAGACCCGAACGGGAGGTAGTCCATCTTGCCGCCGGTGAAGTCCCACTTGCGCTCCAGGATCAACTCCTGCAGGTCCTTCCACATCGCCCACCATGTCCTGTCGTTCGTGTTTGGACGCATTAGCTGTATTAGAGTAGTCTTTACTAGTGACGTACAGGTCGTTTGATCAGCAGGTACTCAATCAATCATAAGTACCATGATCAGTGTCTTGGCGTTGGTTATGGTGAACATGTGAAAGATGCTTTCCATGGCCTGTCGCGTCGCTGCCTTCCTTCTCGAGCTTCAGCATGTGTTCCAATATGTGGGGCGCCGAGGGCTTGCTGCCGGACGCCCTGCAGGTTGAAGCGCACTAGCGCCGGGAAGAAGCCATCCCCACCGCGGCGCGCTCGCTCTCGCTCTCGCTGTCGAGGTTGCCGCCCTCAGCGTGATCGTGATTCGCAAGGACGTTCATTACGGTGCGGAACATCTGCGTGACGACGGCGACGGTCGCGGCAGCATGGCCGCACGGGCTTGGGCGTGGCGGCGTGGCCCTCGTGCGGCCGGAGATGAAGCGGCGCATGTGGCCCAGCCCCACGGGGCTGAGCATCTCCCGACGCACACCCGGCCAAGCAGTGCCACTGGGGCCCATGGGGTTCCACTCGATGTTCTACCCGCTGCCATAGGAGATGGAGCCTGCCGCGTCGCAGACGTCGCGATCAAAGAAGACGACGACCTGCTCCTACAGCACCTCGCGCGCAAGCGCCATGGAGGTGACCACGACGAGCCTAGGCGGATGGAGAAGATGGACCCGGCGAGAGGTTGCCACTATTGTTCCCGCGGCGGCGAAGAAAAGGAATGCTGGCTGCCAGGCCTATTCTAACGGAGGAGGGTGGACTTAACGCCCATACGCCCTCGTGTACGCATATGTATGCCTCGCAGTGGGTCCATATACGTATAAAACGTAGAAAATGGTATGTATGAAAGAGCAATGAAATTATAATGGCAGTTCTTCAAATAGATAAATTGTAATGGCATATTTCCAAACTTGCAAAATTTCAATGGCATGAATCCAAAAAACCCAATAAAATTCCGTTGCCTCTCACGTGTGGAGCCACAAAGGGAATGCGACGCGTCCGTCGCCTACGAAGCCATGGATGGATCCGGTGATCTCACGAAGGACGCGGTTTAGTGATCTGTGTGTAGTTATAGGTTTACTTGTGTACGCGTAGTATGAGTGTGGTGTGCGTGGATAGGGTTGGCGTGAGCTATACATGAGCAGATACTATAGCTATATCTAGATGAGAGACGTCAAAAAAAAAGAAAGTGGGCCTGGAACAGACTAAATATCTAGCCCCACTTGCCACCGATCGAGCTGGTTCCAAACGGTGGAACCTCACTAACTGGATTCAAATCTTGATTCGCTATGGGTGGTTTTATTTTTCTATAATTATTCTAGAATTTACTGATATTATGGTTTAAGTGGTAAGCGACGTTTCCGTCGATAACGAGGTGTTTGTAGTGACTTCAAAAAACTCCAAAACTATCGGCTTAGTTTTTCGGAGATGTTTATAGAAATAGGCTTTATATACATGTGTTTTAAGGGATACTAGCAAATATGCCCGTGCGTTGCAACGGGAGAAAAAAACTATCAAATATTGATATAAAACAATGATTGTAATGGTACATATCTATTTATATGTTTTACCATCTGTATAAAATCTAAAAGCTATAATTTACCGTATGATGATCATAACGTCCATAATATTAGCTAATGCTGGCAATAGCATGACAAAATATTGTTTGTATCCGATTTAAAATACAATCTTGATAGCTCGAAAAAAATACAATCTTGATAGATTTTTTCGGTTACATAGCACATACAAAGCTTTAGATTTATAACATGAAAAAAGAATACTCGAGATTTATCATGAAACATTTTTCATATCATTTGTATATATGTATAATATTTGTAACATCAGGATAAGAATAATGAATACTAAATTCATTCCAAATTATAAAACACATTGAATTTTCTACCTATATAAGTGTATCTAAAAAGATAAAATGTCTGTAATTTAGAACAAATGAAGTGCATTTGTGCTAAGAGAAGAGAACGAAGGTAGCAATAACTATTATCTGATTAGAAGAGTTTCCTTTATAACTTATGTCGATGTTTTAATGCAAGAATTAAAATCGTGGCGTACCTTTAAAATTGGTATATCCGACGACAACAGAAATTAAACCTTTGACAATAGGGCACTCATAAACACACCCACGAAAGATTTCCTGCATTCTCACGTAAAAGCTATCTAGGACACTCTTCGAGCACCAGCTTCTCCACTTTGCTGTCCAATTTCTCTCCATCCATCTTAGCTTCGACTCGTCCTCCATGGATTTTGGCAGTATTAAATGGAAGGCTCTGCCACTGTGCCTGACTGCCTGGCTCTTGTAGCTTTACATTGTTTAGATGGCCGCGTCTGAGATGCCAAGCTTGTTCAGTTTCCACCACGAAGGTACGCATCCGCTGTAAAATCCGTGAGCTCTGTACTCAGACCTGGACGAAGATGAGGTCGAGCGGATGCCTGAGACGGACGGCGTGGTGAGTGGTGACCATGTCCTCAGACGCTTCGGCTACCTGGGCCTGGGCCGTGCAAGAGCGCTGTTCCATGCTGCCCCGCAGGCCCACATAGCTGTCGGCTCAATCTGATCCGTTGACGCCAATCAAACGGCTGAGGACGCTCTCGCTGGGAACAAAACTCATCAGCCGGTGACCCTAAAAACCCTAGCTTCATTTTTCTCTTCTTCCTGCCTTTCTCGTGTCGCGCCGCTGAGAGAAGAGAGCGGACGAGCAGCCGCCGGTGTCAGGACTCACGGAGCTAAGCTGAGGGGCGTCGCCGGCGGGAGCACGCATGGCAGGTAGACCCCGCGCTGCCGCCAGGCCGCTCGCCGGAGATTGCGTGCAGCGGTGGCAGCGGCTCCCGTTGAGCCGCCTTGCAGTGGCACTCTGGGGTCCCGGCTATCGCGACCAGCGAGCCTAGGCGCCACGGCGGCCATGTGGCCCGCATCCTTGGTGACCGCACGGCTCTATGCCTTGGCATCGTCGCGCTGCCGAGCCTAGCTAGCGCCCAACGACGCTCAGCATGGCCAGCAATTAGCGCGGAATGATGAGATCTACCCTTTCCCTCCTTGTAAGTTGGACGAATCGAAGTTCATCTAGCCGGATCAGACTTCTTTTCTGAGGCTGAGTTTCTCGCGGTTGAGCGCGATCTGCTCCGTAGGGGATTTATTTATGATCTTCTAGACTTGTTCTTGTTTTGGCGTACCTTTTTAGAGTTCTTTCTCGTTTTGTTTTTCTTTTATCGGCAAGGTATTGTTGGTTGTTGCTATTGGCTCGTTGTATCGATCTAGAATAGAATTGGAATTGGATTTGGATTACGTTTGCTGTTGTTGAGAGGAAATCCCTTGATACCCTGGTGCACGGTTAGTCAGGGAGGCCGGACGAAAATCAAGGCTAGACGGACGAAAATTTGGGGGAGAGAAACCTCTCCCTTTTAAATATTAGGTATAGAAGTATGCGTACGTGGTATGGGGTGTCTGCGTTGTACTGTATAATTTTTAATAAAAATTAGGTCCTTTACTATTGTACCAAAAACTTAGATGAAGTAAATAAATAAATAGAGGGATATTATTTATAGACTAGTTTTTTTCTCTATTTTTGGTTTTAGAAAACCATGATTTGTTTGGCTACTTCTCGTATTGACACCGACATGTTGTTTTGAAACAAACATATACTCGATGTTACTTTGTAAATACATAGAAATTTAATTTTTATTTAAATGAATGTTTATCCATAATCATGACGATATCTACTATACTAAATAGGAGGAACCCACTACAGAAATTCTCTGAAACCACAGCGAGCCACGTCGCCACTATGGCCCACAGTTCTTCATCCCCACCACACAAGAAAACCGTTGGCCTTCTTGCTTCAGACGACACCTTGCTCGCATGATGGATTCATTTACAGCAGGGCACTAACGATTCACTTCAAGAAACTGACAGCACAATCGACTCATATACTGAATCGTCGTCGCTGCACTCCAATTGAAAAGCTCTCCTCCGCGTCGGCTGCTCGACCATGCCCTGCCCCGCACAACATCACGCTACCTACATCGGGCTTCTTCCAACTCAACCGTCGCGATGTCCCCAGCGAGATGCCGTGCTCCACCTCGGCCGTCGCGAGTCCCATGCTGAAGATGGACCTTCGGTCTGCGCCTGCAATCTTGCCGGTGGCAGAGCCCCGGTCCCTAGCCCTGGGCGGCTGTTCGCCTGAGGCATGAGCTCCGCGGAGTAGTAATGTTGATCCGTGATGAGCGTGACATCCAGTCATCCGGTAGGGGTAGAAAAAATGAAGAAAGGGGATCTGAGGGGACAGCGGAGTTCTGATGCGGAACAGCCGTTCCTTGGCGGGGGCAGATGAATGAGTGGAAAAGGGTTCCACGCTTGACAACGCGAGGTAATCTCGTGGCTGAACTTTTTTTGACAGCGGCTGCAGCTGATTGAGAGGCCATCCGTCCATCCACAGCTCACGACGCGAGTAATAATGCCGCTTCTGATTTGTTTTGTTTCCTGTTTTCTTTTTGCAAAGGGGCGGCAGTTTTGTTTAGTGTAATTTAGACAATAGTTACGGTCTTTTGGCGATCAAGCTAGCACCCAAGAAACAGCAGAATGTATTCTTACAGGTTATACACATGAGTAGATAAATGTCTTCGTCTTTTGTCATATATATACCAATATACGTGTATTTATGTATTTGTTTGACAGGAGTTTAAAACACCGTGTTATGAATTATTGTTTTCCATTAATATTTTAATCTACAATCACGAAGAAATAAAGGTATATTTCTCTACCGTGATCATATACAACGCTACAAGATCCAGCAGCAACGCGCGGGGTATCATCTAGTTATATATAGAGTGAGCAACCAAATTTGTCATTGATAGAATTATACCTGTTTTGTCACTAATCCAATCGTATTTTTTCATTCTAATCTGATTTTACAAAACCTCGCGTTCAGACTAAGCTAAACCCTTCTTTTCTATATCGGGTTGTCTATGAAAATTACGTTTATAAACACTGGTCTTAGATGTGGCAATCGGTCTGGGTACCATGGGTTTCGTACCTAGGCCTGGTTTAGATTCACCTAAAATTCTAGATTTTTTTTATTCTCTCTTCATCACATCAATTTTTAGCCGTATGTATAGAACATTTAATGTACATAAAAAATAATTAATTACATAATTTGGTTGTTACGAGACGAATCTTTTGAGCCTAATTAGTCTATGATTGGATAATAATTACCAAATAAAATAATAGTGTTAAGTACTTTGAAATGAAAAAATTGCAATCTAAACAAAGCCCTAATATGTATGATATCTGGACAGAAAAACACTCACCCACGGACGCATACAGATAGTGTTAGAGGCAGAACCAGGGGGCGTGCCCCCCCCCACACACACACACAATGAATTTCTTTTTTTACTAGGAAAAAAAAATTTCATCAACAATTCAATAAAAAATTATTTTTATCTAAAAATTTATTTTTTAATCCAAAAATTCAGTAAAAATCTATTTTTTATCATAAATTTAATGATACATCATAAAAAATTCTTCTTTCACCTATTTACGATGTGTCTGTTATTGCTTGACCCCTCTTATTCAAGGATGCTAGTTCCGCCACTGGATAATACACATGTACTAACATATGGTACTCAACAGGTATCCATAATTTTATAATACCTAAATTTTCCCACATCAAGTGTGTGTGAACCATTAGTTTACTTTAGTTTTTGCATCGGGTTATTTGCATGAGCATGAAGCACTGTGCTACTATCTTAGAGAACTCCCTAAGGTACTAATTGAAATTGATAAATTGTGTAGATCGTGAACTAAATTTGTTTCCTTAACCATATGCTATATCAATCATTCCTAGTTGCTAAAACAGGAATGTCTGAATATATGTGGTAGATTTGAATTTGAATTATATTTATTATTGTGGTCGCTATGATCCATGATTTGTGTGGGTGATGTGGCTCTCAACTGAGGTAAAAAAACGCTAACGGACACTGGGCCGGGCTGAGCCGAGCTTGTATGGGCATTCATAATGTGTTATGTAAACCTAAAAGTTAATTTAACCTCCTTCAACTTTTGTCGAAGTCTGATTTTGTTTCCATCCACTAAAAATCGGTTACTTAACCTCAATCGACGATATTTTAAACTATCCAAATCCGACTTTGCTCCCTGAGCAGTTTTGGATATATGAGGCGACCTAAGCCGTCATAAGTGGTGTCGCGTCAGCTTGAGGAAGGTAAATTGGACTTCTAGTTCATTAGGTCAATTAAACTTTATCAAAAAAAAGTTAAAGAAATATATTTTAGATATTTTTTATTAAAATATATAATTAAAAGCCTAAAATATGCTTTAGTCTTAGAAATTTTGTTTTAGCTTGATAACTATGAAACTAGTTTCATATTTTTCCTAAATCATGTTATATACTATAAGAAACATACTTTATCTATCCTGCAAAAGTGCCATTCTCACTTTTTGAGAAATCAAATATTTTCAACTTTTACCAAATATATAATAGATATTATATTTATGGTACATTTGGAAATATCAAACCTAGTCAAACTTAATAAAGTTTGACCACAAAAACTTAGGCGACTTTCTTTTTGAGATAGAGGAGTAGACCCTAGCAAGGGCCTAGTGATTTTTGTGGTTGAGTAACAACATAACTATTAGGACTAACAATGTTTGCTAGTATATAAGGTACTTGATTAGTCTTATGGATGCAAGAAATGGACTTAATTGAGATAGGCAAAGGTGGAGATCAAGAAAACACAATAGCTCAAAGGAAGATCATAGTGGGGCATTGAAGACAACTGGGAAGAGCTCAGACATTGTACAAGTGAAGCTCAAAAAATGACGCGGAGAAATGCACCCAATTAAGCACCAGAAAGGTGCACCTGAGCATTTCAGCGTGTGCTGCGTGCATCGGAGACCTCCAGTGATGGCACCAGAGAAATGAAGTTGCCTCAATCCAAGGTAGAGTTGAAAGTAGTGCACAATGTAATCTTGGTGTGGCAACAAAGATTAAGAACAAAGACGTTACATAGGCACACGGTGGGGAAGAAGAGAAACTAAGGGTGGTAAGATCGCCTCGGCAGTGAGTGGTGAAGCCAAAGATGGCCAAGAAGAGGGAACCAAACATGCCAGGGCCTGCTTCCGCAATGCAGTTCATCCATAACGCAGCCAACCAAACACAGTTCAAGCCAAACTGAGCTAACTTAGTACAACCAACCAAACAACTCAGTCTTGCATTGTAATAACCAGGCCAAGCCCACCCAGGATACCTGTAGCTAGCCAGGCCAGAGAAGCTCAGACAACCAATCACACCCTAAAGCTCTCTAGTAAGGCACCGGAGAATGCACAGGTGTACTAGAGAGGTCCTCGTCCTCTAGACATCATACCTGGGGGGTGTGTGGGGGGGTGTGTGTGTGTGTGTGTGGGGGGGGCACAAAAAACTACCTCCAAAGATCGGTAACAACTAGTCAATGTAACAGAGGCACCAAATTTATCAGGTGTACCGTGTACATGGTAACTGCAAATGCATTTTAAGGTTACGCGTTCCAACGTCTAGCTAGTTGAGTTGGTTGGAGCCGTTTATATACCCCTATATACCCAGGCGTTTGGAGTGTGGCCAAAATTATAGTTAAGTTGAAGTTCATCCATTTGTGTGCTATAGCCATTATATGCGTTTAATAGAAGATTAGGTAATTAGCTAAAATCTGCGATTGCATTGGTGTATCTCAATCGTGGAGAATGGATTAGATGGCCTACCGGCCCACACAGCCGCATCGTGCACCAACTGATTATGCTGAAAAAAAAAAGAGAACTCGTCGCTTTTTCCTCGATCCTCTCAACTCCTCAAAGTGTATCCATTACAACTAGAATTTAATTATACTTTAGATTATCGAAATCTAGTAACACATCTACTCGTGATGTCATTCCGGGTATATATGACCCGTGTCATTAAACTAAAAGAACTCACTTCTCATTATTATGTGAGGTTCTTTTTATATTATACCTCGATCACCTCCGCTGAATGTAGATTAATTTTTTTACCTTTATATATATTGTGTTGCACACACAGTACACATCTAATGGTGTAACAGGAGAGCACGTGCTTAAGGACAAAATGATTTTCTCCACACGAACAAGGTAGTCTGGATGGGCTTGGCCTGGTTATTACAATGCACGTGCTGTCAAGGAAGATTGGCTCTCGCTCTCTCGCCTTGCTCAAGGAGGAGGAACAGCCAATCTTCCTTGACAGCACAACACTTTCTTCGTACGGAGTACAACGCAAGGCGAGACAGCGAGAGCTAAAATGGTGTGGTTTAATGGTGCTGAGGGTCGGGCCCGCTGGGGCTCGCCCTCTTGGACTCGAAGTACCCCCCCGCCGCCGCCCAGCGGCGGCAGGGCGAGTGAGCCGCGGCGGCAGGCTCACGGCAGCTGCCTCCGCCGCCGAGCTCGCGGCGGTGCCGGCCAGCATTCTCCGGCCAGTGATCACCACCACCGCCGCGCGGAGGCGACAGTCAGGCTCACAGTGGCCGCGGGCGGCGATGACGGTCGTGGACAGGAGGAGCACGGCACAGAGCAGCACCTTCATCGGCGTAGTATTCGAGTTGATGATGATGGACGCCATGGCAGCTCGCTCGATCGTGCTTCGTTCGGCTTGGTGTATACGTACGCGGTCGTCGGTCGGTCGACGTGGTCCTCGTGGAATCCTAGAATGCAGGAGTAGTGGCTGGCTATCTAGTCTTCCTTTGCGCTGTGTGGCGGCTAGCTAGTTTCGATTCGATTGCTGCTAGCTTGTTGTGGTAGTTGCACGATGCCGATCGAGAATTTATAGGCTGGTGCCTGGTGGTGGTTAATTAGTTATTGCTGCATGCAATAGCAATACTTTTTTTTTTAGGGGAATGCAATAGCAATACAATAGGAGTACAATATAATACAATGGTGGAATGGAGGTCCCTCTGTGCCGCACTGCCGCGGTAGATGGTGAGCTCAGAAAATAAATGAGACGGCCTTTTGAGATTGAGGACAGCGCAGTAGGTTCCCACTTCCTTTTACACCAGACCGGCCCTGTGGAATCTGGATCAGATTTTCAGCGGATTCTTGTTGCATATATATGCATTTTGATGCTCCAAGTGGAGGATATGACTGGTCCAGAGCCAGTTTCCTGATAGAGGCCAGTCAGCCATGCATTTAGTTTCTAAGTGTGGAAGGGTCGGAAAACCGTTACTGATTGCTAGACACACGCACGCACGCACGATCGAGCAATCGGTTCGAAGCTCCTTGTTGATCTAGCCAGATCGGAGATCACCTCGGACGAATTAACTGGCACCCTAATCTCACGGCTAAAATGGTGAAATTCTGGTAGTGTTTTTCAGTATTAAGGGCCTGTTTGGATAACGTAGTTTTTAGAAACTACGGTATCACAAAACTACAGTTTTATAAGCAAACGAGACACAAAACCGTAGTTTAGAAAAAAGAAGTCATGAATGGAGTTTTTAAAACTCCAAAAAGACTACAGTTTTGACAAAACCATGGTTTTAGATACTACAAGATTTGTTGCATCCAAACACCTAGTAGCTTTTAAAAACCAAAGTATTTTGTAAAATCATAGTATTTCTCTAATACTTTAAAAATACTTTACATTCAAGCAGGGCCTAAACAATATCACTAATCATAATATATAGAAATCCTCGTTAAGAGACATTTGGTACGGAAAGCTTATACTAAATGTTAAATACTAAAACATTATTAGAGTATATAGTATCAGCTTTTTATGTGTGGTCCTGCTCTGCGATCATTTGCCAACGAGTAACACACAAGAGCCCTCCACGTATTCCGATGCGCCATTAACTGCTTAAACAAAACGTGACCAATAATTCAATCGATCGGCATTGCCTTTCGACGTCGAACGAACTCCCTTTTGGAAAAGAGAAGCACTTTCTATAGTACACTAGTACACAAACCATTTCTCTTGACACTAGTATTTTATTTCTACTGGCGGTTTCTCTTTAGAATAGCCTGTAGAAATCGGCCCTATTTCTACGGGCGGTTCTCTTAAGGAACCGCCAGTAGAAATACGATTTCTACTGGTGGTTTTCTTAAGGAACCGCCAGTAGAAATCAACCATTTCTACTGGCAGATTTCTTAAGGAACCGCCAAGTAGAAATAATTTGAAATTAATTTTTTTTTGAGTTTTTCAAACTTTCTCGGATGGAGAAACTCCCAAAATAAAAGTTGTAGATCTTGAAAAGATATGAAACTTTGTAGTTGACAACCTTTTCATTTGAAATCATCATTTTATGGAAAACTACGAACGAAATTTTCAAATTTGAAATTCAAATTTTGCAAATGACCTCGGATGGAGAAATACTCTAAATGAAAGTTGTAGATCTTAAAAAGTTATGAAACTTTATAGTTAAACATTTTTTCATTTGAATTCATTTGGACCCTTAAATATTGAATTTTCTGTCGGGTTTGTATAATATGTGGGGAACAAAAATGAGAAGTAGGCACAAGTGACCTGTGGGTGGAGTGGTAAAGGGGGGTACGCGCGAGGCCAAGGTCGCGGGTTTGAATCCCACCGGCCACGTAGCGCGCGATTTTACATGAAAAAATGTGACTTCGACGGAGACGGGCGGGTGGGTGCCTCCCCCGGTTCAAAAAATATTTTTGGCCTTTTTAAAAACATTTTTTGTTATTTTTTGGGTGTTTTCTGGGCAACGATTTCTACAGACGGTTCCTTAAGAGAACCGCCTGTAGAAATCGATTTCTACTAGTGGTTCTCAAACAACCGCCAGTAGAAATGGCCGATTTCTACTGGCCTCCCGTACTGGCGGTTCCGAAAAACGCCAATAGAAATGCGTTTGGAACCTCCAGTACAGGACTTTTCTGTACTAGTGGTATAGTAGTATACTACGTTTCTACCGGCGTACGTACGCCAAAGGCGACGCAACAAAAACTAACCAAAGCCTAGCTACGAACAGTGACAGCCGCCTTGTCGCAGGCGATCGAGTTCAGTAGTGGTACGTGCGCATGCACATATCGTCGTTGGGGCTAGGACCCACTCGATCTCTGCATGCCTTTCGATCTACCATCGTCTCCTGCCCCATTACTACTATTTTATATTCGTTCATGCACGCACGATATGTCGATATGGCTTCATTAGGCCGCGATCCGTGTCAGTTTCCACTGATGCATCTGCATCTCACGTCCTATTCGCCAGACGGCAATGGCGGCGCGGCGGCAGGCCTCTTCATTCGACTCTTCGTGCGTGACCGCGCCATGCATGGTCCCTACGCGTGCGTGGCTCCTCTACTCGATCCTCTGTCCTATCTCCTATGCTCAGCTACCATCATGCATGTAATGTACACCTTCTCCGATCCAACGACTCCAATGCGTCGTCGTCACGTCCGGCCAGGCGGCCACCAACGTCGCCGGCCATTGGCAGCTTTTGTTTCTGCCGCCGTCATGGCGCGTACGGGCATCTATCGTCGCGCGCCTCTCGACTCTCGAGGGCGGCGAGCAGCCGGACGGATGGACGCGGCGACCAAAACCTAGAAGCTTCAAACGGCGCTTCAAGCTGATGATGTCTGGATGCAGCCAGGAGTCAAGCATCATATATAAATAATAAATATGATGGAGCCCACAAAATGCTGTACTACGTACGGAGTACTACGTTTTATGGAACGATCGATCGAGGATTCGAGGAGGAAATGAAAATGGCATGCACGACGAGCGACCTGGTACAAGAATGGAGAGCTTTTAGTTAACGGCAGACATATAACGACCGGATTATGATGCTTATCTTGCTCAGTAGATTGCAACGGACATGTAATATATATAATATAATACTTTGGGAATTGGCAGAGCATGTAAAAAGATGAAACAGACATCCATGAATGTGACTGACTGTACCGTCTACAGCAGATGATGAATTGACGATAGATACCGTGCGCATAGAAGAGCACTCACTATCCACTTTCGAAGACGCAACCTCGCAACTGCTTCCTGGTAAAAGTTACTAACAAGGAAGTGAATAAATGGAATATATACACAGGCAGGTACAACGGCAGGGGCACGAAGAACTGAAAAGATACGCCAGGGCCACACGCTAATCGGGTAGGAAAGGCAGCCTCGTGATGCTATTCTGGGTATGATCCAAGTCATCGGAGCTCTCTGAATCGGCGAGCCCCGCTGGGGTTTCTTCTTTCTGGATAGCTTCAGCTTCTTTTGGCGCGAAGTGGGGAAGGATCCTCACGTATGCGTTAGGCTCCTGGCCCATGACCTCCCACTTGAGGCTGAAGCTTTCGACGAGACCCACTTGGGATGAGATGATGCTTGATGGCCTCGGCAGTAGTCGCACGCTCTCGCCTTTCGGGATCACTACTTGTTCGATTGCTAGCCTTGCCTCCTGAACATCGGGAAACAGTCATTGGTTGGATACTTTTTGTTCAGGACGAGTAGCGATGCTACGGGGAAGGCGGTCAGAAATCCACCGAAATGAGGGTGTAAATGTGCAGGGATGATAGCGTACCTCCAGAGCATCAGTTTCCTCTGATGATCTTGCTTCTTCTTTATCAACGTGGTCTATGTCTATCAGCTCGTCCATGTGACTGTCAACAAGAGCACGAAGTGCCCGAGTGATTTGAGACAGGGAGTTTGTCTGTGAAGAACAGAGAACCAATACAATGAATAAAAGTTCCTGTAACTTGAATATTATAACAGTGTCCTGCAAATGGCAAGTGTGCAGGCAAACCTTCACGAAGAAAACCGGTATATCTTGGGATTTCACCACAGCCTGAATCTGAGAATTCTTCTTGAGCTTTGAATGTAATGCGATCACTGCATCAGCTTCACTGATATTATAAGTTAGGGTAACAATGTCCTCCAACTCCAGCTGTTGAATGGCTTGCAAGGCAGTCGACTCGGAGATCTAGAACAGCCTATCCAATAAGTTACAAACTAAGTTCTGAAAGTTTAACCAAAAACCTTAAGAACAAAACTCTGCAACCAAATGCTATAACCACTATTGTTGCAGTGACAGGAGTGGGTATCCAAACAAACAAGGCATACAGATTATAGAAAGTTACTGAATTAGGTATTTGCAATTCTGTGTACCCAAATAAAAGGAATCGCAATTTTAAATGCAGGCATGCAGATTATAGTAGGTCACAAGACAACTCGGCTTCCCACACCACTCCAGAAAAAAGACGATCAGGGTTCAGGGATGATTAAATTTCATAGAGGCTTATGGCAACTGACCAGTTCAGCATCCTTTTCAATGGAACATACCTACCTTACCCTAATAGTTCTACACATAACAAACAGCAAAGAACAATATCATACAGGCCTGGAAGTAACTGACCAGATAAGCATACTTTTGAGTGGTAGATACCTACCGTACCTTAATAGTTCTGTTTTATATAGCCAACATACCTACCATACCCTAATAGTTCATATCAAATAATGCAACTATAGTAAGGGGGGAGGGGATAGCACTTTGCCACACTCTGTATACAAAACCATTATGCAGCGAAACTGCATACTGATGTGAAGGGGCGCACTGCTCAGAAAACTAGGACATCACAAGAATGAGCTATTGAAGACACACGTACCCCATATGCATAAAGATTCAAGCTTGAATCAGCTCCATCTGTCCTCTCTATATGCCCGTCAACAGAGTCAAGATTAAATGCAGAGTCCAAGCTTCTTCTGGCATTCCTTAGAGAGTCACCGTCAAATTCAGTTGCATCAATGATACCAGGACGTGATTGTTCCTTTTGCACAGAAACTTCCTGCATCAATCCCTTTGAACCCAACTTCCGAATTTCAACATTAGGCAGCTTGCCTGCACCAACAAAAGTGCAAGATGAATCATTGTGACACCAGACCTACACATTTCCATGTTCATTATCATAAATAACAGCATCAAATTTAACAAGGTAATGCAGCTAAGTAATAGAGAAATTGGTTAGAACCTGCAAGTAGAGCATCTACTGTAGCTTCCAGACTACGATGGACACGTAATTCTTTTTTTGAGACGATCTCTGCAGCACATGTAAATGTTGATGGGCCCTTGCGCTCTAGGACAGTTTTTTGAACTCCTCTCCGGTTAGCTTCTTCATCACCAAGTGTGACACTCTTTTAGATAAGAAAAGGATTAGAAATCTTTGTTTTTTTCCTTTTGACCAAAATGTAACCACAGAGATATAGAGAGAAACACAAAAACTGCACATAAGGTGCTTCTGTGCTTTTCCTAGAAGAAAGCTAGGCTTCTGCTATAACAACTAGTTGCTAGGTACCATTTGACAATTTTTTTTCTATGAAGTCTTCCTTTAGGAAGCATAGAAAAAAACTTTCAGCAAGCAAACTTTAAGAACTGAAAAGTCACACATACTCAGGCACATTACAGATTTATTAGCACCATAGTTCGGCTAGGCGGTGACTACTCGGCGATTCCGCGCGATTACTCACGAGGCGAGGCCCGTCGCCTCGCCCTAGGGGGTAGGCGGACCCCTAGGCGGGCGCAGCCTGTCGGCGGCGCCGGGTGGGGGGGAGGAGGCGTCCGGCGGAGGTCGCCGGTGGGGAGGACCTGCGGGCGGCGACGGGCCCTTGCACGGGCTTGCGCGAAGGCGGCGGCGGCGCAGGCGCGCGGCGGCGGCGGCGTCGGGCGCGTGGGAGGAGAGGGAGATGCGAGAGAGGCAGAAGGATGCGGGATAGGGGTGTGAGGGAGAGAGTTGGGCCTTCAAATGGGCCTTTTTCCCTTTCTCCCTTTTCATGGCTGGGCCTTCAAGAGTTTGGCTCAAGAATACTCACTCATCTCCTTTTTTTTCTTCTTTTAAGTATTTATACATGTATTATTCATCGCCTAGAAAAACGCCTAGCAGCGCCTAGGCGCGATTACTCCCGCCTAGACGCTAGGCGGAGGGTCACCGCCTAGAATCCGCCTAGCGCCTAGCTGAACTTTGATTAGCACTTGGCCTAGGTCATTGATCAATAATGAGTACACAAGGCATACAACTTAATTTAAGAATAAAGTCAAATTCCTCTCAATATTTTTTACCTCCATTTCTAGTATTCAGAAACTATTTCTGAAAACTTTCTTGTCATCAAGAAAGTAGTGATATGCCGATCAACCCCTATACTCTTAATTCTGTATACCAGCCCTCCCCTCACGTCACTGTAGATAAACAGTGCCTTTTCTCAAAGAAACACTGTTAGAACAGTAACGGGTCCCGGGTCGCTTGAACAGTACAGACCCATGTCCCCTATGAATAGTAAATAGCCGTTAAAACAGTAACAGGTCCCACTTTGAACATGCATGCCCGTTACTGAAAACAGTGTATATATGTTAAGAATTTCAAACTCGTTACCCATTAGTAACCCCATAGCAGGGGGGGGAAAACACTTCGCCATGCAATGCACAGCCCTGCTAATTAATAACAATCTTGGATCATGGAATTGTTACAAGCAATCAGGGGCAGAGCCCACTGGAGGCGAACTGAGCTCCCGCCCTCCCTTGCCTGCAGCAAAAAATTGAAAGCTAACGAAGCAACCAAGCCCACGAAGCAACCAGTATACTCTATTAAAACAAGCTAGCATAGCAGCCCAATAAGTAAACCGTACATGGAGTCCACTATGGAGCTCTCCCACGGGCTACGGCCCTCATCAGCTGGTAGTGGCTGCTAACGTTCCAGGCTTTATTCCTTTTTTCTTAAAAAAAACGAATTACTGTAGCATTAGTGTAATTACAATTAGCCTTGGGCAAATTAGCCCACCCCCCAATATTTTAGTTCACCCTCCGCCGCTGCAAGCAATCTCCCCTATATTTAAGTTAACCCTCCGCTGCTGCAAGCAATTTTTGTTTGAATAATTCAATGTGCTGCATTTCAAGCAGTAAGAGCCAGGAAACAGAAGAACTATATCTCTGAATAGATTTCTGAAAGATTTCAAAGCCAATAATCGAGTCAGGCAATGAAGTTATAGAGGTACACTATGCTATTATTCATTACTTTAACCTAGAACTGTTAATTTTTACTGCGGTATGCAAAATACAATATTTTGGGAAAAGAAAATAGGATGATGCAGAACATCCTTACCTGTATTCCTCCCACAAGCATTTCTAGTGATGGGTTCATGATCAAATTCTCTATCGTTACCCCATGGGCAGTTGCAACAAGCTGTATGCCCCTCTGTGCAATGGTGCTTGCAGCCATGGCCTCTAGTTTAGTTCCAATTTCATCAATTACAATTGCCTGAGGCATATGGTTTTCCACAGCTTCTATCAGTACCTGATTGATATTGAATAAACGAATCAGCACACATAGTAAGTGTTGAACTAAGAAGCACGCCAGTGTCTAATGCACAATAAATTGGTGCGGTGACCTTCTTAAACCATAGATGAGTTTTGATTATACAAGCGAAAGGCGCTACACAGCGCATGATCAGTATTCAGTGGTGCTTACAAGAATATGGATAGATTTTCAAATATTGCCAGGAACTATAAAGCCCGTTTTCCATGAGGGGTGGGTGACAAAGACAGGCTTTTGGGTTACACTAACAGGCTTTTGAGTCGCACTATGGCATATACAACACAGAATATATAACTTACTTGACTGGAAGCGCAGTTAAGAAGAATACTAGTTTATAGGCCTACAGTTTTATTCATCCTCTATTTATAGGACCAAACAGCTTATTTCAGGCACAGGTAACAGACCTTATGCTGCATGTCTTGGTTTGGCACTTGCAACCTACGGGCATTGCCTATTCCTGGGTGAGGAATATCTCCATCCCCACCAATCTCATTAGATGTGTCGACAATCATCACCCGCTTCTTATAGTCATCAGCTAACATACGGGCAATTTCTCTGCACGACAAGACAACGACTGAACTATAAAATGGGTAGATACTAGTAGTCTGGTACTCTGTCACATAAAACATCTGTGGTCAAAGCTGATGTGTATACTGTATAGTATTTCCCAATCACAACTGCTCAATCAACATCGAAATCCAGTTTGGTGGTCCGATCCTACCTAATGATAGTAGTCTTCCCCACCCCAGGTGGGCCAATGAGCAGCAATGAGCCACCATCCTTAACCAAATCCTGAAGCAAATTAGCGCTCCCAGGCACTGCACGCCCGACACGGCAAGTGAGGCCTACAATGACGCCCTTCCGGTTCCGAATGGCGCTGATCCGGTGTAGTGTCCGGCTGATTCCAGCACGATTATCCGCTCCAAAGTCCCCAACCTAGCACAAGGCACATTATCACTCTAATCAAGCAAATTAACTCGCCATGCTTAACAGACTAAGCGCAGTGGTTTGGCCTGGACCTGGGAGGTAGCGTGGCGGAGGTCGTCAAAGGAGATGGGGCGGTGGGAGAGGAGGAAGTCTCCGGACGGGAAGCGCGCGAGCGGCGGGCGGCCGAGGTCCATGACCACCTCCACGAGCGCCGGGAGCTCCGGGTGGGTCTCCACCCGCCGTCTCAGCTCCCGAGGGAGCAGTTCCAGGAGCCGCCGCAGCTCCTCCTCCTCGGAACCATCCGGCCACGCGAAGCCCTCCGCCTCGGCCTCGGCCCCGCCCGCGCGGCGCAGAGGGGCGCGGGCGCCCACCGCGGCGTTGGGCGAGGAGGCGCACCGCAAGAGGGCAGGACGCGACGGATGGTGCGCTGGGAGCATGGCAGCGAGAAGGAGAGATAGGGTGGGGAGGGACGAGGGAGAGACGGAGGCGGAGGTGGAGCGGCGGGGGCGGCATCGCCGTGGGCCGCGGCCGGAGCGGACGAGTGGAGGGAAAGGGTTTGCGATGGGGAGCGGTTGTTTCGGTTTGCTACAACATCCTTTGCTCTTTGATCGCGACCGCTGGATTGGGTGACTGGACAGATCAGATCACGCCACGGCAAACAGTGGAACGCCAACCCCTGCTATTGCACGTCTGCACTACAAGGTTTTGCCATGGTGGAGACCTACATGGACTGTAACGATCATTAACTCTTGAAGTGTTCGTGTAATTTTAGAGGTACGTAGAGGGTTACAATGATAATTTGAGATTCGAAGACCAAAGTCATTCTATCTCTTTATGTTTGTGCACGTGTCGCTGCAGCTCATTAAAACTTGCATGCACAGTCAGTGGTGGATCCAAAGTAATCTTGAACAAGAGGGATCGAGCAATAGATTACACATTGTAAATAGGTAAACGGAGAATTTTTTTGATGTATCATTAAATTTTTAATAAAAAATAAATTTCTATTGAGTTGTATTGAATTTTTTATTAAAATTTTATTTTTTTCCCATAGTATAAACCAAAACCATTGTTTTTTTTTGGGGGGGGGGGCATGGCCCCTGCCGGCCCTCAGGTTCTGGCACTGTGCACAATCCTGTTATATGTCTTCGCTTAAGATGAATGATGTTATTCTTGTATTTCATTGTAGTGATCAGTCAAAGACTTAGGAGTTGATTATTATAAAAAAACCCTGGAGCTGGCATTCTATATTTATATTTAGGCATGTTCGGGGCCCCTTAACTGTGCGCCCTATGCCTTTAGAATTGGAGGGCAAAGCTTTAGTGGATACAGCGTCAGTCGAGCTGCTATACCTCCTTTGCATGGAGGGAGAAACAATGTGATAGAGATTCAACTTGATCTGAGGTCGATCAATGTCTTGATGGCCTCGCATCTCGTTCATCTCAATGAACCTCTTCAAATGTTGCGCATAGAAACAAAAATCAGGATCAGAATCCATTTGAAGACAGGCACTTGTCCGACCTTACAATTCGTTAAATGTGGAAGTGCTTCAAACATAAACTTTTACAACTCTCCCTACCTCTTACTCATCTGGCGGCGACTCTCACTCGGTGACGGCGCGGTAGACACCACGACGTTGCCTCTCACTCTAGGAGTGACTGGAGCCTCTCTACGTCTCACACTGCTTTCTTATACATGGCGTGGCTAGTCTGTTGACCTTCTTTGAACATGTTTCTAGCCTCCTTAGCCAACTGAAGCCTGGGAAACACAAAGCTTACCCTCTGCCTCTCCTCTTGAACTGCTCGTACAAGCTGTGGCTTCTCCTTACCAACTCAGCAGTGAATATCCTTGCCTGTGCCACGGCGAGCTTCTGCTCCAGCTTCTCCGTCCTCGTCTAAGAAGTGGCGAGGTTTACAGCTGACAACTATACCTCGGTCGTTTGCGTCCAATGGCGAAACCAGCACTTTTGAATAAGAGGGGCCAAGTAATAAATGACACATCGTAAATACGACAAATATATATAATAAATAAATGTATGACTTCATAGTATTTTGCATCTATATTTTGTATTTATAATAAAAATCACAATATTATGATGAAAAAAATAGGTGAACAGAAAAAAATTTAGTTGAAAAATTGAACTACGAAAAATTGAATTTGTATTGATTTTAGATGGAAAATTGATTTTTTTTTATAGTATAAAAAATTCATTCTTTTTTTTTTTTGGGGGGGGGGGCCCTACCCCTACTGGCCCCCTAGTTCCGCCATTGCTTGTGTCGCCTCGTCTGTGTCACATGCACGAGCATGTGCTCTCCCCCGCTAGCGGTGTGGTAGCAGTCAACGGCAATTGTCGTAAGTACCATCAGTACAATACAACCAACTACATGCATGAGCATCGCTACGATCCTAAGCCTCTCTCCAAGAGGGAGGTCTAAGAAATGGGCCTTAATGTAGCCATTGGATGGTACTCTTGTGGTTGTGGAGTGGTTTCAATATGGTTGAATTGAACAAGAGGAATTGAACGAGGTAATTAGGGCATATGGACTTGCAGTGCTGGTCCTGACAATTCAGTGGCCTAGAGCCGAATCAAAGACATGAGCCCTTAATAAACTATATATATAATATTATTGATAATAAACATTTAAAATACATATAAAGTTAAATAACCATATTTGCCGCCATAAAAATTCTGTTGCCAACTCAAGAAAATTTGTCAAATATAGCAAACTCTAGCTAGGCGATCTCCGGATCTAGAGGTACGAAGAACAGTTAAGTCTCTAATTCTTAAGTGCTGCGTAACTCTAATAAGTTCTACTCATATGATGGTCGATGGACTCATGGACATGTGGATAGAGGATTCTCAAGTTTGAAGCTAGATTGCCAACACAACAAACTATGAGGGCCTTACAAAAGTACATCCATTACCTTTCATACGAGGTAAGATCTTAAATAAATCTTAACCCTTGATTTGTTAGATATAAATAGCTATTATAATTAATTAAAATATTTAAAATATTTAAAAAAAGAAAATAGACTAAACAAACATATAAAATATCTGCTATCCAAAAATACATTGTATGTTGCCATAGAAAGCGATCAGTGGTAATGCAATGCAAGAACAAGATACAAGTGTACGTACGTGCTGCATGCAAGGCAAGGGGTGCCTAGCACCATG
This sequence comes from Chrysopogon serrulatus, assembly GCA_015844335.1. NCBI lineage: Eukaryota > Viridiplantae > Streptophyta > Magnoliopsida > Poales > Poaceae > Chrysopogon > Chrysopogon serrulatus. Next base: position 148,137 of record JADLZL010004426.1, on the reverse strand, counting down.
CGCCTCACACACTACATCATGCTGGGATCATGAAAACAATTATAAATAATTAATTTATATACGAACATATGTTCAACACTGATGTTTGTGTTCTCAACTTGTTCATGATCCAATTTAAATAGGTAATTAAAACACACATCTACAACTAATGTCTGGTACAAGTAACGTTGAGACAAGTTACGACTCATAGATTGTTCAACTAAAAAACGCTACAATATCATGTTGGGAACCATCTATACAAATCGATGTGGTTACATGTTTGCATGCATGTATTCATGTCAGATCTAATAGATAGATATATATTTTACCTAACTTTTTTGCTCACTTTCCTATTTCTCAAAATAAAAAATATATTTCTTTTATTATCTCATATAGGAGGTAACATGTGATTATATCCACAATCCACTTATATCGACAACGGTCAGAGAACAGATGCAAACGAATTGCTTGAGTTCCGCCAGGGCCCAGGGCTGTTGGACTACTGGCGCTTGTGCTCCCACGTCGCTTCCCCCTTGCGAAACCGCAAAACATTCCACCAACCTCTTGCCAATCTGCCATTGCCACCTACTTCCTCCATGTTTTGACAGCTTTAAACATCGACAGCTCCTGCTGCTTGTCGTCGTCTTCATCGCCGCGGCGCACGGCCGAACCATACAGATACAGCACTCACTGTCAGTCTGTTCGCTGCACCGACGCAGCGTAGCTCTCCAGCTCGGACGGCGGCTCACGCGCTCTCCTCCGTCCTCCCATGGAGGAGCCACAGCAGCTGCGACAGCGAATTCTTGACACCGTGCGCCTGTCGCCGCCACCCGCCCCGGCTGCGCAGCACGCGCCCCTCCCGCTCTCCGGCCTCGACGCCGACCGCAACGCGCTCGACGTCACCTTCCGCACGCTCCGCTTCTTCCCACCTCCCCGCCGTCCGTCGACCCCCACGCGGCCCTCCCGCCCGCGTTCGAGGCCGCGCTCGGCCTCTTCCCGGCGCTCGCGGGCCGCCTCCGCGACGGCCACGTCGTGGTCGGCGCTGGCGCCGTGCCCGTCGTCCTCTCGGAGTCCGGTCTGTCGGCGGCCGACGTCGACACCGACTGCCCCGGCTCGGCGCTGCTCCAACTCCTCGCGCCGGCGGACGGCGAATCTGACGCGGATACCCCGGCGCTCGCGCTCCAGGTCACGCGGTTCTCGTGCGGCGGCGTTGCGCTCGGGATGCGGGTGGCGCACGCGCTCTGCGACGGCGCGGGCGCCACCAAGTTCCTCGCCGCCGCGGCGCGGTTTGCGCGGGGGCAGGGGCCGCCGGAGGTGGCCCCGGTGTGGGAGCGGCGGGAGCTGCTGGGGCCGAGGCGCCCGCCGCGCGTCGCGACGCAGGTGTTCGACCGCGTCCTCGCGCTCGACGGCGGCGTCGCGCGTTGCGGACCGTACGGAGCAAGTGGGGAGTGGCGCGAACAGCAGCGGCAGCTCACGAGGGAATGCTTCCACGTGAGCGACGCGCGCGTGGAGGCGCTCAGAGCGCGAATCGCCGACGAGGCTGGCGTCAAGCTCACGACCTTCGAGGTTGTCGCCGCGTTCATCTGGCGCGCCAGGTAAGCACACTCGACTACCTGTCTTAGAATTCAGATCACAGCAAGACGCTCACCGTGCTCGTGTACCGGCAACCAGGGTCAAGGCAAGCGGGACCAGCTCCGGCGAGGTGGTGAAGATGGTGTACTCCATGAACATCAGCAAGCTCGTCGACCCGCCGCTCCCCGCCGGGTACTGGGGCAACGTGTGCGTCCCTGTCTACGTCGCCCTGGCCGCCCGCGACCTCGTCGCTCAGCCACTGGCGGCAACCGCCGCTCTGATAAGGAAGAGCAAACAGGCCGTGGACGACGAGTACGTGCGATCCTACGTCGACTTCCAGGAGCTGCACCGCCACGACGGGGTCACGGCGGGCGCCGTGAGCGCGTTCACGGACTGGCGGCGGCTCGGCCACGGGGAGGTGGACTTCGGGTGGGGCGGCCCCGACTCCGTGCTGCCGCTCTCGTGGAGGATCCTCGGGAGCACGGAGCCGTGCTTCCTGCTGCCTTACGGCGCGGGGGATGAGCGGCGGCGGGGAGGGTTCAAGGTGTTCATCGCGCTGCAGCGCACGGCGCTGGCTGGTTTCAGAGAGGAGATGCAGGAGCTGCTGTTGCAACCGCAGCAGAGTTCAGCGGGAAAGCTGTAAACTTGTTACAGATGCGGGAAACAGAATCATCTGCATTAAATTTGAATTTAATCCTAATCTGGATGAATAATTAGTTATCGAATAGACAAATGACTGATTTTCCATTTGATCTTGATGCTATGGGCAGAGAACGAGCTTACATTTTGTTCCAACAAGACCTTCCATTCAAGCAGATAGCCAGGCAAGTCTTATTACAACAGCACAACAATGAATAACAGAGATCCTAGTCCTAACCAAAACAATTCTCATCAGATATGTTGTATGTGCGCAACCACTCAAACCAAGCACATTCTAGACTGGACACTCCTCGTCCCATATCACCGTAAAACAAAAAACGAGAACATACAAGTATGAGTGATAAACACGAGAGAACTTCACAAGATGTATCTTACATGATCAGTAACCATTTTCGCAGCAGCTAGCTTCATGTGCTGACTGAAGGAGCCACTTTCTGTTGTGGCTTTTTCTCTTGGCTCCCCTTCATATCCTTGGCCTTTGGTTTCGGAGGAGTGCCAGCTGCCTTTGCTCTCTGCTCCTTCGGTACTGGTTTCTTCTGGTCAGAAGAAGGCGACGGCGATGGCTTCTTCTGATCAGCAGGAGAAGGTGAAGGCAATGGCTTCTTTTTAGGGGTTTTCCTGTCATTGATATTGTTGCTTAGGGCAATAGAGCCTTGCAGCTTGAGAGCTGATGGGTTTGTGCTGTTCTCCTTCTTTGCCTGTGCTTTCTTCGGGTTCTCAGGGTGGACCAAGGATCGTGGCTCCCATGGTCGTGCTGCGATCCAGCGGTCCATCCAGCTCCAACCCCAGCCACCCTTGCCGACTTCGTAGCTGAAGTTTCCTAGACTTGTGGCAGACCTTGCTCTCCACTGCCAAAGGGTAAAGTACATCATTATTTTCAAACTGTTAGGTGCACTCATAATGCTGCTATTCTCTTGGACAAATTATGAATGGGTTCAGAGTTAAGCCATGTGTCTAGATTTTAAATGAAAATGGACTATTATATATTCATTTGAACCTTAGATGTGGATTTTTATAACAGAATGAATTACAACAACAGAATTACTGAGCATGAACCTGATGGTTGAACGCATACGCCATGGCTCGCTCACGTTTCACTGCTGCTTCTTCCCTTTGTTGTATCCTAGCAAGAATCTCATCCATAGTATCTGAACCTCCATTCCATTCAACCTAATAAAAGATGGAGACAAACGAAAAAAATGCAATGTCATCAGATAAAAATAATTATGATTTCTAGTATAGTTACTTGATTAAAGGGTGAGCAAAAAAAATGTTTACAAGGAAAATGGTTCTTGGGCTTAAAACTTAAAACTCACCTGCAAATTATGGAGTTTTGCCTCAAGTTTCATTTGGTTCTCCTGCTTCTTCTTCCTGTTGCGTCCTTCGGTGACCATGAAAGCACGCCGGTTTCTTATCTCTGACTGCAACTTGTTCCAAGATTGTATGTAACTCAGTGTGGCAGCAGTCTGCTTCTTAACCGGATTCGCCTGACCAACAACACGCAATCTTTTGACTCCCCTGAGACAACGCAGGGTCTTCCTTGCCTGCATATATGTGATGAGCAGTATTATAAAAGGTAAACAATTTGTTTGTAAAATATCTCAATTCAATAGTCAATGTAGCAGTAGTTCAATCCATATCATCCATGATTCGTGTTACCCTGTATTTCCGAAATGCACTCTGAATGCGAGTAGCAGCCCATTCCTCTCGTGCCGCATTGTCTTCATGGTCGTCACTACTGGAAGAAGGGCCGTTTAACTTCTGATTTGTTTGGTTGCCTCCATTTGTTACATGACCAGAGAGCTTCATGAAAACAGCTGGAAGTTAATAATCATTGGTAAAATATTCTCTCAAAACACTCATTTCTACAATATTCGTCAGCTAATTTAGCTATGGGTGCATATACTTCTTAGGTACTTCAAAAACCCCAGCAACAAAAAAAATACACTATCATATCAACGAGGACTAGTAAAGTTTCATTAGGCCACCTGTACTCTAAATATTGATATAGGTGGGAAGAGTCATGAAGGATCAGCTCAGTTGTCATGCAGACCACATAAAGCAATTCTCAGTGAACTTTGGTATCTGAATCAAACAAAAACTATGGAGATTCCTAATAAATGATAAACACGGGTTCTTATAAGGTGACATGCAGACCACTGACCACATAAAGCAACACAGAAGAAAACAAGAAACCGTGACATAACTAGTAATCAACTCAACTATTAAAAAAGCAAAGTCTATTAAAAAATTCAGATTTCCTGCTGTCTGTTGATGGGCCCAGTTAACAGTAGCCGCCGATGTTCCAGATTGCAGAAGGATTTTATCCTGAAGATAGCACCTAAGTCTAATTAACACACTGTTCTACAGGTCCCATTACTACCACCAACAAATCAGGTTTTCCTTACAGATCTCCAAATATTTATGTAGGAAGATCGATTTAAGAGTCAAATTATTCGGAATGGCCAACTCAAATTCAAAAGTGATACTTGAAGATCACACATCTTACTCGATTTCAGCAACTGAGTCAAACAAAAAGTGTTGTCAAATGCCAGATCACATCCTAAAGCACCAATGGAAAAACAAGCAACTATGGGCTATGGCATTGCCTAGTGATAACTCAACTACACAAGGAAAAGGAACTCTTTGATATTTAGCATATACAATTAGACAAGTAGTCATTATCCAAGTAGACGATTTATGATTTTCCGCTGTCAGTTGATGGGCCCAATTAGGAGCAACTAAGTACATCCATATATGCAGAAAGTTCATATCCTGAAGGTAGCACCTAACTCTAACAAGTCAGCACCAGTAACCTTCCATTATTGCTACCAACAAACTAAGCTTCCCTTACAGCCCAACTTTCTAATTATGATTGCACAAGTACAGCAACAGCACACCTAGGTGGCTCAGATGATAGTATGTCCACTTGTCCTGTCCATTCCTTATGATGGAATGGAATGAATGGCATTACTTTTCAGGTTGCTTGGAAGGCATGCAAGGCAAGCTGGTGTACAGGACATCTAGGAGGGACTTGGAAAATGGGTTAAAAGGCTATCTTTTTTCTTTCTTTCTCGAGGCTAGCAAATAAAGGGAGGAGGATGATGGAGTGTACCTTTGCGTGCTTTGACTTTGCCCGTTTTGATTTTTTCTTGCTGATGATCGTCTTGAACCAGTCCCCAGACCCCATGGCTTCAACGGGGTTGCACCGCAGAGATCAATTCGTATTCAGGTCCACTAGTTTAGATCACAAGGAAAACGAAGGGGAATAGATTAGCTAGTATGTGTTGTTAAAAAAAACTGCAAAAGAATAATGACTCCACGTGACGGTGCAACACTGCAACAAGCGTTGATCACGGCGCAGAAAATATTTATAGATGAAGCAAGTTTTAGAGCCTCGTTCTGAATCTCTCTGAAACTCTGATAGAGTAAAAGAAAAGGCAAAACTTGTTGAAGTAAACAAGCAGTCTATTCTGATTCTGAATATCTACAAGAAAAAAATTACTAGCAACCATGATACAATGAATGAACTTTCTTTTGGTGACAGTCTCCAGAAAACCGTATTGAGACAAGCACTTCGTCAAATTGAACAAGAATGGACACCCAAGTTAAAATCGAACAAGAAGAGTAATAAAACGGAACTCAAGAACCTTCTGAAATCTCTGGTAAGGTTCTTGCAAGAAAGGTCGGGGCTTTCTCCTTCTAACCTGACCAAGAAGACCAAACCCCAGGGGGAAAAGCCCATGGCTGCTCATCGAATCCTCTGTTCATCCATCGGAGCACAGAGAAAGCAGGCACCCCTCGTAAACCCAGAGAAGAACCAGACCAAGAAGGGAAGGAAGACCAGGACCAGGGAACAGAGGAGAAGGCAGCAGGGAGCAGAAACTAAGTACCTGAGTTTCAGAGGAGGGCTGTGACCTAGCCTGAATCCGATCAGGAGTAGCTGTCAGGTTGGGGGAAGAAGGCAGAGGTCGGAGGTCGTCAGAGACGGGAGGCAGCCATCGGAAGCAATGGATCTCCTTCCTCTCCAGCTTTCGGAGAGGGAGGGGGAGGGAGGTGGGAGGGAAGGTGGAAAGGTGCAGGGCTGGAGTTAGATATAGGTCCAGATCAAGTCCCTTGTCCAATTGCTCCCACGTTACTTTCTTTATATTTACTCGTGGCTCCCTCCTCGGCCACTGACCACTGACCGCACTGACTTGCTGACTTTCAATTACTGCGTGATTGCAGTGTTAGTGGCAACCTTTTTGACAGTAAAAAAATTGGGACAGGAGGCAGCTTCTCCTTGACTTCTCCTTAATGGCCCACTTGGGGCAGAGCAGAGCATCAGGCTTGCAGACTGCCTTTTTTTTTTTTTTTTTATTGTAAATTGTTCAGTCATGTGAAGAAACCTCAGAAACTGTCTTCAGTTAAAAGGAAGTGTGAGCAATAATAGAGGTACTAATACTAACTGGCAGGTAATGGTCCTGGCCGTACTTCTCCTGGCAGGTGAATGGTGAGCAGCAACTCTAAGGTGCCAGTGGTGACTGTTCACCAGTGGGCAAGCTTGAAGCTCTCCAAGGTTTAGGATGGGAGCCAGACTCTGCTGGGGCCATCTTCAACCGCACCATTACAGCAGAGCATATGTCATTCGCGTTCAAGATCAGAGGTTGAGGTGCAGATCAGATCAGACTTGCAGTCAAGACTCAAGAATGTGATGTGCCATCCTTGAGAGGTTTGCAACAATGCAATGCAACCGACCGCAACATACATGTTGTAGCTCTGGTCTGCAGGAGTAGCAGCAGAACTGGATCACATTTTGTTTCCCATTCTGAATCTGAAGAACCAAAGTACTAATCTACATTGTACACAACAAAACAGCAGTCCAGCTGCGAATCTATCAACCCAGCCCCTTTAACCCACGCAGCACGGCCACGGCGGCCAGCTCGGGTAGTTCTGCATTCTGCTCTGAAATCCCCCTGCAGAAGCCACCGAAGAAAAGGAAGAGGGACGCGACGAGCACGTTGGGCTGCCTCTGGCTGGGCTAGTCTCCAACGGTTGGTGCGCTGGTGTTGTTCCCTTCCCCTGCCTCACAGCCTACGCCAACAGCGACGCGGGAGCAGATCACTGGCCGTGCCCCGGGGAGGACGTCCGTCCATCCATTCCCGCCTGGTCCGCCGCTGAATGGCTTGGCCGCACGTCTGCCGATGCCGATGCCGATGCCGATGCAGCCTACTACACGTTTGCTGTGGCAAACCGGCCATTTTTGCCCCAGACAACGCAATAGCTAGGCGCCATGGTAGGTTATGCTAAACTGAAGCCATGCAGATGCCGATGCAAATGCAGTGCAGGGTTCATCAGATCAGATGAGGACGAGGTGGATGGATGCATGGCTAGGTTGTTTGCGTGTACTGTCTTGGAGAGACAGCACGTCGGGATCGGCGTGTCTTTGTACAATTATGGTGGTGCCGAGCGAGCGATGGCCGATGGTGATGAGTGCAATGCAAGGTAATGTGACTGCCCCTGCCCGGTTGATGTGCCATCAGCAGCTTGGGGGATAAAAATGATACCTCAGCAGCCGAAAAGGCCAGTACAGATGAGATGACAGCAACTCTTGCACTGCAATTCGACAAATGAAAAGAACCAAATGGTGCATTTTGGTTAATTAATGTATGAAAAGTACTACGGCATTTCTTTTTTTAAAAGATATGATATTCTCCTTTAGTTGAAGATAAGTGCCATTGTTCTAAAATATGTGCAGCTTTCCCCGAATAAAAATGAAAATAATATGCGCAGCCAAACTTTTCTATTGGTTGAACTCGTCGTGCAGGACCACCCAGGTTAGTCAGTCCTACTTAAGAAATGCTACTAGGTGTTTGTTTGGTGAGGGCACTTGCCCATGTAATCTAAGCGCGTGCCAAGTCATCTCAATTCTCAACTGCCCAAGTGATGGCCACGTTGGAAGGGGCAGTGCCGTAGCGGCACTGACAAAATTGAGCCATGCAGCTGTCGGATTGGTGATTGGTCGCTACACAGGCGTATGTTTCAAACTGGCCCCTACAAAGGGGCAAATTTTAGGTTGACTCCTCTATCCTTTTTAGGTGAAGAAGTTGGCCGAACAATGCATTGGATGTCAAACTTTGACGTTGTTAATTAACATAAGAGTGTATTTTTGTCTGAGCTAGCTCCTTTCTTCCCAGTTTTTCATTGTTGATTAGTTACCACTTGTCGTGCAATTGCATGCTATATGAATTGATATGATAGAGAATTAACAAGTTTAATAAGGAGGAGAAACTTGCAGCAACATCAACATCATCCGGACTCCAGAGCTTGGTCACGTTTTTCCTCCGTCCTTGCATCAGTAAATTCGCTGTTTCAGTCAGCTGTTGCTGCAAAAAGATTCAGTAAACGCAGTAACAAAAGTAAGCAGCAATAGCTGCAACCACCAGTACTTCAATGATAAATCTATCGCTCTAGCTAGATTTATAATTGATGAGCAAGCACGTAGTCTGAAGGCAGCATCATGAATTTGTTGTTCTTTAACGAACCATGCATCATGACATTTTTCGACAGAGCGTACATGTTTAAGTAAATCTCATGTGTATCAGGAAATTCAGCAAACTGAAGTTACCGTCGGTGTCAAATCTCATCGGCGACGGCGAGTGCTGCCTGCCGGGGGGGGGGGGGGTGGGGTGGGGGGGGGCGACTAATGACATTTTGACATGAGGGAATAACTAGCTGCGGGGGGACTTTATGCAAGTTTCACGTCAATAACCAACGCTGCTGAGCTGACATTATACAGGGCACCTACTAAAAAATTCATATTATCAACTTGGCGAATTTAGAATTTTGTAAAGAAGCAAATAGCAGACCTAGCGCTGACTCGATCGGTTATCATGTATTCGACGTCTCTGATGGTACCGACACCAACTTCCTTCTCCTTGAAAAGAAAAGGACAAAGCAAGCAGAAGAGAGATGCCTACTAGCTATATAATACGTACCTAGAACTAGAAGCGTGGTATTTTAGTCGGGATTTTAATAAGAATCCAACTGCTACAATTAATTATTAGCAGCAAAAATTGGAACGAACCTGGAGCAGAGGTCGTGATCGAGCATGATTACATTCGACTGGTATAACCGACTGTGGTTTGCGTAGCTGTGCATTGGATATGATGGGATCAGCTGGAAATTATTAGTGAGTGTAAAGCGTGTTCGTGTAGACGCAGCAGCAGCGGTTGTCTCCAATCATCGCGACAACGACGCAGCCGCGCTCTCTGTCTCTGAAGAACAAACGGATCAGGAAATGGGGTGGCGAGATTAGGAGAATCCAAGATATTTCTTGCACGAGAGCAATCACAGGAATTGTTAGTACTGCAAGACAGCGACAAGCTGTCTGTAAGCATGAACTGGTGCGAAGTAATCCTCCTGGTTTGTATGTATATATACATGAATGAATGATATTGCCGTATGAATCATGAATCATATGCAAATGAAAATCGGTGGCTGTTGAATACAAGATTCCCCAGCGAAAATAAATATATAACAGGTGTAATGCGACAGTTGAGCGCGTACTAGGCTGGGCACAAAACTGCGGATTTTGTCGGTTATATTTTCTTTTAGGTTAGTTGTCGGCTGTGTGTTGACCGTCCCTTAGCTCAACAGTCACTGTTTTTTTTTTTTTTTTCTCGATCATACATAAAAGATTTACATGTATATACTTATTTTAAACGGGAAGAAAAAAGCCCGCCTTGCATCTTACAAGAAGCAGCTATCGTATTAGCTGCTGCTGCTATAGACAACTTAGGCCTTTCAGACCCGCTTGCAATTCTTAAAAAAACATATGTTATTTGATTTGTCCAGTAGTTTTCTCTTATCTTTAGGCACAAGGGATTTTTTTTTTTTTTCATTTTTGCCCCAAGAACCAAGCGGCAAGCGTCCTGTGCCCAGAGCCATCCTTTTCTGCCCTTTTTGGACAAATTTTCCATTGGGCCGGCCTGGCCCAATGCTTTCGCCACTCGGTTCTACGGGCTGGGCCAATCAAGAAATCATACGGCACATTATTGGGATTTGGGCAGGGCACAGAAACGAATACGAAACGATCACGAACGTGCGTCACAGAGCCATGAATAATGCCCCTCAAAAAAAAAGAGCCATGAACAATGCGTGGCATACGTCAGAGCTTCCCCATGCATGCATCGCGCAGCTACGTCGTCAACCACTTACCACTGAATAGCATTTTGCTTTCCTGGAGTAAATAAATTTGATTGAGCGGCAGCACTTAAACTTGTCCCAACTTTTTATCCGTAGCCTAGGATTAAAAGTGAATTTTTGCCGTAATAACAAAGCAATGGAAAGAAGAAGATGCTCCCCGAATTGTAAGCAGAAACCCGGATTTATTATTCAGACTTCTCAGCCTAGGATAAAAAGTGAATTTTTGCCGAGCTCTTATTATCCTATGAGGCATTTTATTTAGAAAAGGTGTAACCTAGAAAATAATCTTAAACCAAAGGGGTTATTTGTAGATATTAAGATGAGGTCTGCTGAGTTTTTTTTTTTTCCCCTTTCAGAGACAATTCAAATGGAAGATCACATGAAAAACCTCCTCTTCGTGTTACCTCAGTCCCTAGAAAATTTGACCATTTAGACAGTCAACAAGGTCCACATACATTAAATGCAAATGAATCCTCTGTGTTTCAATTGCATGCAAACAAATGCGTTTATTTGGAGATATTAGGATGAGATCTTTTCCAAAGACAAGTCGACCTGGAAGATTCCATCAAGAAAAAATATGGAAGATTTACATGAAAAGCATCCTCTGTGATATTGATACATTGATACTACTTACCACCGTCCCAATTTTATTTTTGATATTTTAGTTCAAATCTTAGTCTCAGAATAAATATCATTGCACATTTAGACAGTCAACAAGACCCACCACATCATTGAATGAAAATGAATCCTCTCTCTTTCAACTGCATGCGTGCAAGGCTGCAAGCACACCTCTGTCAGCTGGCCTGGTGGAGGGGGGGAGGCTGGCCGTGGTTTAGGAAAGGGGAGGCTTGCAAAGATCTTGTAGCACTTCGTTTTTATTTGTCCAATAATAAAAAGATTCTTCAAAAAACTTCAATTAGTTTTTTTTTATTTATATTTAATACTGCATGGAAATTATTTGAATAAAGTCAGCTTCGTGACAAATATTGTCCATCTTTGTACTGCTATTATTTTTTTATTTATATTTAATGCTCTTTACCCATATAAATTGATGTGATGGAGAGAGAGTGTAAAAACTTGCAATTTCAATTGAAAGTTGCATGGAACTTGTTTCAAACTTCAGTTTTTCTGGCAGCTTCGATGACAATAATCTTTGTACTGCTATAATACCCATGCATACCCCGATTGTTTTCCACTCCGCTAGACGACGCCAGCGCTTCCAGGCCCACTTCCACTGCCGCGCCATGGTGCCCCCGGACGGCGCCGCCGCCGCCGCCGCGTTGCCCGGCAACACGCCCAGACCGGCGGCGAGCCGCACCAATGGCTGCTACGCCTACGAGAGCCGAGTTCTGATCGCCCTGTTCCTCGCCTCCGCGCTGATGTTCTTCTTGACGTACCAGCTCTTTGGCCCCGCCGCAGCCACCGCCGTCGTGGTCCTCTTCCTCCTCTTCGCTCTCGCCGCCCATCGCGTCAGGATCTCCCGCAGCTTCCCCTTCCTGCACCTGTCCACCCGCTCGCTCCCTTCCGCTGGTGGCTGGTTCCGGCCGGCCGCCGGTACGGCAGCAGAACCAGGGATGGACGCGGCGGCGATCTCGGCGCTCCCGGCGGCGTTCGTGTACAAGCGGGAGCACCACCCGGCGACGGGGTGGGCGCAGTGCGCGATATGCCTGGGCCTGGTGGCGATCGGCGAGGCCGTGCGGCGGCTGCCGACGTGCGGCCACCTGTTCCACGCCGGCTGCATCGACCAGTGGCTGCGCGCGCACGCCACGTGCCCGCTGTGCCGCGTTGCCGTCGTCGGCGCCGCCGTGCCGGACTTGCCGGTCTAGCGGCGGCCGTGGTGTGGGTATGGCACTAACTCAATCAGATCGTAGAAAGTCTGATTCTTTATATCAATCCTCTTCGTTAGGTCTGAGTTTATCAGGATTCTTCTGACAATGAACTCATAATCGTGCAGCATGATGGCATGAAACAATTTTCATGCCCAGCGATTTCATTTTAAATATAATCGGGGACTGAACTTATGATGTTTGAAATGTGCGCATGGAAAATGCCCCAGACCCTTGAGGGGCTGATTCTGATTGAGTTTTACTAGCTAGCCAAATAGCCCGCAAATTATTGTACAAATCACATAATTTTGTCTGTGAGACACGTAGATACGTGTTTGTGTTTCATAGCTACCTAAACGATTTTTAGAGACACCCGATAGCTTGAAATTGATTTCTAAAGACCGTTAGTGTTTTCAATCATCTCTATAAACACCTCTATTTCTCAGGGACAGCTAGAAACAGCATCGTCTCTAGAAACCTAGAGACGTTTAGAAATGTAGCTCACCCCTAAAAATAGGTACAACACAAAAGGTTCATAACCTTTTCAAATTAGGTCAGATGAAGATAAACTTAAGTTGTAGCTCTAGAAGAGATCTATATAACCTTGTAATTGATGAATTTTTTTTTTCATTTGTAATCATTGTCCAAAAGTTATGTTTTAAACCCTTCGATTTTGAAATTCAAAATTTTTGAACGACTTTTAATGAAGAGACGTCCTAAACCAAACTTGTAGAATTCAATGTGATCTAAAACTTTGAATTCATATTTTTTTTCATTTGAATTCAACGTGATCTATTGTAGGGCACGAGCACTGCATAATAAATTGTATGTTCTATTGTAGGGCACGAGCACATTTTCTATTTTTCAACTTAACAGTGTCATTGAAAATAATACATGAATTGGCACAGTGTAACTCCGAATTTCGCTGATAAGATTAGGTCATTGGGACTTGGTGGTTGACAAAGAAGCTGTTTGGTAGGACTTATAAACCAGCTGATAAACCAAAATACTGTAGAGTCTGTAGAATGATCGTCTTTGTTCGTGAAAACCTTGTAGCTCAGAGCATAGGTCATTTTGACTATATCTGTTTTAATAATTTCATTGAAAATAATACTACAGGAATTAATAACATAGTTGAATTCCGAAATTTTGGGCCATAAGGACTTTTGTGTGCCTGACAAGTGACAACCACGCTATGACCAAAGTGAGTCAAATGGCAGCAGCCATGTTCTAGACTAGCCAGCTACTCCATTCCCGCATCGATGCGCTCCTGCGGATCCACGAGCCTGAGCACGACGGGGAGCCCGTGCAGGGGCTGCAGCGTCAGCAAGTTGGTCGGCGCGTGCACGTACTCCGGCGCCACCTCGAACGAGAACCGGCGCAGGATCAGCGCCAGCGTCGCCTTGGCCTCCATCATCGCGAAGTCCTGCCCGATGCACGACCGCGGGCCGGCCGAGAAGGACAAGAACGCGCTCGGGTGCGCCGCCGCCCTGCCCACGCCGTCCCGGAACCGGAGCGGCCTGAACTCGCCGGCGTCGGGGCCCCAGGCCTCCTCGTCGCGGTGCAGCACCGCGACCGAGATGGACAGCGCGGTGCCCTTGGGCACCTTCACGCCGCAGAGGTCCACGTCCGCCGTCACCTGCCTGTGGATGGTGTTGGCCGGGCTGTACAGCCTCAGCGTCTCGTACAGCACCATCGTTACAAGCTTGAGCCTGTTGATGGCGTCGCCGTGGAGGGGCACGTCGGCGCCGCCACACTCGCGGAGCACCTCCTCCCTGAGCCGGCGCTGCCAGTCGAGGTGCGTGCCGAGGAGGAACATGGCCCAGGTGAGGAGGTGCGCGGTCGTGTCGTGCCCGGCGAAGAAGAACGTCTTGCACTCGTCGATGATCTCGTCCATGCTCATGACCGTCTGCCCGCCGTCGTCGCCGGCGGCGTTGGCGTTGGCGTTGGCGTCGAGCATGAGGCCCAGCAGGTCGGTGCCGTAGCCCCTGGCGTTCCTGGCGGCGTCCAGGCGCTCGTCGATGATGGCCATGAGCGTGTCCCGCACCGTGCGCGTGAGCTGCCACCGGCGCACGTTGGCCTTGGTGGGCACGTAGTCGTCGAGCACCGGGACGCGGACGCTGTTCATGGTCGCGAACGCGGCGAGCTGCAGCTCCCGCTGCGCCAGGAACACCTCCTTGCCCCGCCGGTAGCTGCTCCCGAACGCCGTGCGCGCGATCACGTCGGCGGTGAGCTCCGTGAACTGGCCCCCCACCTCCACCTTTACCTCCCCGTTCGCCGAAGCGGCGGCGCGCGACTCCCATGTCCGGATCATCTCCCCCGCGCACGCCGCCATCGCGCCCGTCATCGCCTTGATCCTGTCCATGGCGAGCGCCGGGCGCACGACGCCGCGGTGGCGCACCCAGTCGTCGCCCTCGGTGAAGAAGAGGCCCATGCCCGTGATGGCCATGATGGCGGGTCCCGGGTCCGGGCTTCACGTACAGCCCGGCCTTGTCGGAGAGGATCCGCCGCACCATGTCGTGGTCGCCCACCCACAGCCGCGGCGCCGGGCCGTGCCACGACAGCACCACCTTGCCGTAGAGCGGCGTCCACGCCCGCAGGTGCGGCGCCACGCGCGGGACGACGTCGTTGGAGCGCCTGTCCAGCGGCTCGCCGCACGACGCCGCCAGCATCGCCTTGATCTCCGCGCTGTTGCCCACGAAGAACCGGTACGGCGGCCCTCGGACGCCCTGCCGCGCGAACGCGCGCGCCACGGCGTGTGGTCGCCACACCAGACGCACCAGCGCCGCCCACAGCCACGGGACCAGCACCAAGGCGAGCGCAGCGATGACCACCCCCATGCCGCCGCCGCCGCCCATGTCGACCATCCAGATGTGCAAGCAACGCGGCTTAGAATTTCGATGGTGTCAGTGTGGATATGGATATATATATATATATGCACATTACACAGCGGCAGCTCTGCCATTAGAGCCGAGCGTTGGAATTGGAGGTCGCTGGTGCTCATGGGTCCATCGATGTCGCCCCGAGAATGGGCGGGCAGCTGGTCGTCGGCTACCGAGTGCGACTGCGACGGCGACGGACGGGAAGAAAGGTGCGGCAAGTGCGGCGATCTTGCTGGCGCGAACAATTGCAAACTGCAAGCGCCTCGAATGGCATCTTTCGATGACTTTGGCGGGCCGCGTGCTTCTGGAATAGTGGTTTGTTTGCTCTGCCATCTAACATCTGGACCAATCAATGGCGTGTTGTGGACCAATAGCCAGTGACATGTATCCGCATCTGGACCAGCGATCGTGTTCTAGACGAAGGGGGGCAAAAGAGAAATCCCTTATACTCGCGGAAACCTTTTAGACACTGATTTTCTCTGGAAACTATTTTTAACGAATCAAATAACTTATGAGACTATTTGGCATGTAGGCTAGACTCTAATTTATTAAAAAAAATCTGTAACATATGTGGCGGAGAGTGTGGATTGGGGCCCGAGGATCGGAGGAGGAAGAAGGAGAGGGGGAGGGGGCGCGCGCCCGCGCAGGGCGGCGGCGCACAGGGCTAGGGGGAAGAGGGCATGAGCAAGGGAGAGGAATAAAGAGACTTGTCCAATTACTTCTTAATAAATTCGATTACAATTTTCTAATGTTTATAGTCTCGACTGAACTTTAAAAAACAAGAAACTTTATCGACCGGATTCTTTTTTTTTCAAATTTTCTAATATCTAAAAATATCTTTAATAAATACTAATTAAGATAACTGTACTCGGATGTGGGCCTGCAGGAAGGGCGGTGGCGTGCGGCGCCTCCCCCCACCCTAGGGTTTAGGTTGGCCGTGGCCCATGTCGCCGTTTCTCTCTTTTAGGCATTTAGGCCCAACTAACCCCTGTTTCCATGTTATGTGTGGCGTACGTATGATAAAATCTAAAAAATAATATAAATAAAAATATGCTTCAAAAAATGAGAAACTTTTGTGGGCAAAGATCAATTTAAATACAACATATTTTAACTTGTTGCACTTGTCACAAAAGAAAAGTAGGAAAAAGCTCAATCGCTAACGCGGAGAACGAAGAGCAAGGAACAAAATCGGTGGAAATCACTCCTAGGTCATTTCACGTGCTAGTCTGAAAAAGGAGAACCATTTCTCTAGTTTCTAGAACGAGACGCTATGGCATATTTTGTTTGGCACAGATTCATGTGATTCACCGTAAAAATGGAACCGTTCTGGCTTGCCAGATGTACCTAAGAAAATTCAATGCAAGAAATTAAAAAAAGTAACGAAGAATATCCAAAAGTGTTCTCTTGCATTGTCAACAATATCGTGAGCAGTTCCTTCGGTTTGCACTCCTCTTGATCCTTGAATTTTCAACTTCGGAGACTTCACTTGTGGCCCAATGAGTAAGAGGTATTTGGATCTTTTATTAACAATGACAGTTAGCTGGCTAATATAGCTCTTATAACCAAAATTATCTAGTTAACTAGCTCCGAAGTATTTAGATCCCACTGATTAATACGTGAGAGAATTATTGTTTCATGCAAAATAACACAATATTTACTGTTGTACGGTTATCAATTGGTGAAGAGCATTTTGGTCAATTAGCTATCAATTAGTTGCTATAGTAGCTGGTTGTCCGACTAACTAGCAATACTAGGCCTTGGATCTCCTTCTTTAAAGTTTAGAGCTCTAAAAATATTATATCACTTTAGTTCACTTATGAGATCTAAAGGTCTAAAGCGAGGTGAGCTAAAATTTAGGTTTAGTTTTAGACCACCTGCTTAGAACTTTAACTCTAAAGTTTAGAGGAGAAAATCCAAACAGGTGCTAAATAGACATGTTTGGATTCATTGAGTTAAGTTTTAGCACCTAACTATGAGAGTAAGTTTGATTGACTTGTTTGCAAGACGGTCGAGTGAAATCTTCTAAGAATTTGTTTGGATGCACCAATTAAACTTTAGCTGGTTAAATTTAGCTGCTAGGTATCCAAATAGTCCAAATAACGAAAGCGACTAAAATTTTAACTGGGTTTAGCTACTTTCATCTAGTTAAAGCGAGCTAAAATTTAGCTAAGTATTAACTGGAGCATCCAAACATCCTCAGCTAAAATTTAGCTAAAAAAAACTTTTAGCTAGCTAAAATTTTTACTTTAAAATTTTAGCTAGCTAATCTTTAGTTGGGTGCCTCTAAACAGATTCTAAGTCGAGCTAGTAAGGTGAGAAAAATTTGCTTGCATGGATCTGACAAGATAAGGGCACCTCCCATGTGAGCAATTGATTAAAGAAAAGATGGAATTGCTACTCACAAGTCACAATTCGCTCCTCGTACATGTGGTTCGATCTCCCACGGTCAAATAAAAACAATTTCTCTGGCAGCGTCCCGTACTCCTCCCTTTTCTGTGGTTGCTCGGCTACGCCTGCTGCGATGCTGCGCGGCAAGAATTGATTTTTCCTGAATGACCCGTAGCCTTGGCCCGTGGGACTTGTGGTTGGACTCCGACGGAGTCGGTTGTACTTTTCAGTCAGGATGAACTAGAAAAACGCGCGGCTTTGCCGCGCATCTGTAGTGGACCAGTAGTTTAGTCCACCATATGATGACGCAACTAGTCTATATCACTTATTCGTATTGTTTAGTTTGATTGCATACTATTTAGATGCGGTGATTTTTAACTTTTTTTCTCTTTTTTATATTATTATTTGTTGTTTTCCTATTTTTCTTTAAAATTTAAGGATATAATATATTATCCTAGGTGTTGAAATATAACTATTATATTTTTTTAAGAGAGAGGAGCATTCCATGTGTGTAATTTTAATATAATGATATATGGCTGCGGTGCGATAGATTTATTTTTATACAAATAAAATTCCAAAAAAATATGTGATACTATGTATTTAAAGTGTAGTGCTAGTTGTGTAGAGCTCAACAAACTTGATTTGGTATTTTTCTGATTTTTATTTAATTTGTTATGATTTTTACAATATTTTCGCCGGTTTAGGTAAATAATAAATCCGATGGAAAATGGAAAAGGCCATCGGGCCCAATTCGGCCCAACGCCGAGCGGCGAGACGGGCCGAGGCCCACGAACGGGAGGGGGAGGAGGGGCTGGACCGCGGGTTGATTTCCGATGAGTTCGAGGATTTTTTGCAAAAATTCATGAGAGAGGGAGGTGGACTGCGGGTTGATTCGCGTAAACTTGGAGGGCTTTTTGCAAAACGTCCGGGGTCGCGATCTGGGCCGTCCGGCCGCCCGATCGGACGGCCGGGAACGGCCCGTGACGTCCCAGCTCCACCGGCCTGAGCTTGGCTCAGGATTAGAAGTAAAGAGATTCCCCGGACCGCGCCACCGATAGTGGTGGCTTGGAAGTTGGAAGCCGATGAAGTAGCTACGTACCGGCCGCGCTGAGCGGCGCGCGGTCGTCGACACGGCACACGGCCATCCGCGTCCCGTGTGCTGGGACGACGGGTACCAGTTGAGGTCAGCAAAACTCGTGGCGACACACGTGCCGGAAGGTGGAATCGTCCTGCAGACTGCTGTTGATGGTGATTGATGCACTGATGCTCCTCTTGAACGACTCTGGTGGCAGCGTGATCTGCAATCACCTCGATCTGGACATGGAATAGCTACGTAATAATAGCTAAAAACACATTTCGCTACAAATTTCTGGTAAAGAAACACACGTGATTTTGAATGCTTATTGCAGTAACAGTTTCCACAACTCACTGCACTAAGTTTGCAAAAGAAGAAAAAAGCAAATATGTTGAGAGTGCATGCTGTGCAGCTTGTGAAATTATCAACTAGGCCTTGTTTAGATTACCCTCCAACTTTCATCAATTTGTAAAGAGTGTTTTGTTGTAAATCACGAGACGGATCTTTTGAGCCTGATTGGACAATATTTACCACAAACAAACGAAGTCTTCTGAGGACTTTACAATCTCTGTTGCCGCATATAAAGAGTATTAAATATAAATAAAAAAAATAAATAATTACATAGTTTTGTTGTAAATCACGAGGCGAATCTTTTGAACCTAGTTGGGCCACGATTGGACAATATTTACCAAATAAAAACGAAGTTTGGAACCGTCCAAAAAACTCACATGAAACTAAACAAGGCCTAGTCTTCAGAATTTAGTTTTTGACTGTAGACAACTCAACGCATCAGTTAAACAAACATCTTGGAAAAAAAGTGAGTCATCGGACTGCCTTCGCCGGGAGCCTTTTTGGTCGAAACTGGGCATTCAATATACTATGCTGTGGCAGAGGTAACCCTTGTCGACCGAAGCACTTTCAGAGTTTTGTTGGCCGGGACATGGGAAGACTGCAATAAAAATGGTGAGGAAACAGATGAACAAGAACAGGGGTCATGAAACGTGATTATCTTGAACAATGCGTACAGTACAGTTTTAGAAACTTCATATATCTCATTTCACTATATGCAAGGTGTTCGACATAGCAAGCAGGGAAAACTACTGGGACATGAAAAATGTGAGTGCATTTCTGTATTTACACAATGTTTGCAACATCATCAGGCACAGTTTTTGTTGGCGAAGTCTGCCTGAGACTGAAAGAATCCAATTTCTTCCTCTAGAAACGGAAGACTTCAAATGTACAGATTTACCCCACTATACACAACTACCACGCGGCCAGTTCTTCAAGTTTGAGCCTGTTCCCCCATCTAATCCTGTGTTTTATGTGGCAATAGGAACTTAGGAACAAAACGCAGCACAACCGAAAAGAATAAATAAAGGGAGTGGAAGGGCCTACTAACAAATGCTACCGCCAAGCTAACCCCGCTGAACCTGCCCTAGCACGCGCATCGACCAATGAAAGAGCCATGGCCAGCATCATCTGTTCCTCGAAGCTATCAGGAACACTGCCAGAACCAATGTTGGACCCAACTGAAGTGGACGAACTGCTAACAGCAGCCTCCGCTGTAACATCAGATTCAGCAACACTAGTCCCAGCTTCAGCCACCTCGGACCACCCACCATTAGAATTAGAATACTCTGCACCCTCTGTTGTTTGGTGTGTACTGCTGCTTGCTGGTTCCTCAACTCTGGAGTCTGAAGAACTGCTCCCAGCTACACTCAGATCCTCTGTAAGGGATCTGTCTGATCTGCTAAGGATGTCAAACCTTCTTGTTTGGCAACCTGATGTGCTAGAAGACTCTCCATGCATATGCTGCTGCTCAGCTAAAGCGGCAACTGCACACGCAAATCCACCGGAAGAAGCTGCTTCAGGTGTCGTTGTCATAGTACCATCAAAAGGCCTTGATGTAATTGAT
This sequence comes from Chrysopogon serrulatus, assembly GCA_015844335.1. Classification (NCBI taxonomy): domain Eukaryota; kingdom Viridiplantae; phylum Streptophyta; class Magnoliopsida; order Poales; family Poaceae; genus Chrysopogon; species Chrysopogon serrulatus. The sequence goes on along the minus strand of JADLZL010004426.1, from coordinate 127,653 downwards.
GATGGTGTAGTGCTAACACATGCTGGATTTCCCAAAGCTTCCTGATCCTGTTGAAACAAACAAAGATCACAAAATGGACAAGTGGACTCATAATTTTGACAAGGTAATTAATCCTGCTTTTATCCGTTACATAAATGGAATTGTATCTGAAATGAAAATAGGTAACGATGTAGGTCTAAGTGCAAAACAAAATTCTAACTGAAGTCGCACAGAACAGGCCTCAAAAGGATGTTGCATCATCTGATTATGAATGAAGCATGAAGAGGCATATACAGATAAAGAAATGAAACAGGGATATCATTTGAATGAACATTGTAAAACTATCATCATCAGAAAGAGCTCATTACTGTGACATGGCAAACATCCTTTCAGAGGAGGAAACTAATTATAATTGATGAGCGATTTTTGTTTTGACATACTTGTATAGAGAGCCAAATTGCCTCCATAAGCATTACTTCTTCAAGATCCACATCAAAATTATTGCCCCTGAAGGAATATACCAGCAAATAATTAATCCTGACATCATGATGTATTCATTTTCATAGTAAAAAAAGAACCAAGTTAATAAGTGAGGAAAAAGGGGATGATGACAGGTTTGTTTAGACTACATCTTCTCTTATGTGTGGTTCTGGTGTAATACGCGATTACACCTCCTACTCTACTCCAAATGTCATAGAGATGATGTAGACTGCAGAAATGGTCAAACATACAATTTTTCCTACCCAATAACTGACTTAATAATATAAGCCTTGTGCTGTGGGCTGCGGCCAGAAATATCTAACTGTACATGTTTACCAGTCAAACATCCTTTTCTAATCGATTTGATGAAATAGGTGAATAAATAAACAATTTTCTTTGCAAGCTATATCTATATTCTATAACCCTTAAACAACTGCATTCATATTTGGAAATACCTTCACAGAAAAAGCCTCGACACCAATATAAAATTTCCCTTCATAAACTTACCCAATTATCGGATTCTAATTTGGAATGCCAACTTATTAATTGCACAACAATGGAGTTAATAGTATAGCACATGACTGCAACTCCAGTGTTATCTTAATGCAGCTGAACAGGGAAGCGTAAATTGATTATCCAACAGCAATTTATCTTCAAGTTGGAGCAGCAACACCAAGGTTTCAAGGGAATCTCCAACACGTTTGGTTAACAGACAAACAAGAGGCAAACAAAAATCTTGAATTAATATATTCAGCATGGTACACAGCCACAGCAGCATATGCGAATCAACATGTAGCTAATTATTTGACATGGTTGTCCAATGCCATACCCCATGCCTGACAGCTGGGGACAACACACGACCAACTATGAACTACTAGAAAGTACACTATAAGTTGTCAAATGGGTATTTCCCAACATGTGCAAGATAGAGTTAGTTATTTTGCCCACAGAATTTATGGTCCCCAATATTTCAATGAAACAATAATCACAACACTTCCAACAAAACTAAATCTAGAAAGGGCATACAATCCTAAATTGCATATTCCTAATGCGACAGTAATTACACTACAAGCACTAGTGTATCTAGAATGCACAGATAAGTTAATCAGTACAAACCGCATCTGTTTCAAGGCTTCAGAATTCCTCAATATCAACTCTGAATGCTGCACTTCGGACGATAGAGCCTCGTTGCCTTGCGGACTGCTAGCAGCTATCAACGGAGCAAACAGGGTCAGCAATTGAACAACATCAAACAACAGAATGCACAGAAGAAAAGAAAAACACATGGACAATGTACAGTTCTACACACCTCCTGTCGACGCGCCATCAGTATTGCAAGAATCAACTTGTGCGGATGCTACTACGTCACCCAACGTCGCAGTCCGCTTGTTCTTCATCCGCTCCGCATCGTCCTGCAGCTCCTGCTGCCGCATCCTGATCTGCGCCTCGATCACCCTCTGCTCCTCCTATTCACAAATTCCCCCAGTTCCAACCAATCGGCGAAAAATAAACCAACACAGCCAACTCAGAAACGGAACACGGTTTGTTTGTATGGGCACTCACGAGCTGCTCTATGCCCTTCTCCTCCTTGGTCTTCACGCCGCGGTACTCCACTGCGTAATTCAGAGTCTTGCAGTATGGACACCTTATCACAAGGCAAGTTAAGGGGCTTTGCAATCGCAACTGATGAACTGAGCAATAACCAGCACAATTTACTAACACCAGAGTCCACAGACCCTCTGAATTACGAAACACATACACTCTCAACAAGAGCACCAGACGGCCTAGATTCGAATTGAAGTGAATTGGGTTCAGGATACTGCGTCGGCCTGCACGAGGTGGGCGACTTCATCTGGAGGAAGCACTCTGCGCGCAGGAGCACAGGTGACGACGGGTCAAAGAACAGAAACCAAAGCCGACGACGGCACCAAGAGCACAAGCAAACAGGTGAAGCACTCACCCGTGCAAATCCCCTTGGCGCAGCACTTGGAGCGGTTGAGGCTGGGATAGAACTGCAAGCAGCAGAAGTTCGTAGTATTATTAGCAGATAAAACCGGAAAATCGGTCCGGAGGATGGTTTGGTTTACCAGGAAGCAGATGGGGCACTCGTCGAGGTCGGCGCGCGCGTCGTCGGCGCCCGGGTGGCATGGCGCGAGCTTGGCCTCGAGGATGAGGCGGCGGAGCTTCCTGAGGTCGATGTCCGGGTGCGGGTACAGCCCCTGCGGGCGCGTGTAGCGCTCGTCCACCGCCGGCCGCCGCCGGCCCCGGCCCCGACCTGGTTCCCCATCCCCCACCTCTCGGCCCCGCCTCGAGCCGACTCGACTCCAACCGCGGGTCGGCCGGCTGGCTGGCAGGGTCCCTCTACTAAACCTCAACCACCGCAGCAACCACCCGCGCGGGGTGAGGAGAGGAGAGGAGAGGCCGACGCGTCGCAGCGAGCCAGCGGAGGACGCAGGCAACACGACACGGGAGAAGTCAGTGGAAGATTTCCTCTCCCCTCTCTCTCTCTCTATCTATCGACCCGGGACGAGGCGAGACGAGACGAAATGGAAAGGGAAAAAGGCTAGTATTCCTCCTCGACTCCTCGTGCTGTGTTGCTAGTCTCTTCTCTCTCTCCGACGGCTGCCCCGGCCGTCGTCGCTGCCTGCAACTGCCAGTGTCAGGATGAAACAGACCGCACCGCACGCATATGCACAGCCAAAAGCAGATTCTTCCACGACACCCCCGCGCCGCTACGGTCGTCCTCGTCCCGCTGCTGATCGGGCCGCGCGGATTACACGTTACGCCCGCGGCTCACTTCTCTCTGCTACCGTAATCTCTCGCTGTCTGTGCCTCGCTGTCTGCAAAGCCCCGCCGCTTCTTTTGTCTTGCCGTCCGTGTCGCCGCCAGGTGGGGCCGGAGACGGCGGCGTGTGCCACTGGGATCGGGTGATGTAACGGGAGGGTGGTGGTGGTGGTGGTGTACGATTACGGTGTACCGGTAGGTAGAAGTATACCAACGACTCCAAATTCTGGTTGCTTGTGGCTGCTTGCAAGCGACGAGAGGAGAGGTTTCACAAGCAATCGCGGTTGGAGATTGGACCCCGTCCCGATTGCGGTGGTTTCATACTTTCATTTGGGTTTTCATTCACGGTTGAAACGTTGACTAGGACGATACGCGCGCTACGCCGCGCGCGCGCTGTCTCTGCGCGCCTGGAATTCCTATGGGCTGAAATAGTTGAGGTGGGTCTTTTTTTTTCCCCCTTTCGCTGAGGTAGCATTTTGTTGATGGGCCTACAAACCCAGTTTTAGTTGGGCCTTTTCCATTTTGTTGTGTAATGTTTCAGTGGTATTGTACGTAGTTTCCCTGTCTTGTTCTTGGGCACATGCCCAGCAGTGACCAGCTGCCAGTAATTATTACGCAGTGGTTATTCCCTATATGGCTGGGGCATAGCAGGGTTCAACAAAGAATAAGGTCGATTGCAAGTAACTAATAATAAAGACAATATGATAGTTTGAATATATTTAGCAACAAAAAATATGTACGAAGGTCAATTCTAGAATGTGATTAAGCTCAACAGAGTATAGTATTAATACAAACACTGGACATACTACGTTATACAAAAAGATGGATTTCATATGTGGGCGAAAATTACAATTATGAGTAAAGAGCTCTGCTGGCAAATATGTAGCTCAGTTATATAGTTCCTAAATTCTAAAAGGATATATACAAACAACACATGCCTAATGAATGATATATTGGTCCTAACAAACTATCTTGTGCAGAAGAATCCTTCAGGGCTTCGTTGGCAAATACGTATCCCCGTGATGTAATCCCAACATTGTAAAAAGATATATAAAAACACATGCCTAATTAATAATATTGGTCCTAACAAACTATCTTGTGCAGAAGAATCCTTCATACTGAAAGGCAAACGTCAATCACAATAATAGTATTGAAAATTAGTACCATTTAAAAAATGCAGCGGCAAAAGTTTTAGAAAGGTAGGTGATGAAGCACAATATTAGTATCAATAGCATGTAAAACATAGTTTTACCACGGTTTGAGAATCCTTTGGAGAGCTGCCCATAATCAAATGTCAATGTATATGGAACAATAAAGAATCATGCCATTATGTGTAAGAACATCTTAAGATTAAAGACTAATTTGCTGACTAACCATCATATAAACTTGAAGCAAGGGAGAAATTCTCTGCAGCTGCATTCAAAATAGTAGCTTTAAAATGGTGTCATGGAATCTGCAAATCCTGCAGTCCTGCACTGTATGAACTCTAACCAAGGGAGGATAGATCCCTAATGGCATGTCATGAGAAGGGCACATACTGAACATGATAGACAATCCATAGATGATGGTTCATCATAGTCGAGAAAAGTCTGTGTAATCCTCCAAACAACCATGAGGGAATTGAAAATAACGATGACAATATGTTCTGCATCCTATGAAATTAGCAAAAGAAATTATGGAATAAATTAGGTTTTGTCAAAGCATGCTCAGACAGGAAGTAACATGCAAACAACAGGATGTTGAACTGTTCAGAAAAAAGGCTAAACAGACCTATATGAAAACCAGAAAAAAAAAATGATACATTTGCTCCATCTCAAATTAAAGGCCATCGTAAGGATCCTCAAGCTATGGAACATGTTATAAGCTGATAGTACTATTGTATAATTGTGGCAAGTTGAGCAACCATGCGAGGCATGTATCTGTATAATGTCAGGATATAGAACATAGCTACAAATAGATATTAGAAACCATATGAAGGGCAAACAAAAATCAGAAACTAAGAGAACAGGAAAGAGGCTACTCGACTCGATTGGCACTATGAAAAGGCTACTCGATTGGCATTGTCAATGGTTGTAAATAATTCACAAAGCTTCAATTTACAACCTTATTGACTATGGCATGAGGAATATATGTGCTAAAAAGGGGTTGTTCAATGGATACAAACTGCAATTGCATAACCGTGACTCTTGCTAGCAAAGCAACAGAATCCTCTGCCACTAAAAGAGGAAACATCTGACAAAGAGGAGGCATATATTTTCATCACTGTCTGTTGGGGTTTGGATTGAGATTACCTAAGACAAAGATTTAATGCCAACATTTGAACTGCATAGAAGGATAAAATGAAGCTCATAAAATCAGTCCTTTCATTAGTCGGGAGAAAAATCAGCCCTTTCATTTATCTCTTTTTGCTGCAATCTTTCTGTATATTATTGTTAGGAACTCATCATGTAATGTATATATAATAACAGTAACAAATCCTACAATATAAAATCATGCATTTTTTGAACCAAGGCCCCAAGAGTCTTTTGGGCGCCATTTTGGTAATTATACAACTGATACCGAGCTATTGGCATGAAATCTGAAACTCAGAAGACACATGCATAGCAAGGCAGATGTAATTTTTCCTCAATTTAATAATTAGCATAAAAGTGGTTATTCTAAGTCTTCACATTGCTTCAGAAATAAACAAAATGGCATGATGTATAACATGGAATTGGTAAACACAATCCTTCAGAATAAATATAGAATGAATAGGTTGGGTGGGGAGGGGATGGCAAGTAAAAAGTTGGGTTGGACTACCTGTACTGCTGTAGCAGGTTACAACAGTGAGAGACAGGCAGGGACATGTTCATGTCAACATAGGAGCTCTAATACAGAACACATGCAGTATTTGACAGTACCAGTGTTAAAAATCGTAGGCAGGATGTAGAAGCTGTACCACGCTCTGTTTCCCATCAGTTGAAGTAGGAAATATATCCCTTGTCATGCCAGAACTGGAACTACTCACTATAGCATGGCTCTATACAAAGCGGGACATGCAAGCAGAGTTTCAGGAAGCTTTTTTGGCTCAGAAGAAAGATTATCCGGAAAATTCGGTATGTTGTTGTTGTTACCAATTTTGAATATTGCATGTAGCTGTGAAATCCACAAAGATAAGTAGATGTTGAATGGAAGAATCTGCACCGTATAATTGGAAAGCATGTAAAAGTAATTGCATCCATTCAGTCAATAAAACTCACCCTTTCATACTGACTCCAAGGAGGCTTTGCTGTTGCCATACGTACAATGGTGCAGCCAAGGCTCAAAATGCCTACTGAAAGGATGTAAGCATTGGTACTGATAATAACCTGAAAATTTTGGCAAGAAAAGAAAGAATGGACACCTTTAGTTAATATATGTTCGCTATGGGAGAATCAAGTAATCAATAATTAAGGTTGGTCCAAGGCCGGTGCAATATCACATTTGGTTAAGCATCATATCAGGGAGCCTTATCCTTTGTTAATGCCACAATAAGGTTCATTATCTTGGTGGAGCATACTGTCTTCATGTAGGAGAGGTCTGATTAGAGTAACAACTGGGTCTTCATGTAAATTGGGTTGGACTACCTTTTATTAAACATCCATAGGCACTGAAACGTGTGAGTTCATTTCTTAGAATTTTATGGCATCTGAAAATGGCAAGCTGAAACGATGAAGTCAAATCTCTGAAACTTAGTAGGATCAGGGTCTTCCAAAAAAAAAAAAAAAATCTATAGACTGCATTCCTGATTTCACTCATATGGCCTCCACCTAAATTTATGGCAACCTCAAAAAATTAGGATGCGATGAATCAGTAGAGCATTTTAACAAACAACTCGTGTGTATCAGGACCTTCTTTAACTGGAGTCCGCCAGCATTGCTGCAAAGCTTGCTGGCTTGCAGAGTTTGGCAGCAGCGGGAGGTTCGTGGAAGCGCGGCGTTGAGGTGGACGACCGTGGAGAACGGTGTCGACGTGACGGAGCCGGACTGAGCCGCTAGGGTTTGGCTGCGCCCGGGGGCTCCGTGGTGGCGCCGCACAACGCCGATCCGCCGTAGAGCCGGGAAGAGGAAGGGGTCGACCGTCATTGCTGGACAGACGGAGCATCGCGGCCTAGACGGATGTGTGGCCTTGCTGTTACGGGCGTCCGAATCGAGGTCGGAGCCGCGGCATCGGTGCGACGACGTGGACTCCGCTGGCCCCAAATGCGGCGCCGACTTCGAGGAGAGTGGAGGCGGCAGGAGGGCGACGACGGCCGGCCGGCCGCTGCTCACCGCCGGGCGGCGCTGAGGCAAGCACGGCGTCACTGGCTGGTGATTGGCGCCGCAGCAGAAGTGGCCTCAGCCGGCCGGCGACGGAAGCGCCGCAGATCCATGGAGGGGGAGACGCGGTGGAGGAAGAGGATGGCGTCACAGCGGCGGCAGCGGCGCGCCCCGCCCTCGGAAGGCCGGGAAGGAGTGGATCTGGGAGGGAGGAAGTGGGGAGGGAGGGGATGCGGTGGAGGAGGCGGCGGCGGTGACATCGGCGGCGGCCGCACAGACACCCGCGCCCACACGCAGCCGGGCGAGACAGGGCTGCGAGGAGCAGATCTTGGGGGAGGGAAGGGAGGCGGCGGGCAAGGTGGGGGCGGCGTCCGGCGCGGCTGGCGGCGGCCGGGGCCGAGGGAACAGGAGAGAGAGGGGAGGAAGAAGAGGAAGTGCGTGAACAGTATCGCGGGTGGCTGGGAAGCCCCGAATCCTTTCCGCGATAAGGATGTACATATTACTTTTCTTTTTCCCTGGAGGAGGAGGAGGTTACGATACGATGGGAACGGATCGATCGCGTGCTACCCAAGGCTTGCCTGATTGATCGATCGCCTCAAACACGCACCTGTATAGCTTTTGTTTTATATATTTTTTCTTATTCTTGTAATACGAGTAGTGCTCTAATCTGGAGTAATTATATAGGAGCGGATGGAAATGGTCATCGTCGTTGACTAGTGAGGCCATCTCTACGTCTTTGCTCACTATTTGTGATTATAATAGTAAATAAAAGTTAGCAACACGCTGATTAAGTGTTGAGCGGTGGAGGGAAAAAAAATCATATAGCAAATTGGTAGCATAGACAACGAAGTAAGATTTAGAATTAAATTAGCCTGCACCACCTGTATGTAAAAGATATAGATAGAGACATCGTTCCCCGATGTGGCCTTCCTCCAACACCGTCCTTGGCCATGGCTTTCTTGCTGATGACCCCATCTTTCTTGTCCTCACCCTTGCCGCTGGTGCTAAAGGTTTGCCGAAGCTCTAGTGAATCCTACCGCCTTCTTTGCCCCCTTGTCATCGAGATCCGAGCTTTGGTCATGGCGCCCCTGCCCTACCGCTAGGCACCCTAAACCGCATGGCCGACTCCTTCCCCAACACCTTGCATGCTTGTCAGACCCTTCTATAGCCGGCCGCAGTTAGCTTCTTCTCCCTCTCCAGTAACCTCCACCTTGTTGGAACCCTAGCCACCACCACCATCATTTTCGCCTCTGTAGCTCACAGATCCACATGACGAGGAGAAGGCCTACCTCCCCGCTGACGCCAACGGCCTAGGTAGGGGCGTGGGAGTAGGCTTGTGCAGAAGTGGGCTAAGGGAGGAGGCGGCACAACGAGAAAGACGAGTTGTGTGCCAAGTCCAACTCCCACGCGCACGACTAGTCGCTTAATAGAGTTTCGAAAAGGTATTTCATTCACAAAAATGCTAAATTGCAATATGACCTAATGTTTTGGTATTGCCCCTTTTCTTTCCTTTCTGCTTGGAGTTGGAGTTGGAAAACATCACATGGTGACTGAGGTTCGACCTTGCTTTCCTGATGTGATCGCCTGATCGGTGGCTTCAATCGGCAATCGTGGCAGCATCATGCATGAGCTAGCAGGGTTTAATTTATGGTCCATGTCACCATTTGATCGATAGCTACTACAATAAGCATGTTTCACCAGTGATAAAATGTAACTTGTTCTGGTCGGAATTTCCAAATTTTAATAAAAATGATGCATTTGCACTTGGGGCAAAAAAACAAAAACACCAACACGAATCTAACGATGAAGAATTGCAATAGAAGATGGTAAGCGCAAAATCTGCAGCAACCTCCACGAAGAAGATGCAGACCACATCATGTCACTATGTCAGCAGTATGCTAGGCTCTTTATTAAATATCTAGTTGGGAAGCTTTTTTTTACTTCTTTTTTTTTTTTCAAATATCCGATGGTGTATCATGTTAAAATTTAAATATTTTTTTTTTGAATAACTAAGAATACAAGATCCCAATGTATGCAAAATTTTGATATTTTTTTCTTTTTCCAAATCCATGTATGATCTCAGAATGCATGCATGTATATCGAAAGTAATTCCATTTTAATCAACATGCTTCTCAAATAAAGTTTTAAAAACAAATATATTTACGGACATGTGTTCTGTTTAACCCATATATGCAGCAAATAGATGAAAGGTTCAGATATTTGTTGGGAGAAATTCAAACTTCATTTTATGACTTTAATGAAAAAAAATATAATACCTAAACTGGTTCAAAATTCTTTTTATTGGCATGGAATCATTTATTGGGTGCATAAGCTTTACGTAAAATTCACAAGCGATTATATTAAAATTGGAATCATGTTTGTTAGAGTAAATCAAACTTTTATTTACAACTTTATTAGAAACAATAATAATATAAAGTTGTCCAAAACTTATGGTTTTACTGAATTTATTAATCGTATCATGTGGTTTGAACTGAATTCGAGTTTGTTTCAGATTAGTTTACCTAAAGTATTTAGAAAAGCCATCTAAATAAAATATTGAACCTTAATCTGACCCCTATACCTACCTGGACCTAACGTGGCCCACGTCCTTCTCATAGCCTACCATGTTATCTCATTCGCTCCTCTCTGTATGTCTTTTCGTTTCAACGCCACCACTCGAACATTCAAAAAAAAAAAAACAAAAAAAACACCACCGGTGTAGCCCAGTTCGAAGCCCACCAAGGACTTGCTAAAATAAATGATTGATGAGCCAGCCCATCTCAACCCGAGAAACAACGGTAAAAGGCATGTGGTGTATTGTATCGATTCTTCTCTTGTCTATTTTCCCCCCATTTTCTCCCAAGAATTTATATTGTACTAATGGGGGAAAAAACGCCTACATTTTCCTGATCTCCAAGCTTGGCTTAAAGAAAGAGGCGTCATGCAACAGCTGTTGTGGCAAGAACTTCACGCGCTCAGCTCTGTATGGTGCGGAGGAAATTGGCACCAATAGAGACCGACTCGAACTCAGCAAGGGAAAGGAAGGGAGACGATACTGTTCAGTGGGTCCCGTGCGTCAGCCAAACAGGGTATATCATATTTGTATTCATATAATCATTTTTTCTATGACAGCATACAAAAGTATACAAGGCCAAAAGGGCCGCCCCGGCATGGTTACGGCGAGGCACTGCACGACGGGGCACGGCACTCGGCGCTGCCGTGCCGTACCGTGTCACCGTGCCCACCGTTTGCCTAGGCACAGCACTACGGGGGCTCAGCCGTGCCATGCCGTGCTGATGGTGCCAGCCTGTACAAAAGTGACTATTTCAGAAAAGAGAAAGAGATTTTTTTTTCAGAAGAGAATTTAGCATACAAACAAAAATAGCAATTAAAAACATGTATCAATCAATCAATTAAACAAACAAGGAGTATTTGCTTGTGCGTCTAGCATGCCGGCTGCTCTTGCGCCTACAGATTTCTGCTCTGGCTTTTCTTGCGCTGCAGACCTTCTGCTCGCCTGCAGCAAGAGCCGGCGATGGGTGGTACGCCAGCGAGCCACGAGGCCCCGACGGCCGATGGGATGGACAAGCTGACGTTGCTGCCCTCCGCTGGACGACGCGCAGAACTAGAGCCGGCGGTGGGATGCGATGCGACGAGGCGGCGAGCAAGTCCAAGATATGTTTTCTCCTCTCCGCGCGACGTTTCCTCTGCTGCAATACATGGGCCGGTGATGGGTTGTCCAAACAAATCTGGCCGCTCAGGGGGGGCCACGGCCCCTGCTGGCCCCCCTGGTTCCGCCTTTGGTTGTGAAGAGAGGAGGCACGCCCGCTCTGGCCACTTGGGCAGTGACGGCATGCAAGCAGGCCAGCAGGCCACTTGCCGAGAAGGAGTTCTCTTTTTTCTTTTATGAATTTTCTGAACTGAACTTTTTCAGAGAGTTTCAATTGAAAATTAAATTCAGTTTGAGTTTCAGATAAACACCAGACAGTAAATAAACACCAGTGCACCAGCATGAAGGCAAAAACATGTTCTTAGCCTTATGATGGCTTTTAATTTAACAAAATAATTATTTCCTAGATTGGGATGCACATATAAGAGCATAATTAAATCAATTTAGGCTATTTCAAAAGGATGCGAGATTTTGGGTGTTACGTAGTACCTCCTCTTCACTCTTCTTCCGAAGCGGCATGAGCGGAAGCGAGCTCACACACCACCGTAGTGCGCACGCTCCACCCACCAAATTCCGGTGCCGAGCTCGTCGCGAACACCGATGCCGCCACCCTCGATCCAGCGTTGGTACCCGTCCCTGCTCATGACTCGCACGATGGCTCGTCCCTTCCCTCACCGCGACGCTCCCAAATAGTAATGTGTGGGCTCAAAACTCTACTGATCCCTTAATTGTTTTAACCTCAAGCGAGTTTCGGACCAAGAATCGCTTGGCCCCCGCCACTGATAAGTTCTTCTGCCCTTTGTCCCGTCCAGGTTCGCCATCGTTGTCGCAGAATGACGCAGAACAAGTGATTCTGATGTGTGCTCCCGGCTAGTGTGAACGATTCTAGTTTCTATCAAATTTTGCTCAAAACCCTCATCCCCCTCCCTCCGGCTCGGTCTGGGCTGATCGTTGCTTCTGGCGCAGGATTGTGCATATTTGTGACTATCTTCCGGCTCAAGAGGAGGAACCCGCATACTACAAAAATTAGGTAACTAGTGGCGGAACCAGCACTCTTGAATAAGGAAGGCCGAAAAATAGATGACACAACGTAAATAGATGAAAAGAGAAATTTTTTATGATGTATCATTAATTTTTTTGATAAAAAATTGATTTTCTATTAAATTTTAGATGAAAAGTTGAATTTTAGTTGATTTTTGATGAAAATTCTATTTTTTAGTACAATAAAAATTCATTGTTTGGGGGGGCACGGCCCCTGGTTCTCGCCAATCGGGTAGCTAGTAGCAATCGTGCTCCTACTCCCTCGTCCGCGAGATCGTCATAGCCGGTGAGCCGATAATATGGCTTGATCTAATCTCCCTTTCCTCTAGCGAAGTTATGGACCCAGAATCTGCCTTAATGACTAATTATCTTTTTTCAAGTGATATCCTGTTTTTTGCATATGAGCGTAGTAGCTACTAGTAAGCGTGCTCCTACGCTATGACTATCTCCCCCATCTCACCCCATTCACTTTCCTTATCTCACTCCATTCACTTTCATTAAATTCCTCCGTATAACTCAACCAGGGAAGCTTTCAACTCCACACATACAGTAGTACCTTCCAATAACTACATCAAGTCCCATTTCTCAGACCTCCCCTTGGTGAGAGGGTTTGGGTAGGCGGCTACTTTGCAGCTGGTTCTATCGTCATTATGCTGCTCATAGCAAATGCGGTCCATTGCTTCCACCCCCGGTGGGGGAGAGCGCATGCTCGTCACTACTGGATTCCGGCTCTTTGCCAGTGTCCTAGGCACTCGGCAAAGCGCTATGTTTGGTAGTGCGTGCACGTGAAGCAGAGGAGGCGACGCGGGTGGCCGAGGTGCAGCTGTTAGCTACAAACCTCGCCACTTCCCATGCGAGGGCGTAGGAGCTTGCCGCGGCACAGGAAAGGATAGTCACACTTCCGCGAGAAAAAGCAATGGCTTGTTCGAGCAGTTTAGACAGGAGAGGTAGAGGGCAAGAGCTGTGTTGGACATGCTTCATTCAACCGAGGAGGCTAGAAATATGTTCCAAGCAGGTCAGCAGACAAGCCACGCCATGTATATGGAAGCAGCGTGAGGCTCTAGGCATTGCTAGCACGACAAGCAGCGCCCGTGGTGTCTACCACGCTGCCGCCAAGTGAGAGCAACCACCGGATGAGTAAGAGGTAGGGCGAGTTGTAAAGGTTCATGTTTAAAGCACTTCCACATCTAACGAACTCGTTAGTTTGGATAGGTGCTTGTCTTCAAAATGTTTATATGATCCTGTTTTTTGTTTCTATGCGTAGCATTTGAAGAGGTCCATTGAGATGAATAAGATGAGAGGCCATCAAGACACTGATCGACCCCAGATCAAGTTGACCTTTGTCATGTTGTTTCTGCCTCCATGCAAAGGAGGTACGACAGTTCAGCCATTATACGTATCATAGTTGTCATTGGGCGTCGATGCCTTTAATTTACTTGAACTTCATAGTTGGATTTGCGCCTCCAGGCCTGGTTGTTTGTATGTAGCTGTCATCAGATTTGGATCTTGGGGGAGAAAATCGCCTTTGGCCACGCCCCATTAGATTTGCTTGCTCCAGTTAGGTTGTTGCTTGCAATTTTTGTTTGTCGTAGGCAGACCACAATTGGTGGTGTAACATGCATGCATGGAAAAAAAAGGTGAAGCGTTGACTATAGCTCGACATTAGCATATGTATGTGTATGCCCAATAATGCTTAAATGATGAAACAATTATTATAAATGAGGCGTGGCTTGGAACGCCGGTGCTTCTTAATTATTTTCTTGTAGCAGCCTGGAATAAACAAATGTGTGTGTGAATATGTGTAGGCGCACATGCACGCATAGCCCATAGATGCATGCACGTCTTCACTGGCGGAGCCAATGGGGTAGGGGCCATGGCCCCCCTAACAATACAAGCTTTTCTACAATATATCTCTCCAATACCGGTCAAGATGCTCGTGAGAGATGTTGCATGAATTAGGCAAGCCCGGCTGAAAGGCAAAGCCCCTCTCATATCGCCCAAATGGGGAAAAGGGGTGCTAGCTTCCACGAAAACTTTTGCAAAGGCGGGGTGCGCAGTTTTGGGGTGGGGGGGGGGGGGGTGAAGATGCCATATGAATATTCCATGTCATTAGATATAAATCCTCGGCAAGGGCCTTCCAAACCGAAAACTCGTTTTAATTTGGGCGGCAAGCAGACACTTGTTTATACATACATATAGTTTTTATACATCGCGGACGATGATATGCATGGTAGTGACGTGTGAAGTAGAGCTTGCGAGGAAAGACTAAAGAGCAGGAAGATGAGCATGTCTGCGAGACCGTTCTCCCTAGTCCATTATTATTGCTTGGCAGCTCGCTAGCGAGAGAAGCTTTTTCGCTCTCCAGGAAGGCAGCAGGGGCGGATCCATGGGGCCGCAGCCCCGGTGAGCTTGATTTTCCTCTTAACTTTTTTTTTTGACAATTTCAACCGGGGGGGGGGGGTTATCCCCACCTGATTTATTGACCCTTAGCTTTTGGGAGAGTTGATTACAAAGACTTTACAAGGATTGTTACAACCGCTTGAGGAAAGGAGCTAGTTTACATTTTGTAATGAGGCAACACCCCTATCAAAGATGGAGGACCACACATCTATCACTTTTTTGCTCTTCTTGGGCATGCGAACTTGCCAGAGGTTTCTTTCCGATTTACAGGATAGAAAGAGTTGCCGAAGGTTCATTGATTCACCATGGAAGACAAAAGCATTTCTTCCTTTCCAGATCTGCCAACAAAGACAAAGTGATGAAAGCACTGTACTGGTTTTTAGGAACCGCTGTTATTCTTGGGAGGCAGTGTAGGTTGCAGGTTTGATGATTCTGAACATCTTGGAGCCCAATACATCTCCAGAATTCTGATGCTAAGGGGCTGTTGAAAATGATGTGGTCTGGAGACTCGCTGTCAGCCCCACAAATCAAGCACGCCGGATTTTCCACGATCTTTTTTCTGACTCGTCGGCCTGGGCAACCTGGATCAGGCAAAGGGCAGACATATTGGCAATGTCTGCCCTTTGCCTGATCCAAGTTGCCCTTTGCCTAATTCACAATCGGGGGGGCTAAACAATGAATAATTAGGTGCTGGTCAACACCACCGTACGTCCAGTAAGTACTAAGTACCAGTAGAATTTCGCCCATGCAGTGCAGAGCTCACGTATTCTGTTTCAGGTTTGCTGCTCCATTCAGAGTTCTGAAGTCACTTAGCATATATAGACATGTCATGATTCTATACATCCAAATGCAGTAGAATAGAAACTACAACCCTGTAAATCGACCATATTTTTTGCAACACATCCATCAGACTATCAAATTCAAAGGGGCTCAAACTGCCATATTTATTCCAGATATGAAAATTACATGTGCATATTACAACTTATAACATTACTAGTCGATTAATCAATTGGTCTTCACAGATACAAATCTTCCTGAATTGTGTTCTGGATGCGCCTGCCTGGACTCTCATGAGCTTTCTAGCTTAGCTCCTTGCAACCTGATGGCTTCATATTACTACTCGATTGTTTCTTCAAAGCAGCTGCGATCGATTCCATATCAAAGACAGGTTACCAGAGAGGAGCGAGGGCGCCGCACACAGTGATGGCGGATATATCTGGAGAGTCCAATCCATCAGGAGCGCCGGCAGCTCCTGTTATCGGAAGAAGACCGCTGCATGCATGTAGTGGGACAGTGGGGCTGTGGCTGCTCAGGTCTACATGCCCTGCCGTTGTATTTCTGATTATATTCCGGATCGGATGCATGCCACAAGGACGACGGTTGCCACCGCCCGCCTACGGATAGAATGGTACAATCGGCCCGGCAGCTAAAGATCACTTTCAGTACCAACAATACTAACTGCTCGATCACTTCGACACTCATACTTTTTGTGACTGGGTTGTGCTCGTTTTTTTCATTAAGAGGAGAAGAAAGTCAAGTACACAATCCGACCACGAAGACAAGAATAAGGCGAAAAGACCTCGGATCACGCCGAATGGCACCTACAAACTACTGAATTTAAATTAAACAATTACATTGTTTCTCAATTTTGCGATCAAACCGTAGCCGCGTCACTCAGGCGGCGCTAATGGCACAACTGCTTTGTACCATGGAACAAAGCACTTTGACACTAATACATGAACAAAGTTATCCTGTTGCCCCTTCTTTTGTCGCCTTATTAATATATCGAAAAAGTATATATATATCGTTTCAAGCCCATAGAGTAGAGAAGAGAAGATCCAAAGGAAAGAGCTGCCAACAGATCGCAAAAATTTATTCTTATTTCTAGAGGTTATGATGATCATATAGACGCAAACAAATTTACATGATAGAACTATATTCTGTCAAAGGTATTAATAGAAAATAAATATCATAGAGAACATCTTATACATATTTCTGGGGTATGATGATCGATGGTCAATGGACCCGACAAATTTACTTGATTGAATTATAATTTTTTTAATGAATTTAAGGGAATAAAAACGAGGGTCATCCATGCATGGGCACAAAAAAGAGCAAACATACACTATATGATGTATAGAGCTTTCCAATAATGCTCATGTGACCGGTGATCCCTGTATATAATAATGGAGCTATTCTTACAGTAAGAAAACTCTAGATTCTGAGTACGTACAAAGAATATATTCAGTGTGATAACATATATTTACATCTTAGTATTGAGTTTTCACCGAGTCCAATCCAGATGCTGATGATGAATTCAAACTTAAGACATGGACCATCATGAATCCGACGTCGTGCAATTCAAAGTTGTACTTTATTCTTTGTTTATGCAAGGATCGCATAACCGAGCAAGGTGGGAAATGGAAAAGGTGTGAGGTTTTTAGAAAGATAAGTGGTCTGGATATTTTAGTCTCACCATCTAGTATTGGTAGCTTTACTCTTTTATTTATAAGAAAGGAATACAACAGAAGAAGAATGGGACCATAAAAACCTGATAAATATGTGGTGGGAAGTGATATGTATTGCAGAATGATTTCTTTTATAATGATTGTGATGCATTTGTGAAACCCAGCCAAATGGGCCAAATCATGGTTGGTTACCATAGACGCGAGTTACTGCAGCGCTGAATTGGATGGACTGAATTCAGGATACTGTAGCGGCGCGACACTGTTTGTATGTGTAACTATACCATTGAAAAATAACTGTGCAACTAGAAGTTTAGCACCATACTGTAAATTCAAGGTTCGCATGGCTGTACAGGTTAACTAGTAGGTGTGGTTCATTCAACGTGTAGAGTGAACCTTAGCCGTCTTTTTGTGTCAGGGTGTTGAGATCTACGACTAGCTGGTTTGGTACAGGCCAAATCATCTAGGTAGCTTTTTGACTTAAAATTTGTTATTTTTATATCTTATAAACGAAGTTAGGTTTAGATAAGATATTTTATAAGATTGTGTATCATCATATCATTTACATGTGTGATTTTTTTTTAATAAATTTAGATAACTCTTTTGCCGTGGTTTACACGAGTTTTTACAAAAAAAAAGTTAGTTTACACTTGATACGTTGTCATTAATATATGCATACATGTCATCGAACTAGCATTAGAAGCTGCAAATAATACCTACTATATACACCGACCATCACTAGATCTAGGTTCTCTAAACCCCTCCGGCGCCCACAGACAGCCAAAGAGAAGGGAAACCAATCAGATCGACACTGGGAATGAGATGATGCTCTCCTTCCAGCCGCCTATTTCTACTGTAGAAAAGAGAAGAAAGGGAGGAAGGAACGCTATGGGCTTGTTAGACGAAATATATATAGTAGAAATGCAAAATTCAAAAAGATCAACAGTAGTAGACCTTGAGACTTTGGGCACCGGCGGCCCAAATTCGCCACGCTTTGGGCCTGCTATGCGGATCTGCGCTGCTCGAGCTCATCATCCATCGCCCTTTTCGCTACGCGTCCCCTGCAGCCTCAACGCCGGTACACCGCGCTCGCAGGTTTGGTACGCGTAGCCAATCCACACAACCATTTCTTTACCCATTTCGCCACGCACAGGCCGGCAGCTCGGCTAGGAGGGCGAAGCAGCCCAGGAGGAGAGAGAGGAGAGTGATCCAAATAAAAAAACTAAAATATATTTATATATATACAGAGAGAAGAGAGAGAGAGGAGCTTGTGCTAAAAAGCGTTGGCCTCGGCCTCGAAAGCGACCCAAATCTCGCAGCAACGAATTCGCATTTCCCCAACTTTCCCTTCTCCGTCCCGCCCCGTCTCCTCTCCTCGGCGCGATCCAAATCCGTTCCGGCGATGGACGGCGGGGGCAGCCCCCGGACACGGAGATGACGGACGCCGGCGCGGGCGGCGGGGACAGCAGCCGCCGCCGGCGCAGCAGCAGCAGCCCGGGATGATGGAGAACATCCAGGCCACGCTCAGCCACGGCGGCCGCTTCATCCAGTACAACATCTTCGGCAACGTGTTCGAGGTCACCGCCAAGTACAAGCCCCCCATCCTCCCCATCGGCAAGGGCGCCTACGGCATCGTCTGGTCCGCCCGCCCGCCCGCCCGCCCGCCCGCTCCCTCCTCCCCCTCCCTTAGCCTCCGATTCGCATCGACTGGCCTCGCCTAGCCTTTTTCTGATTTGTGATTTCATGGTCTGCTGCCCCAGCTCGGCGCTCAACTCCGAGACGGCGGAGCAGGTGGCCATCAAGAAGATCGCCAACGCCTTCGACAACAAGATCGATGCCAAGCGCACGCTCCGCGAGATCAAGCTGCTCCGCCACATGGACCACGAGAATGTCAGTCGCTCCAGCCACCCCCCGATCCATCCACCTCTCCTGTCCAACGATCCCATAATTTCCTTTTTTCCTTTTTTTTCACCTGTTCTCTAGCGAGGAGCATATCGGAGATTCTCGTTAAATGCTCACCTGTTGGTCGCATTAAATTTGGGGAGGGTGGGGTTTGTTACTTAAATGATTGAGAGTTCGTTCGCTACAGCTCGCCTAGCCTAAGGGAACTTTCCCTCCCTCGTCTTGGCTCGGCTAGGACTGGGAGGGTGAAGTTCAGGAATAGCAATCGTAGCCATGCCTTTAAGGGAGCCAACCACCTTTTGAGATGCTATTCATTGTGTTCTTGAAGAACTTGAGGGCAGAAATGACGAGACCACCTGGAGCAGCAGTGCATGGTGCTCCTGCCTGCTGATGTCAAAAGTGAGTGACTCACTTGAGGACCAACCTAGTGCTGGACTTTTTGCTAGATCATCCCAATCCGATGGGAATGTAGTGGAATGAATACTCAATACTTGGTTGGTAGGGGACTAGGATCTTATGTTAATAGTATTGGAAAGACTTCTGTAGACCTTTTTGTATGTGTGCTGACCTTGGACCTTTAATGTGAAAGACCAAGTCACAGGATTCCCAGTTTTATTGGATTTGACCAATATATGTATATGGTTGAAGAATCATTTTAGCTTGTCAGAAGGGTTTCATGTCTGGAAACCAAAAGAGGGTTACGAGAATGACCTGCCGTTACAGCTTGGAACCAGTTGCACGTTCGGAAGTGAGCTGGACTAAGTTGGATTATGATTGGTAGATTTGTAACTGCTAGATCATTATCCTGATAAATTAACACAACATGAGCCATATGCACGAGCGTTGCATCTTCCTGTTCCTTTCTGTGGTTCGACGGTTATGCATGTAGCAGCAAATCTTTGGAGTTCAGATTAGGCAAGGTGCGTTAGTAGTTAATTAATGTACTGTTTGAGACCGTGTGCATTCTTGGTCAGCTACTTATACATTGACTTCCCTTAATGGTAGCTAAAGTCATACTATTTATGCTCTTCCGTATACCAGTTCGCTGAAAAAACATTATGTGGCATGCGGAGAAATATGCAACCTAGCGTATAGAATTCCTGCAAAAGCTAAAAAAGCTATATACACTTGTGACTGACACAAACGAGCTAAAACTACATAGAAAAGGAAACTGCATATTTTTCTCTACTTCGTATGTAGTAATGAGTAACGTACATCACGAGAAAAAAATTAATTAAGGATAAAAGGGTCTGTTTTACCATGTTGCAGAAGTGCCCACTTTGTTAGCTGTATAACTTGAGCTTGATGTGAGATACCTTTGAGACATGGAAGGAAGTTCATTGTCTCTGAACATTTTTGTGCTACGGTTGCATTCTGCACTGTAAAAGTAAAACATTCGAATCATTGCTTCTTGTTACCATAATTAAAATTTGTTGGAACAGTTTTAAGTATGGCTTCTAGCTAGTAGCTACAAGGATACTATTTCTGACACACATTCATTTTGTGGTGCAGATTGTTGCAATAAGGGATATCATACCTCCTCCACAGAGGGAGGCATTCAATGATGTGTATATTGCGTATGAATTGATGGATACTGATCTGCATCAAATTATACGTTCAAATCAAGCTTTGTCAGAGGAGCACTGTCAGGTACTTGTTTCGTTCAATCAAAGAAATGCACTATTACTGTCAGATATTTCTTTAGCTGTTGTGTGGGATTTGCTCGAAATCTATTATGTTCTTCTATTTTTTCTGAATTACTTGTTTATCTAGGATTGTTCGAATTTAATTCATCCTGAGATGTCAGGATATTTGAATATTGACCTAGAACGTAAAATATCAATCACTGTGGATACATATTTTGGGGTTCTAAAGTATTATTGAGAATTTGATTTGTACAAATCAGATCCAATTTTTTCGATGGGGTCTCCTACTGCTCAGTGGCCAGTGCTTTCAATGTACCACAAGTACACAGCCTTATTAGAACCCATATATGCTTATATGCAATATATCAAGGGTTATTTTATTTGTGACCTCAAGAGAATCTTTTGTAGCCCATTAGAAAATGGCATAATATGCAGCACAATTATACAATTAGCCTAGCTGTTAAACAAATGTGTCAAAGCTAATAATTGTTGGACAGTGGCATAGCATCTCTTTCTCATGCTTGTAAGCTACAGATGCATTGGCATTGCTACGATGATATGAAATTATGAATCCTTGAACATTAGTTTATTTCTGACACCTCGCACTATGATTTTGTATCTTGCGTGTTTGTGACTCTTGTTTCATACTAGCAAACTCTCTTATTTGAAATTATACATGTGGGCCATGTGGCTTTCTTGCCAGCCATATCCATGTGGCATTCTCGCATGGAAAGGGTTGATTCGTGATTGTGCCTGAGAATTCATTTGTTATCTGTGATAAATGATACATTTCTATATTTTGAGTGGGATTGAAGCATGTTAAATTATTTCCTTGCCCAAGTTCATATCACAACTTAACATCTATTTTGTTCTGAGGAATTATACATGTTTTGTGAAGCTGTTTGGTTATATTGATTTTCCTTTGCAGTATTTTCTTTTATCAAATTCTTCGTGGCTTGAAGTATATACATTCAGCAAATGTTCTTCACCGTGACTTGAAGCCTAGCAATCTTCTTTTTTGAATGCAAACTGTGACCTCAAGATATGTGATTTTGGGCTTGCTCGCACCACCTCAGAAACTGATTTTATGACTGAATATGTTGTCACAAGATGGTATAGAGCACCAGAGCTTTTGTTGAACTCCTCTGAATATACTGCCGCCATTGATGTGTGGTCTGTGGGCTGTATATTTATGGAGCTGATGGACCGAAAACCCCTGTTTCCTGGAAGAGACCATGTCCATCAGCTACGTCTACTAATGGAGGTGAGTTAGTGATGATATCATATTACCATATTTTTCTTTGGCATCATTGTTGCTTTGTGATAGTTGTGTGCTAGTGATGAGCTAGTTGTGGATACTGGATACATCAATCCACTCATTCCAAGCCATCCACCCACCCATCTTCGCTCATATAAAGACTTGCTAGTTTATGTATTATTCACGTGCAAATACAGTAATGTTGGGTTCTTGAAAGGCTGGTATTGGTCATATAGAAAAAAGTGACATGCAGAAATCAACCCATTAATGATGATCCGAGTAGGAGTTCCACTGTTGTAGCATATCTACATGCTTATATCATAATGATCTCAAGTTTTGTGTTTATTTAAAAAAATATGGTTTTTGTGTTGTCTTAAAGAATAGATATCATATAAGTTGTCTCACAATTGACCATGCGCTGTTTTTTGTATACAAGTTGCCAAGTAAATCTAGTCACTTATGCTGATTCAGATTCATAAGCAATTATTTATTGCACTGTAGAGGAGTGAATAGCTTTTATATTGCACACATTGTTTCGTATTTGGTTTCTCACCCTGTTTCTTTTATGCAGCTCATTGGGACACCGAATGAGGCTGATCTTGATTTTGTAAATGAAAATGCAAGAAGATATATCCGCCAACTTCCCCGGCATGCTAGACAGTCCTTCCCTGAAAAATTTCCACATGTTCAACCTTTAGCAATTGACCTGGTGGAAAAGATGCTGACTTTTGATCCTAGACAGAGAATAACTGGTAATACTTTTGAAGCCTTGTCCATCTTTTGTTCCTATAGATTTTTGAAGTTCTCTTTGTTTCAAAATGTTTTTTTTTTTTGCCATAAATAGTCTTGATTCCACTTTGAAAATAGCAAGTGAACTTGCACCATGGCTTGGTTTACAAATGTTAGTATAACAATTATAAGACAGCATGCGACAATTGTGTTTGAATGTGTGCACGACTGCTGCATATGGTCTGAACTCTGAAGGGGAATCATTTTTGTTCGATGATGTTCAACTGTTGAAAACACGTGTATTTTATTAACACACTATTCTTCCTAATTTGTTGATTTTTGTCACCAAATTTGAAGTTGCTGAATGCTCTGTTATCTTTTCTCCTTTTCTTTTACCAGTTGAAGGTGCACTTGCACACCCTTACTTGGCATCACTTCATGACATAAGTGATGAGCCAGTCTGCTCAATGCCCTTCAGCTTTGACTTCGAGCAGCATGCATTGTCGGAAGAACAAATGAAGGATCTGATCTACCAAGAGGCTCTTGCATTCAACCCTGATTACCAGTAGCCAAAGGATCAAAATTCAGCCGGTGATTGTCTTCATTGACATGGAGATTTTTTTCCCCCACCCTGATGTCACTGCAAAAAGTCACGAACTCCGATTGCTAGCTGTAAATAATTGGCTTACCTGAAGATCCTCCATTCCTCCTTTATTAAAAAGCTGGAGACGGTGTCATTCGAGGGTGGAAAAGAGCGAGCTTGTGAAGGTCAAATTTCTGCGTAGCTATGGATTCTTGTGCTTACAATATGTTGTTTTTAATCAGACTTTCTTTTTCTTCTTAAAAACTTTTCGATGTTGTCTGTAAGAGAGGTAGTTCAAGAACGATGGCTGCCTGAATTCTGTGGCTGTCGTCAAAGTTAACATTTCTGGTCAACTTAAGAATTCTTGTTTATGTACTTAATTGTTTAAAAGAGACCTGTAATTCCAATGTTGCCTCCGATACAGCGAGAGCGATGGCTGAGTGCCTGAGTGTGACCCTGTGATGGCGATTGGGAATCAGGTTTCAGCCTCACGGGTTACCCAGCCGGCGATTTGTCCAAGGGGCTTGTTGCACCCAAACTAGGCTGAATCGCATTGACATCGTCACCGGATTGCGTACGAGCCATCGGTAACCTATATGACAATTTAAGTTGTCATGTATCAACTCGAATGCATCGCTGTTCGTCTCTTCCATGAGGAAACAAATGCCATTTGACAATTGACATCAAACAAAGGTAAAACTTAAGCAGCCGATACACGGTTTATTCTGTGTCCCAGTACCAAATATTTCGTTGCTCAGTGAATGCCGACGATCAGAATTTTGCCGTAGGTTTATTGCTAGCCACAGAAAAATTAAGTAAATGCCAAATGGGTTGCTAAATCCTATCGCTATAGATTGGAAGGAAGACATGGCCGTGACTCCTGCTGCTTGATGCTGTCGGCAACGTGCGCAATAACACCAGCACCAGCGTTGTGAAGCCACTCGGTCTTGACCTGCATATATGCCATGAATTTGGATGATGTTCTTTAGAATAAAAAAAGAATTTGGATGAACTGGAGAGAAAACATCACTCCAGAAGAACAAAGCATACATGTATGTTGTTGTGAGCAGAGTAGGGCCAGAATGATGAATGGAAGTTGACGTCCACCTTCTTCCAACCAACCTTCTGCAAGCCATGGATCATTTCCTCTGTTCAAGAATCGGTGTCCACAATTCATTCATGAAACGAGCAAATCCGGTGTACAAATGTGGAGTGCAAGATTGCTACTTACCCTCCATCATTTGGTGGTATTCCTCAGTATTTTCGCTGTTTGGGGTTCGCTGTGCAGCTTCTTTTGCTCTGGCAGCCTTGGAAGGAAACTGGGGGCCCTCTGATGATACGGGCGAACAGTATTCAACATTCACAATGTGCTTATATCCATCCAGTGAACGACGTGAAGGCTGCAGATAGAGGAAATGTGAGATCTATTCAAATGCCATTCAATTTAGTGTGACAAGTAAGTTGTCAATGAAATCAATTATGGATGAATTGCTACCTTTATAAGATCCTTTTCTCTCCTTAGTGAAGATGTTCGCCAGCCGACCATGTCTGGGATAAAGATCAAGAAAATAAAGAACAAGAATAGAAGCAGAAATAGTTTGGGGGAGATAACCATTACTGGATATCATGCTGCATATCAAGTTCAAGAAATGATTTTGCATGGAAGGATACGGTCGTATGAAACGTTGGCATACAGGACACGGTTCTTAAAAGCTGCTAAAGCTGATCTGTCAAACAATGAAAAGGAACATTATGTTTCAATAAGAGCAACTTCGCCTATAACTGGTTCTGTTCTTCACTTACATGTACTTTTTGTCATCACAGTCAGATGCCATTTGTAAAAGGAGAGGTGGCTTGCTAGGATCACCATCAGTGAGAAACAGTTGAGCACCAGTGCGCCCAACAATTAAAGGAGCCAAAGGTGCAGCAAGTTTTTCTAGAATTGATAGACCTTGAAGAAATGGAAGCTGGTAATTAGGGGGAAAACATATAAGCATGTATCAAAGGAACTGCTCAACACTAACAGTAACAGGTCCCAATAAGTTCGTCATTTTTTCCCCTAAAGTTATGGATCTTAGTTGGTTCTGACCCCTTCAGCAATGATATAATATGCTATATCATACCAGCTTGTAAAAATCATACCATGCAACTTCAAAATGTACATGAAGGTACTATATGAACAAATAGAGAATTTGCTTTCTCAGGAATCGAGCCTTTGCTGGACAATGGGCAGTATATTATGCAAAAATAATCTGAAACATTTTGGTGACACACCTGATTTCTCCCTCTAACCCCAAGGTGTGGGGTTGCTAAGGTAATAAAATTAATTGGCTGTAATCCAGCAATTGAACCTAATCCTGAAGTGCATCTTGATTTTGCTGGCCCTCTTGTTGTGGGAACACTAAGTGCACTACTTTGTCCTGCATTCTTTGTTTCCACTGAGTGGAGTATTGCAATAGCATATCTAGCAAACAAACCACCCAAAGAATGTGCTAGGAAGGAAATCTTTCTCAAGCTGGACATCTTGTTAACCACATCCAAGACCTGTTTCCATAGGCACAATTATCAGAGCTTCTAAGCAGTTCATTAGGATCAAGGAACAGGAGATATCAGTCTCAAACAACGAGAATGCTTGAAACCTTTTTCTAGGACAAACTTCAAAAGGACGTACTTCATTTGCTAACCTTCTTCCCCGCAATATCAATCCCATCAAAGGTTTTTGGTGTAGTTGTTCGATGAACAAGCTGCAGACAAAAAAATGTTTGCACATTTACAGCTCACTCAATGAACAAACTATACATATTGTCAACTGTAAAACTGTGTAGCGAAAGTAATAATGTGGATGCCTTATTCACATTGAAGGTACAATTTTTTAACGACCATTTAGTTCATAAACCAGTATTGTAGAAAGCTAGAACAAATGGCTAGGTAATAACTAGTATTGAAGTTAGTGAATGAAGAATTCAGATGCTAGCATGCCTTACCATAAATGAAAAAATTATCACCCAACCGCCGCTTCAGCACTGCTTCCCCATATGTCCAGTCTTTGGGGCTGCAACCATAGTATAATCAAGTAAGTTTTTCAGTAAAATTCAAGAAAGAATGCAGAAAAGTACAGCTTGGTTAAAGAAGACAGCTAATTTGTCTCAGACTAATGTGTGCAGACCTTAAGCCTCTTTCAAATCTATGGTTACAACTTAGTACAGGAGAACTAGGATCTAAGCAGTTACCTTGCCATGATGCCATGGACAAGAATAAGGAGATGGTCTGGTCCTTGCTTGCTTTTTGGATGTATCCATCACTGAACACAAAACAGTACTTCCCCTTGACGATACTGGATGAAGATACAGGTTTCCGGCAGATTGCAATCCTGCAAAAAATCATGTAGTGCTGTAGTGATGAGTCCCAGTATACTTCACTGAAAATGTCTGAAAAATAAAACAAGGCAACTTCGAACTGCATCCATATTAGTCTCGAATTTAGACTATCCGTGCCTCAATTTAGAATTTGGACAAAATGAAGCCGCCTTGTTGCTTTAACCAAAGTCGATAGGATCCTGATGTCTGATCCTATTCAGATTCATAAATTGGATTTAACATCCTAGATCAACAGAGGATGCATTTTGCTTAGAATTAGATTCCAAATGGTCCAAGAACCATCAGAATTCTCATGGACTACTGGCACCCTCTGTGATGCCAATTTGATCCAGGAGCTTTGCTGAAACTGACTGATCTCGTTGCTTAACTGAAACTTTCTGGTCAAATATTTTTTTTCGTCTATACATCGAGCTACTTAACCAGTCTGAAATGACTGACTTAGCACGAGTACAAAATTACAGTACTTGACAGCTATGAAAATTGTCTGGCACTAAGCTTCCTAGAGAAACCAGCTTCACAGTGCCTCCAATCTGTCACGGAGTGACGACGGAAGGCAAATTTCCTAGGGAACAGAAAGCGATCAAGAATAAAATAAACCTGAGGAGCTGCTGCCGCTGCCGCTGCGGCTCGGAGAAGAACAGGCGGGGCCGAGGCCGATGCGCGAGAGACGTAGTAAGCGGCTGTTATAGGAGCGGCTGAGCCTGAGCGAAGAGAGGCCATGCGGAAGAGAGCAAGCCGTGGACGCCATCCCCTCTCGCGGCGGCGTCGGATAATGCGGCGGCAGCCGGCAGGGGACAAAAACCGCGCCGGGATCCGCGCCGGCGAGGGGTTGATATTGTTGATTATTGACGGGTCCAGGAACGCGGGCGCGGCGGCCGAGGCAGCTGACGCGCGTGGCGCGGCATGGGAGGATGGGGCGGACGGCCGACGGAGTGGGCAGGTGTGGCCGGGTGAGGTCGCCGTGGCGCTGGGTTGGCCGTCGCCGTCGGCGTCACGGCAGCCAGCAGCCATGGGATTCGGCGGAGTATTCCAGCCCCGGATGGCCTGTCGGGTCGCGAGATCGGGCCGCTTGGCCCATGCGTCAACCGTCGTGCGTTTGGGCCCAATCCGGTCCGGGAAGTCTGGGGAATTTCCCGGCCTGCTACGCAGCTGAAAGAGCATGGGTCAACTTGGCAACGGGTACGTACCTCAAGATGGCAATGGGTTCCCGAAATCTGAGTACCCGACGGGTTTTACCCGATTAAGAGGCAGGTGTGGATAAATTTTTTTACCTGCGGGTGTATTACTGGAAGAAATCCTCTACCCATCGGGTATGCAGGTACGGGTACGGATGTATACTACCCATACCCGCGTACCCGCGGGTAAAATATACCCGCAACAATTAACTAATAATTATAATTAATTTAGCCCACATAACCTAATTATTTATCCCAAGTCTATGTGAATACTACTTAGTATATACATATTGGATGAAGTTGTATTTGGTGGTGTAAAAATTCCTAAATTTTTGTGAGCTTTCCATATATTGTTTATTAAAAAAAATGATATTTCTATATAATTTTCGGGTGTGTTCGCGGGTACGGATTACCCGTCAAGTAAAATTTAGCCACCGGGTGTGGATGTGGAACGAATTCCTTACCCGCTTACGCGTGGGGTAACCCGACGAGTAAAATTTAACGGCCGCGGATGCGGGCGCGGGTGGCCGATACCCATCGGTGCGTCATGGCAGTCAAAATCTTGGAGACCAAAGTTTATCGAAGATGCACACAAGTATGTATATCTGAAGTATAAAATTAGTTTCGCTGATTTTCATCCATGGAAAATAACAAAGTATTGTTACAGTGTTTATATAATGGGGGATTTAGGTATATGGCCTTGAGAAAACCATCTCTTAGGTATATGGCCTTTTTTTTTTTTGAATTTATCTATATGGCCTCCAAACAAATTTTGGTTGTGGGCCTTCCGTCAGTTTTAGCCGTCAGTTTTAGCCATATAACGGTGTTAACTCTAGGGTAAAATGTCTGTTTTACCCTTGGCAAAAAAAAAAAATGAAAAAACAGGGTTTTATTTATTTATTGTGTATTTAGAGTATATATTTGGAGTAAATAACCACACATATATATTCTCAGTTACACATGTATATTTCTAGCATTTAAGCATATAAATATTCACAAATGCACAATTTCAGTCTCACAAAAATTAAAAAATCCACCATAGTTTTAATCTCACTTAAATAAGGTCATGTTCAGAAATCACCATAGTTCAGTCGACATGAAATGTTCAGAATCTCACTTAAATAAGGGTATTGATATATTTGGTGAGGCAAGTATAGATATCACCATCAGGAGGGCGCCGCTGCCGGACCAGGTGCACTTGAGGGCTCTACGGTGAATTTGCTTCATTTTCTCACTTAACCTTTGACATATATACATACATACCCAATAGTGGTATACACTTCCATATATTGCAGCACTGACTCTTTATTGAAAATGGTAAGAGAGTTGTCATGTTATATTATTAGATAAGAGAAACGATTTACAGCACCCCACAAGAAAAATTGATCAGCTAAAAGACGATACAGCCTCCCGACTTCGGAGACCAACTAGGTGTTGGTCTCATGTCAGTGTAACATGCCGAGCCATGTTAGTTTCATGTTTGCTTAGTAATTGGCGATACGATTCATCCATAGGAGTTGCAGTGATCGGAGCCCAAATCTGCATGCAGGAAGCTGCAGATGAGCGCAACCATGGAGGCCGGGTCCTGGGGCGAGACATGGTGCCGAGCAGGAAGTGAACTGGATGTCTATACTTGTCTCACCATAGTTCAGTCGACATGAAATGTTCAGAAATCTGCATGCACCAAGCTAGAAGTAGATCTCTGACATGAAGACTACCACTGACTTTGAACTGTAGATATAGATATACTTGGTGAGACAAGTGTTTGATACCTCAGGGCGCCGCTGCCGTGGCTGGGGGCGCCGCCCTCCTGATGGAAGCTGGGGGCGCCGGCTTGGACGCGGGACGGGGCAGGCGCGCGTGCCTGCACACGGCAAGGGGCGGCTGCTCTGGCACCCGCCTGGACGATGGAAGGGGCGGCGACGGGGTCTGCTGCGCCGGCCTGCCCGCGGGAAGGGCTCCCCGAGCGATGCTGGCCTCGCCGCCGGAGCCGGTTGCCGAGCAGGGGTGGCTGCACCAGACCTGCTCCGTCTCCGCGTGCTCCACGAGCAGAGCAGTGGCGCCTCTCCTTCCACGGCCAACGATAGGATTGGGGTGAGGAGGAAGTAGATCAGGCGGATCTGGAGGGAGATCAACGGGTGGCGGCCCCTGGCCGGCATCGGAAGTGGCGGCGCCCATCGCCATGCCCCTCCGCTCGATCGGGTACGGAAACAGAACAACGGTGGTTCGGGCTGAAGCCATGCGTACGGGAAAATAAGCTGAAGGGCACTTTCGACTTTTCGTGTACCAAACAGTGGGGGAGCTAACAGAATAGGCTAACATATCTAACAGAAGGCCAAATAGCTAAGGAAATTTTACTTTGAGGCCAACCAGTCAAATTCGAAAGAAAAAATGCCTAATACCTAAGACAACATTTTTCTGAGCCCATCTACTTAATTCTCTCTTATATAATACTTGTATACTGTATAAACACTATTGCATGCGTGCGTGCGTGGTCTTGGCCGGTGAGCTACACGTGCCTCCATATTATTACGACAAATGAACACGAGATGGTGGCGCTAAAATGCTATCAATTATCATAGCATAGATCCATATAGGACATTGACAATGCAAGGGGCGCGCGTAGTCGCATCGCATGGTGGACCATGGTGCAGGTCGGTTTAGTGGAGTGGAGGTGTGATGGTTACTTATTAGAGCAAGAAAGAAAAAAGGGTAGATCTTATCCATATAAGATTTATGATAAACACAGTCTACAAATTAAACCTGAAAGAAAAAAAAAGGAAAAAAAAGTTTGGCACGTGTCAAGTGGTATATGATTTTTGAGATTGTCAATTTGTGTATGAAATGAACAGACAAAAATACGTGAAATTTAATTTTCCAGTCGTGTGAGGACCAAAACCTGTGCAGAAGTGTTTTCAAATGCAAAGTTTTCCCTAGCCCAGCAAAAGAAGCATGAGCGGATGCTGTGTTGAGCACCAGCCGGTGCCGGTCCCGTCCCAAGCAGTAGTAGTACGTACACTACTACTAGTACTACAAAAGATTCAGCAGCTCCACACGTGCGAAACAGTGAGCTCCACCGACGTCCCCAGTCCCGTCTGAGCCACAGCCACAGCCACAGCCGTCCGTCACTCTCTCTCACTCGGGCTGGCAAACAAAGACGACAACGCACGTGCCAGCCAACTGCCAACGCACGGCCGCCAGTCAGTACACAGGCGGCAGCTGCAGAGCGCCGAGCACACCCGAGGCCCGCCTGCTCCTCCACCGATCATTCTCAGCGCACAGCGTTCCCGACGCGACGAGACGCGCGCGTGACCTGGCGAAAGGCCCACCGGCACATGCCACCGCCTGCTCATCCCCTGCTGCCCTGCCATGCCAGCGCCACCACCACCGCGACGCCGCGCGGGGGAAGGCGAGGGAGACACCAGGGAGTGCGCGCGCATGATCGTGTCGTCGTCCCCGAAACGAAAGGACGCGCACCGCAGCGCTATCCGGAACAGACGGCCTGGCTGGCCAGCGGGCCCGGCAGTCCGGCACCCGATCGATCGGACGGCCACTTTTTCTCGCGCGGTTTGGTGTCCGGTGTCCGGCGTGGCGACTTGACTCGTGCCGTCCTGCGCCCACACGCTACACGCCTGGAGTCCACACGCTACGCAACCACCGGCGTCTAGCTCGTCGCGTGCCGACTGCCGAGGCGTGGGGCGCGTCTCCGGGTCCAGCACGGGGGGACCCCCGGGCCCCGGTCCGTGCGCTCGCTCGGCTTTATCTATCGCTAGGTTTTCCTACGTTGCTGGGGTGCTGTGGATCACATGAGCATCTCTATCCGTAGAGCGGGGTCCGGGCGGGCGGCCCACGCTCCGTCCGGATAAGACGAGCGCGGATACTCCACCGATCGTGTTATCTGAAACAGTATTACCAAACTGACTGAAACAAACAGAAAAGACACTCTGCAATCGAAGGAAAAGTGATGGCATGCCGCCATTGTTTTCATTTTTCTTTTCATTTGTGTGTACAGTAAACAGAGCACTTGAAAAGCCCTTGACTTTCGTGAACGATCTCGTACGGCAGCCAGGGAGAGCACACTAAGGGACATTTTTTTCCTAAAGAAAAGACACTAAAAGGACCAGATAATTGAGTTGAAGCACTTGGGTGCAAGTGTTTTTTTTTTTGGAAAAAAAAGTTTCATCTCAAGGGAATCAAACCAATTCCTAGTTTATAGAGGAATAAAGCTCCAAATTGGAAGAAAAGTTTCCGGTCATCTTTAGCCTAAAACTCTGGCATAGCATAATACTAATGCTACCGTTATAAGATGATGTGGAGGAGATTCGCGCACATTGATATATGATTCACAGTGTTGTGGAAGTGTGGCATGTGATAGGTGGTAGTGTGCGCGTACAAAGTTGGTAGTGTGCGCGCACAAAGTTGTCAAGTGTATTATGTACCTAGCGATGATCCATCCACCAAATGTATGTGGAGAATTGGTCAAAAGCATGCGTGTGGTAGTGGCAATAATATTATGCCAAGATAGGATGCTGACAATACGAGAGGCGTGTGTTCGTAGTCAAGCCGAGTGATGGACCAGATAGTGTGGACGTGGTGGGGATTAGGGTTAGTGACAAGAAAAGGATACCAAGATCGATCTTATCCACAACATCAAGCTCCTTATCATGCAAAATATAAAGATCCATGTTGTTGCACCCTTTCAAGAACATGATTTCATCCCCCTTCTAAATCATGTATTTTTTCCTTGTAAGATAGAAATGATTTAGCTCTGCGAAATTTTTTGTATGATTGTGAAATTCCCAAGTCCCCAAAAGAACCCTCAATGGTATAGAATTCTGATTTCTTTCATGCAATGCAATGTGGGGGCATACATTAACAATCAAGGAATGGGTATAATATTTGTTATTACATACAGACCTAGGCAATTTTGAGGAAAAAATCAAGGAATTTGTTGGGCACATATTAACAAAAGACTAAAAAAAAACTAAGACATTGGTATTACATACATACCTAGGCAATTCTGAGAAGAAAAAAAAAATCAATACTTCTGAACCTCATCTCCTGCATTCCTTTTTAACAGAAGGGCTTTTTTTAGCGTCCTAATAAACTAATGCATCTGGTTTTTTAGGTTTTCAGATACCCATGGGCCATGGCATTTCATTCGGGCATTTCAGATCGAGACGTCGATCGCCTTCAGGTAGTCAGGATGTTATAGTCTTTGCATGGATGGTTTATATTCTTTCAAGGACGAACTAGTTGGTACAACTGGCCTCGCCTTTTCGGTATATTATCCTATAGCACAAGACTTGAAGCAAAATAAATATACTAAATAAATAAAAAGGTTCCCATGCATATGCCTATTCCCAATTCCCAAATAGTGTAGTACTCTCAAGCAGATGGATGCATGGATGGATGGATGGAGCGATCGATGGGGAGATGATTCTCGCAAGATAACCAACCCCCCGCGCAGGGCCGTCCCCTCGTTAGAGCAACTCCAATAGAGCCCATAAACAGGTCCATATTCTAATTCTAGAGGCTTGAGCAAAAAAAAAAAAAATACTCCAGTGGAGCTTCTATTTGGACTCTTATTTTAGGAGACCTTCTAAATTTTAGTTTCAGGTCCCCCAGAATTGGGAGGATCCTATCCCCTCCCCCAGTATAGGGTCTTGGGCTGGAGTTGGAGTCAATTTTAGACCTCTACTTTTTACAGGTCAGCATGCAAATGAAAAAAATAGGAAACCAATTTGCATGTTAGGCTGGAGTTGCTCTTAGTAGTACCGCCGTTATTCCGCCGGCCGGGAGTCGATCGATCTTTGCATTGCAACAACTTGGTGATGCACTTGTCTTTAGCCCTGCTAATGGTTTGGGTTGAAATGAGTTTTTTGGGTTGGGTTCTCGTATGGATTGATTTATTTAATGGATTGGAATGGATTGATTTACTTAATGGATTGGGTTGGGTTGGGTTTAACGAAAAATTGGGTTGGATGGATTGAGATTTTGATTTTTTTAAGATTTGAACGCAAACTTTTATTTCTAGGGTCCGGCTTCGATGTGGGGTCCACGTGCAAATTTTGATGTGCTAACTGGCACAGATTATCTTCATGACATTTTGAAACGTATTTAAAAATTTCAGTCAATTTCGATAAAATTTTAAGATGTGAACGTGACCTTTTATTTCTAGGGTCCGACTTCGATGTGGGCCCACATACAAATCTTGATGTGCTAACCGGCATAGATAATCTTCATGACATTTTGAGATGTATTTAAAAATTTTAGTCAATTTTGATAAATTTTTAAAGTGTGAACGCGAGCTTTTATTTCTAGGGTCTAGCTTCGATGTGGGGTTCACGTGCAAATCTTGATATGCTAGGCTGGCGCAGATTATCTTTATGACATTTTGAGATGTATTTAAAAATTTCAGTCCATTTCGATAAATTTTTAAGGTGTGAACACGAGCTTTTTAGTTTTAGGGTCCGGCCGACGTAGGATCTATGGGTTTTTTAACAAACCCATGGGTTTAGTTAGTTTATGGATTGAGTGGGTTGGGTTGAAACTATAAGAAATTGAAGTGAAGTGGATTGAAAAAGGAAGACAATTTTTTATGGATTGGATTGGATGAAGGGTGGATTCTAACCCCATTAGCAGGGTGACTTTATCTTCTCGTTGGGCCACAAGCTAGCTAGCTAGTAGGCCCCATTATATTGGCAACCTTTGGCGAAAGCAAAGGCGCATGTGCATGCACGCGATCGATCGAAGTCGCGAGCGCGCGGCAAAACTCGAATATGTGCGAGAAGGCGAGGAGCTAGCTAGCTACTGTAGCTGCTAGGCAACCGACGCGACGGGCCGGGCGCCGTACGTCGCGGTCGCGCACCAGAGAGTGGCGGCTAGTGCAGACGATGCATGCATACAGTACATGGATTGTGGGTTCCTCAGCATCGTCGCATCGCATGCATGGTACAGTACTTGAACCCCCACCCCCCCTCCTTTTTTTTTTTTTTCGCCCCGGTGGCCCGTGTGGATGGATGGATGAATGGATAACAAAAGCAAGCAAGCAAGCAAAGCGATCGAGCAAGCGACGGACGCATACATGAGCTGCAGCTTGGGATGGGGCGCCATCGATCGGCGTCGCCGTCGCCTCACCCCAATCTTGTCGTCGGCGCGAGGGCGACGGCGACCTGACGTTGGGGCAGCGCGGTCGAGCCGGCCCATCCCGGGCGGGGGGGGTGGGCGGGTGGTGGATGGATTGTTCGGTCGGTCGCCGTGGACGGCGTAGCGCCACGGGAAATTAACACGCAGGAGGACAAGCCGCCGGGGCCCGGGCGTGCGTGTGGACGGACGGTGCACATGACATGCATCTCTCGATGGGTGGTGAAGCGATGATGAAAGCGATGGGGGGGAGAGGGAGAGAGAGAGGACGAACGGGACCGTGCGTGTTGGCTTCTAGCGTAGTATTATCGATCGTGTACGGGTGGCGTGGAGGGGATGTGATCTGCCACGTCGCCCGCGATCGTGACTCGCGCCGTGGATCAGGACATTGCTACAGTTGTTCAAGAGAGTACTAGTGCTAGCATCACGTGTGTGGGCCCGCCTGTTCGTTTGGGTCCCGCACCTACGCGAACATGCACGCACCTCTCTCTCTCTGCTGCTTCGTCGAGAAAATAAAGAGCCAGGTTGTTTGTGCCGGCCGCCTGTAGGGTCAAGATGACACGAACTCACAGGCAGCACTCTAGTATGTGTGAGCTACCCATCGAGTTCTCTCGTCTCGATTCAGTTTCGTGTTGCCACTGGATCGGAGGACTGGAGACTGGACCCACTATATAATGCCTCGGCGCTGCGCCTGTGCATCAGTGCACGACACTCATCATGCCCTGACGCTGGAGTGCACATGGCGGCAACGGCAACGCGCGCGCGCTCCAATTCCAGTCTAGTATACACTTGTGGCTACACACTCTACTACTGCACTCTATGACGTCATTAGGCTTCCTACACTGGCCGCAGCGGGAATCTCGCCACGTTCATGAACGCCGCAGGCAGGGCAATGAGGCAAGGCAGGCAGCACATGCACGTGACGGCGAGCGCCGAGCTGAGGCCACGGACAAGGAGCGCACCTCACACTCCCGCCCGCCCGCGCACGCACGAGACGACGCAGTTCCCCGTCGCCGTCTCGGTCCCCGCCGGTCGGTGTGCCCAGTTGCCCACCACCCCCAGGCCGCGCGGCCCGCGCCCGCTGCACGTCGGCACCGATCGACGGACCACGCCACAGGCGCGCCGGCGGTCCAGCGTCGGGATACCTCCGCCGCCCGCGTCACTCGTGGCCCCCGGCTAGTAGCACCTAGTATGGCGCCCGCTGACGCCGACCGCCTTTCCCGCCGGCGGCGTCCCGGCGACGGCTGCGCGCCTGCATGCGGTCTTGTGTCATGCATCGTCAGCAGTGGGGCCGCGCAACTATAGCGTTGCTCGCTGTGGCCGGCGAGTCGCGGGCGACCCAGCGAGTGCGATGTGCCATGGCTTTCCGGATCACACACAACAATGCATGGTGCCCGGGTTTCCGCTGCTGTGATTGATGGGTCGACCAGCTCTTTGTTTTAGATCATGCATTGCGCGCATTGAGTAGTATATATGCGCTAGTGGTCACAAATCACAAAGACAAACAAGAGCTTCACAAAGACAAAGAGGAGCCAGCTTGGTCTCCATCTTATATCTCCTTTTTTTTTTCTTTTCACTACTACTTTGTTTATAATAAAAAAACAAAAAAGAAATCCATGTGTTGTTGTGTGCTAAACTTAAAGACGTGCACGTAGTATACATATGCTGCTCTAGAAAAACAGACGTGTATGGCCATTGCGGCATGACCGCATGATCGTGACAAGTGAGTTGCAGCCGCAAAAATTCTGATACGAATATATTTAGTTTTGCTTTCGGTGTCGTAGTGTCGTACATGTACAGTTTATGGAAGAAAATCTGGGCACGTACTAATAAAGAAACCGTGATTGATGAGATAAACCGGTGCATGTGGGGCTTTGGATTGGATTAGGGTTCTAAATTATTCCGACCACGTCTTGGCGGCTAAGCAAGCAGCAAGCTGACATGCATCACGGCCCTATGCGCGACGTACTCCTGTAAATAAACAAACGGAAACGACGTGCACCTAGCTAGTGGCCAAGTTGCGAAATAATGGAATAATAATAATATAGATCCATCGATCGCCTTGGAGGGCTTGGACGGACTCACAACAGACGTGGTCCTGTGTCATCTCGTAATCTCGTATGCCGCTAGCTGTTCATCGCCACTACTACTGCACAGTGAGTCCGCGCAAGTCGTCGTCTTCTATCGATCACTCTCGGGATGGCAAAGAAAGAGCGCCATGTCATGCTCCACTACGTACAGGTAGTACACTGCTAGGCAGTAGGCATAGCACACAACAACACAAGCTGAAAGCAGGCCTCGTCGGTATACGCCGGCGTCCCTCCAATAAAATACATGGGCTAGTGGAGATGGAGGAGTGACCGACCGAGACCGTGACCATGCGTCTCCGTGCGCGCGTGCGTGCCAACTAACCGGAGACCGGATCGGCAGCTGGGATTCGTCAGGCTCAAGGGTCATGGTATTCCAAACAAACGTGTGCCATGCATTTCCACGTTTCATCAACTCAATCGTCGAGCAAGCCTACTTGCGTGTGTGGGCAACGCGTGACGATGTGGGTGGAGCTAGCACGCAGCTGGATATGTTGACGATCTGGCTCTCCGTACTCACCTATACTCTTTGTTTTATATATATATATATATATATACGACGCTAGATAAGCTTTGTAGTCAGTCTATCTATCCGGCCTTATCTTTGCAAAGACAATTTGGCATATCGTCGTCGTCGCCTGAACCCCACTGATATACCTCCTCCCTCTTTTTTAATTGTCACTTGCACTTCCCAAGAAATAAATACCAGCAATTTTAATAAATACTAAATACTATTGATTAGTATCATAATAAGTATCATCGAAAATATCTTTCGATCTAGTTTTTTAACAAATTTATTTAGAGACATAAATATTACACACATTTTCTATAATCGAGTCAAACTTGTGACACGAAAACCTATGACGATAGTTAAAAAGGGATAGAGAGAGTATCACACAAGCATCTTCTGTTGACCTAGCCTAGCTAAGAAAGAGCAGCTTTAATTTCACACAAGGCTTTGGCAGAAATACTACTCCATATGCTATACTCCCTCCGTATAGGAAAAGAATGTGGTTAAACATTAGGAACATAAATTATAAATAACTTTTAAGTTGTTGAATTTAAAAACATAAAAACCATATGAATAAATTTGTCTTGAAAAATACTTTAATAAAAGTATAAATATATCACTTCAAAGTTATATTTTGAAGACCAAACGCTCCCGTCTCTCCGCACCGCAGCCCCTGTTCGTGACATTTCTCCTGCCGCCAGCTTGCCAGCTTAGCTTCCACGACATTCCGGATCAGGCAGGTACTGACAATGAAGCAACCAGCACGTCGAATTAATTCAGTGATGAATATCTAATCTAGTTCAGCAGCGGAAATTCAGAAAGATGTAACAGCTAGGTGAAGAAATGTATAACAATCATCTCTGAAAGTTGTAACTACCACTTCCGACTCTGAATTTTTAACTCATTATTGACTATATAACAAGTTAACAGTCATCTCTGAAAGTTGTAACTACCACTTGCTAACTCCCGAGAGGCAATTCTGAATTTCTCAGCAAAGAACGAGACATTGGTGGATGCATTTCATGCGCGCGCGCGTCCCTGTCACCCGCCCAATCACGCGATCGAGCCAGGCACAAAAGCCGTCGACGTGGCGCAACACGAGAGGCGACGGAGGAAGCCTCTGCTCTACACCTACTAATCTCCTCCTTCTAGAGGCGGGCCAGAGATCCGGGCGGCCTCCAGCTGCAGCTGGACGGAAAGGCACTAGCGGCGGGCGCCGCCCCTGCTCATGGATTAGGACAAGAGGGGCACCAAGAATCCCCCGGATTTGCCCGCCCTCACGAAAGAAAACCCCTGCCGCCTGCCCGCGCGCGATCGTGCATTATCTTCTTCAACACGGCGCCGGGCGCGGCCGTACGGCGGCGGCTCGTGCTATGCTAGTGGCGAGACCTTTCTCTCCAGTCTCCGTGTTGGATGCCGATCATGTTCGGCACGTCGGTCTTGTCACATATAAATGCGCCCAGTGAGTTTCGTTGGGGCCGGAGAGAACCAACCAGCAAATGGCACGATGGCGGGACATTTCTAAGCTCGCTTCTTGATGCCTGCAACTTCAATAGAGGAGACTAGGAGTTTATGATTGCTGTGCTTGATCCTGGTAGCGCTCTCATCATGCCTGATCGTGCCGGTAGTATCATCTTGCAGAACCTTAGTTGCTTCACATGGAAAGCCAGACCACACCAGCTTGCGAAACCTGTGCAGGAGCTGGAAAATAATTTGGGTCATGATGGGGGAGGGAAAATACAGTACAGTATACTTAACCAAAAAAAAACCCCAATGATACTATTAGATGTTTATATGGATCAAGTTGCCAGGTTTCATGCGTAATGATCACATTCATCATTTAGATGTGATCAACTCTGATTTTCTGGATGTGACC
Source organism: Chrysopogon serrulatus (assembly GCA_015844335.1). Classification (NCBI taxonomy): domain Eukaryota; kingdom Viridiplantae; phylum Streptophyta; class Magnoliopsida; order Poales; family Poaceae; genus Chrysopogon; species Chrysopogon serrulatus. The sequence goes on along the minus strand of JADLZL010004426.1, from coordinate 88,267 downwards.
ACCATCAGTTTATCTCAAAGTTATGGTAGCACTGGGAAACTAACCATAAGAAAGACAACTAAACGACAATTAATTTTTATTTCTTTTTACAGAACCACGTAAATTGTTACAGCTCACATAAGACCAATGCCACTTTATCCTGCCGGTGTTCACGTTCAACTGGACTCAGCTCAAAAAAAGGGAGAAAAAAAAAGCATCCCTGCAAAAATCCCTTAAATCAACTCTCTTACTATACTAGTACATTCTTATTTTAAGAAAGCAACTAGAAAAGACCACCGATATTTGTTGGATGGACAGAACATTGTCTTCAATTCGCCTCGACAGCATTACACCAGCTATCCTTGCTAGTTGCTACTTCCGTGATCACAAGCAGCTCATCCATCACACAGCACAACATCAACTCCACTTGGTTCAGTCCCATCTGAAATCAGCACCTCTGTATTCATCCTATGCTCTCACAGTTCACCAGATTCACCATTAATCCTCAATTAGCCTGTTGTTCAGCTGACTCTCGAACCGGAGCCAAGACTCAGCTCGCATCTCTGTGTTCATCATATCACTCTCTGGTGCGGGATAGTAGTCCTCCCGTAACTGCATGTCCCTCAAATTTGGCACCTTCAAGAAGAAGGTCAAGAAATGCTCATGTGTGGTGCCATGGACGAAGAGCTTCCTGAGTCCAACGCAGCCCTGGAGCAGTCCCGCAGCAGGCAGTGAAAGGCTACGCTGGTTCACTTCCTTGTCTTGGGGAGGCCAATAATCCAGCTCATACAAAGTCACTAGTGAATCTATACCTTGCAAATAAAACCGCTCCCACAGAGAGAGATCCATCTGACCTGCTGGTGCAGTAAGAGCATAACCAACTGCCTCACTCAGATCCAATTTCATCTTGGACAGTACTGGGAAGCCTACAAGATCACTCAGGCCAAAATATGGGCCAGGGCGTGCACGGCAATCTCCCTCCACTTTAATTGAGATCTCCTCTAGAACAGGGCAGCAATCAAGCCCAGCAGAGATGAGTGGGGAGAGTACCTCACCAGCAGGGAACCAGAGGGAGAGTGAGCGTAGCATGTCCCAGCCGACTAGATCATCCAATTCCATGTACCTACATTTCTTCGATGCAGACTCATATGACACTTCACCGAGATCATCCTCTTCATGATCGCATCCAGATCCGGTTGTGCCGTTGGCCACACACTCAGGCTGTTCAACTTCCTTCCAGACACAACTGATCTCAAGACTCTCAATGCGATCACGGATCGGACTTAGAGCACTGAGGCATGCTGCTGTGTCCAGAAGCCGGCAGTGCAAGATACTGATTTCTTTGATCGTGGGCCGAAGCGCCGTTGCTAGCCTCCTGATCCCAGCTGATGTGACAAGATCACAGCCATGGATGGCGAACTTAGCAAGCCTCCCGCACCCACGACCTATGGCAGCAAGACTGGCGTCAGTGAGATCCAAACAGCCCTTGATGCATAGGGACTCCAGCGAACCGCACACAGCAACACCGTCGAGATGCAGCCAAGATGCCTTGCACAACCCCTGGAAGCCCCCAGCGTCAAGCACCTTATCCGTGGGCATCTGCGGGCAAGCGCCTCCATCGCCGGCGCTGTCTCCAGCACATTATGCCGCAGGTCAAGCGTGAAGTCCTCCAGCGCCGGTAGTGCGGCGAAGAAGGAGACGAGCCCTGCGACGGTGATTGCCGCGTCCTCCCGTTGGCCGGTAGCCCCGGCTCAGAAGGTTCCCGGAGCTGCAGGATCGCCAGCTTGGGGCAGCTGGTGGCGATGGTGAGAAGCGTGTCGTCGCTGACGAAGTCAACGTAGCGGGGGTTGAACACACAGGGTGCGACGAGCTTGCGGAGATTGGGGCAGAATTCCGCGATGCCCCTCAGCTCGGCGGCGTGGAACCCGTCCGTGGCGCCGGCGAGGCCGAGGTCGAGCTCGGTGAGCGCTGCGGCGGCCGCCGGGTGCGCCGCAAGCGCCGGCTCGATGTCCTCCGTCCAGCAGTAGAACTCGGAGAGGTCGAGCGCCCTGAGCGCGGGGCAGTTCCCCAGGAGCGGCTCGAGATCCGCGCCGGCGTCGAGGCCGGGCGGGCGCTGGTGCCAGCGCACGAGCTTGACACTGCGGAGGCGGCGCCTCCAGTACGGGGTGAGGCAGGCGAGCGTGGTGGGGTCGCGGCAGTAGACGGCGAGCGAGGACACGGCGGGGAAGCAGTAGGCGAGGCGCTGCGCGATGAGGGCGTTCTGCTCCGCGACCTGCTCCTCCGTGACGGACGGCGCGACGGCGTCGGCGGACGGCACCGCGGAGGAGAGGAACGGGGCGCCCCACGGCGAGACCATCGAGAGGTCGAGGCGGTCCAGCGCCGGGAAGCAGAAGGAGGGCGCGAGGAGGAAGAAGTCCTGCGACCGCGGGTTCCCGCGCAGCGAGAGTGCGGCGCGCGTGGCCCGCTCCGCCGCGAGGAGCCGGTGGCACGCCAGCGACGCGCGGTGCCGCGACCGCGCGTCGGTCAGGAAGCCCAGGATGTGGAGCAGCAGCGGCTCCGGCAGGTCCAGGATGGGGGAGCCCGCCGGGGGCTTCCTCAGCCATGAGATGCGATGCGACGCGGCGATGGGGGTGCGGTGGGACGGGATGTGGGATGCGCCGCCGCCGCGTCCGGCAAAGTCGTCGAGCCCTTTTCCCTTCCTTTCCCTTGCGCGGGCGGGGGGCAGTTGGGGAGGGAGGAGGAGAGGAGAGGAGAGGGGGATGTGGGTGAAGGGAGGCGGGCGGGCGGGCGGAGTGGGGTGGGGACGAGAGACACGGGAAGCTGCACAGCGAAGTGATATACTAGTCGACAGCTCTGTCTCTTTTTCCTTTTTATTTTTGTCTCTATAATAATTATCTTATCCTATCCGGATCGACAATAGGAGTAATTTTTTTTTGTTTTTGGAAATATAAATCATTTCCCCTCTTTCTCCTTCCGTCCCCCCCCCTCCGGCTCTGCTCTGCCTGCGTATGAGAGCGCTGCCTCGCGCTCGCGTAGGCGAGCCCGTGCGCTGGTTGGCCTCGCGCGCGCGCCGCGGCGGGCGATGGGGTCGAGGGCGGCGGGCGGCAGAAGGGATCCCGCCGAGAACCCGGCGGTGGGGAGGCTGCGGGAGCTCTTCACAGGCGACGCGGCAGGTGAGGGTGATCGTGATTCGTCTCTCTCGCTCGTTGCTGGTTGGTTGTTGCGGGTTTGGGGAGATGGATTCGGAGGAGTGGTCGCTAGCGTTTGGTTTGGTTGCCTGTAGTGTACGAGGGGTGGGTGTGCATATCGTGCCGACGTACGTCCGTGCGTGCTTTCCTGATCGGTGGAGTGGGGTTTCTCGTTGGAGCTTGAGTGAACAAATCAATGATGTAACAATGGCGACGAATCACAAGCGGACAAACGGTGGTGTGGTTGAGCTGTTGGGGACGCTCCAGTGCTGCTGCAGAGGCATTGCTGCAGCAAATTCCAGCTGTGAGTTAGAGTGAAATGGAGGAGCTGAACCTCAACTTATCTCAGTTGAAGTTGAAGCACAGTAATTGGTTGGTGACGAACAAAATAAAAACCACAGTTGGGTGCGCTTGAAGATGCTGTCTGTATTTATTTATAAAGGTAAATGTTGTATTCTGAAAAACTGAAACAATCGCTGCATTGCTGATAAAGCAGCGAATGATATACCTGTAGAGCAATGGTCGCCATTGTGATGAGTAGGCCACACAGTTGCAGTCTCAAATTAGGTTGCCAGAAGATAAAGTCACCGGCCAGACGCATCATAGGGTCTACTTGTTAAGTTCCAGTTCAACTTTGTACCTTGTATTTATCATGCATGTGATGAGTTTGCTGATTCTGAATTGCCTATCTAAATTATTGTTCATCAGATGGGTGGGAGAAGTCCTGGGAGTTTGGTGTGACCCCGTGGGATTTGGGAAAGCCAACACCTGTCATCGAACATCTTGTTAGATCAGGAACACTCCCAAAAGGGAGAGCTTTGGTTCCTGGGTGTGGAATGGTAAATTATTTCATTCTCTGTCAGATGGTTCCACCAGATACTATTGTTTTCCTCCTAGTTTATCCCCAGTAACCAAGCCCGCGACTATAAAATCTGACTTACTTTCACCCGGGCTTAGGACACCAGTTGTAGAATGTGCCTAGTTTTCTCCATATATCCTTTGTAGTCATTGAGAGCTGATGTGATGTGCCTTGACAACCCAACTTGACATAATACAAGACATTAGCAATATCAACCTTTTGATTGAGGACTGTATGTGTGATAGTGTACTGTACTACAGACCATTTTACAACCTAAAAGGGCATGATGATACTATCAGCAGGAAGCCACTTTCCTGGCATTATAAAAAGAAACTAGAACTTAGATTTTAGCTTATTTTCCCATATTGAGTCGCTTCTGTGTAACAGGGATATGATGTGGTCGCTCTGGCAAGCCCTGAACGTTTTGTTGTTGGCTTGGATATTTCTGATTTGGCTGTAAAGAAGGCTAAGCAGGTATGCCAGTAGCTAAGCAAGATGTTGATTATCGTATCAGTTAGGGAAGCTATCTTAAGAACTGGCCTGCTTGATATCTTAATTGATAAGAACATCCCCTTCCAACCTGCCAAAAAAAGAACTTCTGAAATTGTAATTTTTTATCAATATTGATTGTATGGTCTTGATTGAACTCACTTTACAGATAATTGGTGTTTAGCCTGTTTGCAAATAAAATATATATTATTCTAACCATCACAGCTGGAATACAGCTTTTGTACTATAACTTTTTTTTTCTATAAAAACTGTCTTCTGATTTTAGGATAATTGTATCTGATTGTCTTCTCCATTGGTGTACAGTGGTCATCCTCTTTGCCCAATGCAGATTATTTTACTTTTCTGGCTGAAGATTTCTTCAAGTGGATACCGAGCAAACAATTCGATCTTATATTTGATTACACGTAGGTGTCACACATATTATCAGTTTATTATATTAATGGCTGCTCAAATTGTATGTGTCGATGTGTGCAGGTTCTTTTTGTGCCCTTGACCCGAGCTTGAGGGTGGCTTGGGCAGAGACAGTTAACCGGCTTCTAAAACCAGATGGAGAGCTTCTTACCTTGATTTATCTGGTGAGGATCTAATATTAATCTGTGTGTTTTTTGCATGAACCTCCCGCTCCCACTCATTGTACAAATCATGTGATGCTCTTTCTTCAAACTGAACTTTAAAGTTTCAATTATCTCATTTACTCGTAATTACCTACCGTCCTATCCTAATATTATATGTATTCTAATCCTAGAAGGTTGTGTTGTTAGCTCTTTCCATGTTTGAGGGATTACAATATGATGTACTCCACTGGAAGTTATGTTCTAAAGGTAATGAAATATGGGGAATGTTGTAGAATCTGTATTGATGGGCCATGAGGAAAGTGAGAGAAGTGGGTGCATTGTTGATAAATTGGTATAAATCAGATTCAGATCAGGGATTTTGCTTACTCAGTCTGACCTTAGTGCTTGACAGTTCAGAAGTACCCAAAATCAGCCAGACACCTATGTATTCTCCATTTTTTTGTCTAATTCTCATGTGCCTGTGTGTTTCAGGGCTTTCAGAGTGAGATGGCCCTGAAAGTAATGAATGAACATGTTGTATTTTGTGAGCATCAGCTCAACTGATTGGCATTGGACAAAGACATGATAAAAATTATAATACCTCCTGTTTCAATGTGTTTTGTCGATTTGGTGTCATTACTCTAATAGGGAAGACAAAGCAGAAACATGGAAAAGTTGAATACTAGTACAGCAGTACAGCACCAAAATTAATCTGTATGCATGGTTGATATCATTAGCTTCTTGAATGGTATTCCATTGCATTGCTCACCATGATGGGAAGTTCTTACACAGCTTCATATTGTATTACAGATAAGTGATCAAGAGGGAGGACCACCTTACAATAATACAGTTGCTGAGTAAGAATATCCATCCCCTTTGCCATCATGTAATAATTTATTTACAGTTAAAAACCTTTGTATTATTCTCGGTAACATGACTGCTTTATTTTTGACAAAAAAAAGGAACTACCAGTTTCTGTATAGTTAAACAAAAATTGTAACATTATTATTTACTGTTGTGCTTATAACTGTCCTTTCTGAAACATCAGTTATCAGAAGGTACTGGAACCGCTGGGTTTCAAGGCCATTCTTATGGAAGACAATGAGCTAGCCATTAAACCACGGAAGGTACACATCGTTTTCTCATTATGTCTTATATAGTACAAAGACACTTCATGTTGCCCACAGTTTTTCTGTCGTCGTGGCTTGGCCACACTATCACATTCTTAATGCACGAGCGCTGATCAGCTACTCAACCTATGATCACTTAATTTATTACCTAATTATTTAAACCATTTGTAGGGCTGTGAAAAAAATTGGGAGGTGGAAGAGATGCACACACCAATCATCTCTGTGAGAGAAAGCAGTGGTATTTTCCTAATAAACAAACAAAGAAAAGGAGAATAGACCATGTCGCTGCCTCAATTATCGGATGCTTTGGTGCTCCTGCTCTTGCACCTTCGAACTTCCAATGAGATGCTATCTTCAATTGGGGATATGCATAGAGATCTCGGTTGCCTAGAGGTGTCGCCTTTAGTGGTTAGCTGTACCACTACGTTCTCTTTGGCCCGTTTGGATCCTTAAAACTGAGTTCATTTTAATAATCATAATTTAGACACAAATTGTTTGTCTTTAATTACCGAATTGTGAATTCTGTTTGATCAACTTCTTACATTTTTTAGAACTACATCAGAGTTTTAAACTTGCTTTTGTGCCTTATGAGACTTCCTGAAACATGTATGCATGTCGCCCAAGCCCAAGAAGCATGACTACAGAAATGCAGTTCGTAGCACTTCGAAAATGAAAAGGAATGAAAGGGTAAGGATATGCGAGCTGAACATGGACCTTAACTACCTTATGAGTTTCAGGGAAAAAAAACTTAGGGGTTTAGTGCACTTGTGAGTTGGTGTTTGGGGGTGTTGTACTCTTTTTTTTTTTCTTTTTTACTGTGTACGCAGGCTGCTTATATTCGAGTAAAAGAAAGAACTAAGCTCCATGGCCTTATGTTCAGGTGTTCTGAACAAGTTCCCGTTCCAAGCGTGTCAACATTGACTCTCGGTTATTTAGACCACTTCGAGGCCACTGTTTGAATTTTGGTCAAGTTGGAGTTCCAATTTTTTTCAATACAAAACTAGCGTTTCATGTACTCCTATCCACTTTTGCACCCGATTGTTCCTTTTTCTTTTTTTCTTTGGTAACAGAAGAAGCGATTGTCTAATTGGCATGTAGGCCGAAAGCGAACCGGACCGATTCGGACTCTTGCCATCCAATCGGACCCAATACAGCATTCGAGCTCGGATCGAACACGGACACCGGCCCATAAAGGCCCGTGTAACCCAACCCCCTCTACAAGTTCCAGACTTCCAGCGCAGCCGCACGGCAAAGCTCCGATTCTTCTTTTAGCGCAAGAAAGAAAAAGAAAAGGAGGGTAGAGAAATCGAAGCGTGAGAGGAAAACGCCTCACTCCAACTCGATCCATCAGCCTCGCCGCAGCACAGACACACGACACCGGCGGCGCCATGGCCATGAAGGTGGACATGTCCGCGCTCGAGACCAACTTCGGCAACCTGACCTTCTCCGCCGCCGACGACACGTACTTCTCCGCCGAGGCCCCCGACGTGCCGTCCATGGTGCTCCCCACCTGCGACGACGTGAGCACTCCGTTCCCCCATCCCCTCTCCTCCCCTACCTTTGATCTCCTCCGTGAAGGGGGTCCGCGATCTGCCAGATTCCTTTGTTCTCAACCTTGGTTTCCCTCTTGTCTCCCGCGCAGTTCGACGGCTTCCAGGCGGACACCAAGGCCATGGTGAAGAATAAGAAGGGGACGACCACGCTCGCCTTCATCTTCGACAAGGGCGTCATCGTCGCCGCTGATTCCAGGGCCAGCATGGGCGGTTATATCTGTGAGTACCTTGCCTTCTTCTCAGACTTGGTGTTTAGGACCGGCTAGGGTTTTCCGTCGGGTTGAATCTGTAGGCAAGTTTAGATCTTTGTGCGGAATTTGGATGTTTTGACAGCCGGTTAGCGATGCTGTTAGAGATGCGTTGCTTTTGGTCTGTGGGATGGGGAAAAGAAGTGATTTTTATGTGAGATTTGTGGTATCCGCTGGTGTAGGAAGGATGTTTTCGTATCCCGTGTGATTCACTGTGGTGCTTATGGCTATAATCTCAAATAAAAACACAGTAGGGTCACAGTAGGGTGTTCAGGACTGCTGCTTGGGCTCTAACAGAGGATGAACATGACGTGTTTTAAGCATCCAAGAGGGCTCTTCAGAAATGCTGATTATGTGCTGCCACTTTTTAGTAGTAGGAATAGAAGTACTCAATGTAATCTTGTTTATAGAATGGTGAGGATTATTTTGATTATAACAGTGAGTGAATCAAGATAATGTAGAGATGAACTGTTGTGTGTGTGTGTGTGTGGAAAATCGGTTACTTTATTATCGGGTTCAAGTATGTTTCTCTTATGCCCTAGGTGTGTGATAGATTAAATGCAATTGTTAAGATCCAACTTTTACCAATTGTTTGCTGAAAGACAATAGAGTAGTTAAGAAAATTTGTACTGCTGTTCATTTGTGACATAAGATTGTATACTGTTTCATATGATCTCACATTTCTTTTTTATTATGCAGCCTCACAAACCGTGAGGAAAATTATTGAAATAAATCCTTACATGCTGGGGACAATGGCCGGAGGCGCTGCTGATTGCCAATTCTGGCATAGGACCCTAGGAAACAAGGTCAGAAGTCAGTTTCCTTATAATTATTGTTTCACACATCACACCTTCGCTGTGTGAGGCTAACTAGGTTCTCCTATTCAGTGTCGCCTCCATGAGCTTTCAAACAAGCGAAGGATCTCTATTGCTGGTGCTTCCAAACTGTTGGCTAACATCCTTTATTCATATCGCGGGATGGGACTGTCGATTGGTACAATGATTGCTGGATGGGATGAGAAGGTGACTTTTTTGTTTTGGTCACGCCTTCAGTTTCTCTAAGTTGCATGATATATGCATAATGACTTATTTTTTTTCTCTTCTCTTGATCTAGGGTCCTGGCTTGTACTATGTTGACAGTGAGGGTGCAAGGCTCATGGGGAACAGGTTCTCTGTTGGCTCTGGTTCCCTCTATGCTTATGGTATCTTGGATGACGGGTAGGTTCTTTTTAACATTTGGTCTGATGATGTGTTGCTGTGTTATCCTCTTATTAAGTTTGAGTTGAACAATTCGCTTGCCTCCACTTTTCAGTTACCGCTTCAACATGTCAGTTGAGGAAGCTGCCGAATTAGCGCGCCGGGCTATTTATGGGGCAACATTCCGTGATGCAGCAAGTGGTGGTTGCGTTAGTGGTAAGTCTACTTTGTGATGTTTATTTCTGTTTTGTTGTGTTATTTATCATGTCACCTTAATTAATCTGGCTACTGGTATTAGATATATCTATTCTGCTATTTTACCAGTAACAAAAACAAACATTCTTAAGAATACGAATGCAGTACCAAGACATCCTTTTTTGATATTACTGCTTGGGATCTTATGTTGCAACTACAATATTGAATTAGTTCTGAATTTGGTTATGCTGTATCTATCACATTGTTATGTTTTCTAGTTATGATTTGAACATGTTTACTTGTCTTGCTCGGGTTCAGTTGTCTAGAAGCTTTAGTTTCCTTTGTATTTCTGTTGTGCTATAAGCACCCTTTTTTTCGAACTGGTAAGCTGGTAATTATTTCAGTTCTAGTAGAAACAATCATTTGTAACTGTTAGCTAACCTTTAGTTGACTTGGTGCTATCTTGCTGCTTTTGTGCTCAGTACCCCCTATCTATAGCATTGCCTGTTGACTGTGCTAGTGTCATATTAATTGCTCAGTGTTTTTCATCAAATCAAATCCATTGTGATGTTTGTAAACCCGGGTGGGCTTTGGCTGACACATTGCTCGTTTGAATTGCAGTTTATCACGTTGGCCCTGATGGTTGGACGAAGCTTTCTGGGGATGATGTCGGGGAGCTGCACTACCACTACTACCCGGTTCAGAAAACTGTGGTTGAGCAGGAAATGACGGACGCGCCTTCTGCCTCTGCTTAAACATGTCGTTGAGAACAAACCCTGAGTGGAGAGGCGCATGTATCCATGAACCATGAATTGTAGAAGCGCCATGTTTATGAACGAAACTTGGACATGTTTGTCTCACAATGTTAGATCACTCGTTCTGTTGGTTGATTGATTGTCTGAGTAACTTGCGCAATTGTTGAATTCTTGACCTACCGATATACTGTAGATGTTTCTTTTGAGATTTTGTGTACGCCCTGGTTTTGTGCCATTCTTGCTGCGTCGGTTTGTAATCACATCTCGTACTCAATCCAAACTACCATGGGTGAACTGATAGCAATAGCGATGCACGAAAGGGCGATGCTAGAGTGCTGGCATTTTTCTCTCACAGAAAATCTAGTAAATCAGTGCGTTTCACTATCAGCCGGCTTACGCCGACCACGGCGCGCAGGACGGCGGAGTCTCGGTGGCGTGGTGGACGCTGCGGCGTCAGACTTCTGACCGGGCCTTCGCCTTCGACGGCGGAGAGACGGGGATAATACGGTACCCAATCGAAACGGCACCCACGATCACGAGTCACGCCGAACGGCCGACGAAGCGTCGTCGCCAGCTCACCGCCGCGGCAACCGAACGAACATCGCCTCACCGCCTGCTCGCGCCTCTTCCAATCCAAGCAACACAAGCAATGCCTCGCCAGGGCCTGCGCCGCCTCCCTGCCGGAGAACGCGACCGTCGCCTCGCCGAGGAGGTCCTCTACCTCCACTCCCTCTGGCGCCGCGGCCCTCACGCCCCAGGCCCCGCCCCCGCGCCCGCCCCGATCCAGTCCGGCTCCGCCCGCCGCCCGCCGCGTCCTCCGCCGCCAACAACTTGAGCGCCTCACGCTCTACCGCGTCCTCCACCGCAAAGAACGCAAGCGCCGCAGGATCGACCGCGCCGCCGCCGCCGCAGCCGAGCTGGCCCTCGCGCCGCCTCCGCCCGCCTCTTCGCGGGAAACCTTGGCGGGAGCCGCCGGGGCCTCAGCCCCTTCCACCGCGAATCCTCCGCCACCGAAGACTCCCCCGGCTCGCTCGCGCAGCGGTCCATGGTGGAGTTCACCAAACGCGGCTCCGCCGGTGACCACGTCGCGGGGTCCGATGCGGACGGCGGCGAAAAGGCGGAGGAACAGGAGGCGGCGGCGTACTTCACCGGGCTGTTCGAGCGGGACGCGTGGCTGCGCGGCCACTACACGGGCAGGTGGCGCAAGGGGCGGTTCCAGTGCATGGTGTGCGCCGCGGGGGGCGGGAGCAAGGTGGGGAAGGCGGTGCGCCGGTTCCGGGGCTGCTTGGCGCTCGTGCACCACGCGCGCGACGCCTCACGGGGGCGGTCGCTGTGCGGGAGGTACAGAGGGGAGGCGCGGGGCGCACCGCGCGCTCGCCATTGTCGTCTGCCGAATGCTCGGGTGGGATATCGAGAACCTGACCCTGCCTCGCGTCGTGATCGATCGACGGGCCACGGCCGGTGTTCAACACGCCAAGGTTCTCGGCCTATCAAATCATTCGAGCTTGCTGTTGAGATTTTTAGCTTTAACTGCTTGCTTCGTCGGATTTGATTGCTGACATCAGGAGAACGATGGTGCTGGGGAGAATAATGGCTATTCAACTGATGATGGTAGCTATTCGATTGATGAGGATGAAGAGAGTGATGATGAAGAGAGTGTGGATGAAGAGGTGGTGTACATGTTGTTTAGTGGTTAATGAGATTATTGGTCTGTTAATTTCATTTCGCTGATGATTTTAGGAGGATAGTAATAAGGTGGGTGGGGACAATGAGCTCTTCAATCGACAATTATGCAACAGTTGTTTGCGGAGTTGTCGATGTGATTTCTGGTTAGCTAATCTGATTTAGTTGATGACAGGAGGACATTGAGACAGGGATGCCAGACCCAGCTACTGATGGTGATGAAGAGGACAGTGAAATAGAGAGCAATGAAGAGTGTGCTGAAAAGGTTTCTGCTGCCAGTTCTGAATAGCTATTGCTAAATTATATGCACTGCTGTGCAATACTGTTTTCCAAGTCTTTGATGTTATATATGACTTCCTCGTCTCATATTATATGGCATTGGTTGATTAAGCTTTGGACTGGGGTATTTATATGACGTTGGCTATGTGGTTATATTTGAGTTGTAAAGATGCAAGAGCTATATGCAAATATGCAAAGTTGTTGGCTCTTTCTTTTCTGCTAATCTGATTTGGCCGTTAATTTCTTTTCTGCTAATCTGATTTGGTCATTGATTTAGGAGGATCACGAGAACAGGATGGAAGACTCGAGTACTGATGGTGATGAAGATGCTAATGAACTAGAGAGAAGTAAAGAGGCTGGTCAAAAAGGTTTGTGTTGTCAGTTTTGATTATTTGCTGTGAAACGAATATGCTTTGCTATGCAATGTGTGTATCTACTAGACTACTATTGCCTGCCCAAGTCTTTGATGACATATATGACTTCATTGTTTCTTATGACATTGGTGAATTAAGCTTGGAACTGATAAAGTGAAAATGCTGCATATGGCATTGACGACTTGATCATATTTGAATGATGAGGATGCAACAGTTGTTTGCAAATTTGTCGAATGTTTGTTGATTGCTGATGAGATTTCTGGCTAGGTAACCTGAATTGGCTGTTCATTTTAGGAGGATGCTGGTACAGTGGCGGAAGGCTCTAAAATTACTGATGGTGATAAAGAGGCTATTGAATTAGATAACAGTGAGAAGATTCCTGAAAAGGTTTGTGATGGCTTTTTTTTTTTTATTTGGTGCTGGATACCTAGCTCTGTTACTTCCCAAGTTTCTAATGTGATGTACGAGTTCCTAATATCTTATATAGTATCCATGCAGCAAAATTTGATCAATAATACAGTACATGATTTAGGGATAAGGCTACACTGTTCAACGCTGGAAAACATGAAAAAAATTTGACCATAGAATTGCAAGCTGCTCCTTGTGCAATGGTGGCTCAGCAATGCTTGTTGACAAATCTATTCAACATACTTCCTCCTTTCCAAATTATTCAATTTTTGTTTTGATTTTTTTTAGATTTTTAGTTCTTACTTCTTATGTATCTAGACATACTGTATATCTAGAAAACTGATTTTTTTTTTTTTTTTTTTTTGTTAACAATTTGATCAATATACAATATTCATTCTCTCACCTAAATAACTCCCTAACTGTCCTGATAAGATAGATTTTGACATTCTGATATATGCTGTGCAGGAAGCTGCTAATTCTGTTTCAAGAAAACAGGATATGAAGATAAGAGATCGCCTGTTGAGGCTCACCCATGCAAAACTGATGGACACAACACCAAAGAAAATGGAAGTCCGAAAAAGAGTCGTTTGCCAATACATGAGGAAGTTTTGACACCAGGCAGCAAATTTAATGAAGGCAGTGACAAAGCCAAACGACAGGCATCAGCTTTGTCGTATCAAGGCCAATCAAGCACATCTGGTGTTGCGAAGGTGGTGGAAGTGAACCAGCAACCCAGCAACAAAGGGAAGCGGAGCAAAACTAAAGAAACTGGAGCAAGTGCTCGCAAAGCTAAGCGACCTGCTGTGGCTGCAAGAAAAGCGAAGCTACTAGCCATGAAACTCAAGAAAAGAGAGGCAACTAGCCAAGAAAAGCAAGGTGGATGCCTCAACTCATGAGAACACACACAGGAGCTAAAATCCATGGAAGCAGTTGCCCATTGCTTTGGTTGTTTGCCCTCGTCAAATTGTAACAGGTGTTTCACTACATCAAATTTTGGACAAACTTGTCTCCTGGTCAGATGATCGTGTTACTGCAGAGAGGCAATGTGCGCCCTCCAACAGGTTCTTCAATTAGATATCCAAATGTAGTCATCGTCTATTCTAGATGTCTAGCTACCCAAATGTAGAAGCAAGATTGGATAAGAGAAGTTGTTGGAGTATGGAAATAGTCATTTTTATTTAAATGGTTCTCCAAATGCTAATTGGAGATAGAGTTTAAGAAAGACTCTTGAAGATGGTCAGCTAAAGGCTACCTCATCTCGGTTATACAATGTATTTGTTTACATCCTCGGCACTGCTGCACAGGAGTCTCATTCCTTCGCTCAAACATTTGAATTCTAGAATCATGGTGGGAGGAATAAAAATCAAGAGCGGGGAAAAACCCAAAAACAAAGCGAACTGAGGATTCTTTTTCCCCCTCTGAAGAGAATTTTTTGCAATTATTCTAACTGTCGGCCTTTAACTTGACGGCATAAATGAAAAGTTGCTGAGAAGATTCAGAATTGAGTAGCTTAGAGCTGCATAGGGAGGGCAAGTTAGCCAATCTATCCTGCTACTCTTATAACCACTTACCAGTTCTCAATCAAATAGCCACAACATATCGGTAGTCTACAAAAATCAAACGCCGCTCCCTTGGTTTCAAGGGAAAACAGCACGTGTGGGGTAATCCTCTGGTCACTTTTACAGACCGACCTATATAGGGAATGAATACACCTCCGCACCAAAAATGTGGAGGTTCAAGAATGAATATGTGCATAGTGCACTAACGCAAAGAGAATAACAAATATACAGTTGTCGATCATTCTCAGCAGTTCCCACTATAAGCATGCATATCAATATGCAACCACAGATAATCTTCTCAAAATGGGAATTCTGATCCGATGGTGTTAGCTCTTTGCGTGTAAGTGTAGTTAGCCTGACTGTTCAACCAAGATGAGACTTGAACATCCTTCGTGATAAACATAGCTCATACAGACCACATCAGATTTTGGTGTACATAGTATAATCACACCTAGCCTTAGGTGTGTTCTTCATGCATGTTTTCCAGAGAAAAACCTCCATGAGTAACTACTATTTCAATAGGCAGGCATCAAAAGGCATGAACAAACCTGCCAAAGTATGAAAGGTTAATAGCATGAGCTCATTAATGTTTTAAAATATCACTGTCATATATCACCATGATATTCCCAAGTCAGCGCACAATCAGAGTTCCAAATATCCAGTAAAAAAATGCATGAGGACAATGGGGCTTTCAGATATATACACAATAGGAAAAAGAATCAATTTTCTTATCAAATTTGATCATATATGATACATGTAAGTCTATTCTATTTTCTCTTTTAACTTTCACCTCTACAAGGACAGATGGGGTAGGAAGTGAAAATGTTCACACCTGAAGCACTGTGAAACGAAACGCTATGGGAATGATAATCAGATATTTTAAAATTTTTATTTTTGAACTTCGACACATGTAAAAATTTAGTAATCAAAATGCAGGAACACATTGTTTTTTTTTTTTTTTTTTTTGGGGGGGTTCCTTTCTTTGTTTCTTTACCTGTGGCAGTTAAAAGTCACTGTATTACAAAGTTATGTATCTTCCTCCTCAAATTCATCCTGATATTCCAAGTCGTCTAGAATAATGTACTTGACGTCACCAGTACTTGGAGGAGAGTTGGAATCATCCTCATTTGTCTGACCCCTTTTAAATTTCTCATACCTGTGATCAGAGACAAATACATCATGACAAGGTAACTTCACGATATGGTGTTCAATGAGTGTTTAGGTACCTATGATCAGAGGGAGTAGTATGCTAATATGTTCACAATGCATCCAAAAGTTCCTCAATTTTGGGTAACCCTTTTTTTTTTTTTGGGAAGGGGGGGGACATTGTAGATGAAAACTATTGATGTAAATGAACCTATAGCTTTGTGTACGTGCAACTATTGGTATAGAATCACTAATGTGACTGCAATGTTCTCGGTAGTAATTTTGACCACTGGGTAATGGAACTAATACTTTATTTTGAAAAGACAATTGATGCATAACAACTTGATTGCTAATCTTGCTCATCAACTTTTTTGCCAAAACAGTGGACTAACAAGCTTACAGTGAGGTAGGGAAGCAATGGATGAGCTTATACAGATTCAAGATTTACTGGGAGCTTTATCTGTGGCAGCCCTGATGGACTATCTTGATCTTTGGGTGGCCTATTGTCTGTGTTGCATGTAATCTACTGCTACCCCATCACTCTCTCTGTGTGATTCAGTCAAGGGGACAAGCTGAATAGCAGCCATGTCTTCCATACCTTGGACACTGTTAGGGTGTATGGCAATAGGCCACTACTAGTGTGTATAGTAGGTGAGGCTGTACACAGCCATGCCACCATGTTGGTGGTTAGATTGTATATATGCAAATGCAATGGAATGGAGAGGGTAGTTCTTGCCTCAGTCTCACTTGTGCTGCACTTTCAGCTGCTTGCTGCTGGCGTGCAGGGTGTGTGTGTGAGTAGAGAGCTCAGCTCTTCTTCCATTCTGAGCCAGAGAGGGAGAGGAGGAAGGGAGAGCAGGTGCTGCTCACCTGGGCACTTGGATGAAGTGCCAACAGTCTGTAGCAGTCCTTCAACATGATATGCAAGATTGAGACCAATGGAAATTCTGGGTTACACAATTAGATTGGATGATAAGGCTTTCTTTATAGGATCCATTTCCTTTGAACCTTGGCGTCTGATCTGGAAGTCTTGGGCAGCAAAGAAGAGCAAATTCTTCCTTTGGCTTGCTGTTGGCTGTCCATAATAGATGTTGGACAGCAGATTGTCTTGCAAAGCAAGGCATGCCATGGCCAAAAAAATGTCCATTACATGACCAAAACAATGAAAATATCTAACAGATCCTTACCAATTTCGTCTTCTCTTGACAAGTTTGTCTTATTTATTTCAGTAAGTTGGCCTCTCAAATTTGTGATCTACTGTTGAGGACGCCATGTTCAGTGAATGTTTGATTAGAGTTGACAGTCTGGTAGCCTAACCATTCAACAGCATGAATTCTTTGGTTGGGGCAGGGATTATTTCATTATTTGAAAGCACTGAAACGATTGTCTCTTCACCGGTGCATCACCTAGTATTCAGCAGGTGCTGCTGTTAGCCCAGAAAAAGAGGTGCGTGTGCGTGCCCGTGTCCGTTTCTGTGTCCATGTCTGTGCGCGTGCGCGCACGCGTGTGTGTGTGACCTCTTTCTCCTTAATGCAATGATACATACCTCTCATACATATTCGAGAAAAATGTGTACAGATACTACAGAATCAAAATCAGAGGCCAACCACACCATAGATGATTACATAGACTATCAGCTACAGACTTTGAAATCTCATTATGCTGTGCAGGAGTTGATCTTGGAAAGGAGTACTTACTTGTACCAATTGAATAAGCTAACACCAACCATAATGGTGAAAAGACCAAGCCCTTTCAACAAAGTAAATCCATCATGGAAATAAAATACCGCAACCTGAAAGACCAAGGTAGAGAGATCCTTCAAAAGAGGCATTAGAAACTAAATTCATGTTATTAAAAATTGTACGGAGCCTAGGAATTACATACAACCTATTTCCTTATCTTTGGGGTTATCACCTTTTCATGCTACTAGTGTTAGCAGACAACTAATGCGTTTAGACTTGAAGTAACTCTGTTGATACTTCATAGCTTCCCTCTAACATTGTCTACCAAAAATTGAAGGTACTTGTTTTTTTTTCCCCTTTCTTTCTTTCTTTCTTTCTTTCTTTGAATGATTTGTATGAACAAACAATGAACCACTTCCAATTTTTAGAGTTCAAGTCTTGTTATCTTCTCTACCATGAGCCACTCAATTGTCAACCATCTGTATCATACTGATGTTTGTTTCAGATGAAGTGCAGTTCATGGTTGGTTGACAAGCAGTTCACAAAATCCAGATTCCATAACAAAGCAAGAAAATAAATAGAAGCACAACTCTAGAAAGGATCAATTTCAAATATTACCAAAATGGTTACAGCTTCTTTTACTACCCCAGCTATCGTCACGGTTATGGCACTTGTTGCTGAAATAAGTATATACTCTGTTAACACCTGCAGTTAGAATCAATAGAGCATGAAATATCTGATAATGACTGAAAGTACATGCCCCAGATCATGTTAAACTCATTACCATGAAAAAAGCCAAGGATCCTCCGATAAGCATAAGTAAGCAACTGCGCATGACATGCCAAGGGTTATCGAAATATGAATTCTTTTGAAATTCACTCCAAGGGTCCAGTAATAGGGATAGTATCATAGTGGCTATGGCCATCACTGGTGTAACATGGCTCATCAAGGTAATTGGATTCTTCAGGCCTGCAAAAGGAAGATAATTCATTAACTCCTAATAGTCAATTCATAAGTTTTAACTAAATAGTATTGATCCCATTTTTATCCAAGCTTAGGACACAAGCTGGAGTCATAGATACCAAATGGAATGGCTCAAGCAGAAACCAGAGCCCACATTTGTGTGAAGTGTTCTTCCTGATGCTTCAAAAGCAGATCAACATCATCTGATGCTGTATACCATTTGGGATCAAATTATATCAACTGATCTGCTCTGCCACTTGATTCACTAGTAAATGGCTGAGCAGTGGCTTCAGAAAAAGAGAGTAGAGTTCTCTAATTCTTATGTTCCTAATTTTGAAAACATCACTCCTCATTTGGTAGAGATAAACTTGCAATGGCCAGGCCAAACTGGGCCTTAGTTTAATTCAGGCAACAGCTCCTAACATGATTACCACCCCTCATATGGTAGAGATATGCAAGAACCAGGCCAGGCCTTAGTTTAATTAAGAAAACGGTTTGACTGGTAAACATAAAAAGTTGATTGAATAATCAGATATGAAGAATCAAAACACCCGCACTATTTTCCTATTTCCAGAATTGATATTCAAGAATAAAGCAAAGCTTACATACCGTAAGTGTCTTTCTTGAAACATCAAGATTCACATGCACATAAAGAAAGAAACCATTAGCCTAGAAGCATCAAAGAAACAAAAAGAGTGAAATGTGGGATTGACCATAGCTATACAAGGAAAGGTATAAAATTCGTCAATACACTCACTTGCAGCAGAATCTGAGTCATGGACCAACGGAATCCTGACATAACAGCAGCAAGCGTCACAAAAATGAAGCCCCAGAAGTCAAACTCCGTCTCCTTGAAACTGGTGAAAACAATATTGCCAAATCAGACGAGAAGTCCAAGATTTTTTTTTTTTTTTTTAGCACTGATACAAGAACTACTCATCAGCATGTCACAGTTAACATGGTGAATTGGTGACTAAGATAAGGAAAAACATTCAGTTACTAAATTCAAGTTTACTACAAATTATAGTGTATTGAACTTTGGTGAATTCAACATGAAATTATAGTGTATTGAACTTCGTTGAATTCAACATGATGTGGAGCTTCTTTTTTTTTTTTTTTTTTTTTGCGAACAGTTTGATGGAGCTGAATATATACAACAACATATCCTCTGAAAAACTACTTCAGAGCGATGAAACTGAATAACATCCAGAACTCAACACATGTCCATTTAATTATGAATGCTAACAATGAGTTGACATGTATTTTTATTATTTTTATGAAGAGCATCAATTACATTTTGGCCTTCTGGACAAAGCAAAGTTTGTTGACTTCACAAGTCGCTGAAGTGTTTTTTGAATCAAGTAAGATAGTCAAATGATATCACATGATCTTATTGTGACATGCTTGTCCAAGAGAAATTAGTTTTTTTTTCTCGAATCGGCAGGAGAGCAGCCCGTAATTATATTAAGAAGAGCTCTATGTGTATCCTAATTTGAATCCAGAGGATGTGGATTCCTGCACTATTGTGCGGATGTCACCTTTGTGAGGAAAATAAAAGCCAGTCTGAAACTGCTGATGATCTCTATGACATTGCTCAATGTCTTATACTGGATGTTCAGCCAGAGGGCATGCACTTTGATTATGCTTTAATAACACTAAATTTACTGGTCCTGTTGCAATGCAATGGACCAGAGCTTTGTCCCTGAACTACAAAAAAGCTAGTAATATGTATCTGGAATATCTATGTGTATCCTAACAACACCTTTCTATAGGTACAGCTTTTGTTCATCACCTATAGGTTTATGTTCCAAGCAGTGCAGGAAAAATACAGTCTAACAATGACAGGCAAACAGTTAAATCTTAGAAGCATAATGTCATTGCACAAATTCTTTACTCAACCACCACAAGTACCTGTCAACAGAACTCCAGTAGAAATAACCACTATAATTCCTAGAAGCTTGATGCTAGGATTCTCCAACCTTGAAAATAGGAAGAAACTTTTAGAGGCCCATATCATCGAAAACATTAGGAAATTAGGGAGTGATGGTGACCCCTTTCTCAAGAAAACAAATGAATATTATGACACTGTAATAAACTTATCAGAAGGAAATAATAAATGGATAGTATGTAATCAAATAAATTAGTGAGTGAGCAGGTTCTGATCCAAAGAGGTTGCAATTGCAACAAAAATAATAATGCTCATCTGCACTTACAGAATATTTCGCGAGTTATAATTAAAGAAGGAAGCAGTAACTTGAGAAAATATTTCATATGACAAGTTATGATAAAAGAAGCATGCTTATTTGAAATTAGCTTACTTACAACTTCTCTTCTTAGAAAAAGTTACATTGTACTGCTTGGCATGTCCTGATACTAGGAAATTAGTGTGGCTGTGCCATTTAAAGTTCATGCAAGACCCTCATGTCGGTTAAGGGAAGTGTGGGTTTATAACTGTTTTACATCCAAACCATTTTTTTTTTTTTTTTTTTTTTGTGAAAGACGTTAGTAACACCTTTCTAGCTTAAGACTACCATGCTTCATTAGCACACGGCACTGGTTGCTTCAACTAATTGTCTTCAAAAGGGACTACCATAGTTCATTAGTGCACAGCATTGGCTGCTTCAATTAATTGTCTTCAAAAAGCAGGATAAGCATAGAAATGATCAACTAATTATGTGACAAGTTTGTAACGATTGTTGGAGAATATAAATGTCCTGTGCTAATATGGATATAGTGCAATTTACAACTAATTTCCAAGTAGGAAAAACGATAATCAGGGGAATGAAGACCAGCACTCACCTAAATGCAAATGCAAAGAGCAAAAGGAATATCGGGGAGGCTGATTTACACTGCAAAAGATCAAAGTCATGAAATCTAGTCACTGAACAAATTGAGGAATCTAACTATAACTAGAGAAGAGCAAGCAAATTAAATCCTGGTGCACACACCATAGTAGCAAACGTCACCGAGATGAACACCAGAGAGGCGTTGCTCAGGTTTATGTCCAAGGCCGTCCCGAGAGCAGTTGGCACGACTGCAGAACGGCTAGTAAGAATCGCTACTCATCCATAATAAACAAGCAAGCACAAGTCATAGCAGCGAATTTCTCGTAGAGCGAGATCCACACCTCTCATGAAGTAGTCCTTCCACCCCATGTCGACGGTGGCCTCGGGCCCCTTGGACTGGAAGAAGATTATGAGCTTGGAGAGCACCGCCTGCAGCGCGAAGTGCACGGTGTTCATCAGCAGCGGCGCCGGGAACTTGCCGAGCTTATCCCCGAGCAGCGTCTTGTTATATCTGCCAGCAACGAAGCAGTCAGGTGGGCCGCGCCATCTCCGCAGCGGGAGAAGCAGTTACGGGGAGAAGAAGATCCAGGCCACTCACAGCGTGAGGCAGGTGCTGAACGCGTACCACACCAGGATGTAGAACCCGGTCCTGAGCACGACGGCGGGCGCCAGCGCGGCGCGCTCGGCGCGCTCCAGCGACTCCAGCTTGGTGACGGACTCGCTGGGCCGGAGCCCCCGCCCGCGCCGGCGGAGCAAGGCGGGTTCTCGACGTCGAACGCCCGGCGCGCCGCCGCCTCCGGATCCGCGGCAACGGCGGTGGCGTGCATGCCCGCTGCCGGAAGTAGCCGGACCGCGGGGAGCCCACCTCCGCGGCGGCGGCCCTGTCGGCGTCGCCGCCGCCGCCGCCGTCGGGCTTGGGATGCATGCCTCGTCGCGATTCCGTCCGTGCTCTGGGGGGGCTACAGGGCTCGCATTGCGGGCGCGGCGCTCGACCGCGGGTGCCGTGCCGGTGCCAATGCCGCGGCACGGGCGCGCGGGGATCTGGGAACGCGGCGGGAGTGGGGTTGCGGGCCCGTGGGGACGGCGCCTGCGGCCTGCGTCTTGGCGAGCGGAGCGGCTGCCTGCCGGAACCGGAACGGAACGGGGACGGGGGCGGGGACGAAGAAGGGGGTGGTTGATTTGGCGGGTGCGCGCGATGGGGGTCGGGTGATTGGTCGGGTCGGGTCGGGTCGGGTGGCCGGATGGACGCGCACGCGCCCCGTTGGGCTGGTGGGTTGGTGGTGGATTTGTGTTTGTGGGACGCACGCTGCCTGCCTGCCGGAGTGCCGGGGCTTCTTCACCCATGCGGAAACGTGACACGGAAGGGTTTTGGGGTGTGGACCGTATTGGTGGGACATCATGTGCTGTGAATATGTGGTGGTGGTCTGGTAGGGCTTGACAGCAATGGAGGACTGACTGAGCAATGGTTATCTTTGATATTTTGTATTTTCTTTAAACCTATATATTTGTCTTTGTATGAAAATATCAAAGAAAAAAGCTCTTGAGATCGATAAAGTCATGATAAACGAACATAACTAGCTCTATTTGATC
Source organism: Chrysopogon serrulatus (assembly GCA_015844335.1). Classification (NCBI taxonomy): domain Eukaryota; kingdom Viridiplantae; phylum Streptophyta; class Magnoliopsida; order Poales; family Poaceae; genus Chrysopogon; species Chrysopogon serrulatus. The sequence goes on along the minus strand of JADLZL010004426.1, from coordinate 65,630 downwards.
TTCTATGTTAGAATACAAGTCATTCTAAGAATCTTGGAGAATCAAAGTTTTTCAAGTTTGATCAAATTTATATAATAAAATAATTACATTTATACATCAACTACGTATCATTAGATTTTTTATTAGCTATATTTTCATTGTATATCTGTTTGATGTTATAATTTTTTATTTTTTCTATAATTTTGGTTAAATTTAAAAATAATACTCTCTAAGATTCTTAAAATGACTTATAATTTAGGATGAAGGGAGTATCAATTATTGGTTATTTGGTTAGAGTTAGATTGTTCTGTATTGGGATTAAATATTTAAGTATGTGAGATCTAAATAATCAGATTGTTGTGTATTATGGGTTAATATTTACGAGCTAGTAAGATGACTAGAACGCCATGTATTATGATCACATACTTATGAGTGCGTTCTAAAGATTGACCTCTTGGGATATGCATTTTATACTTGGCTTAAGGATATGGGTTCACTTGGTAAACCTAAATAATATTCATTACAACATGCAGCAATTACAATATAAAAATTGTTCCAAAGGTGCATTGCAGTAGTGATAATCTAGTTGTACAAAAAATTAGCATGAAAGCATAAAAAAAACAGCTATTATGGCTACCTTTAAAGTCTGTTTGGATTGCCTTGAGATTGTGGAAGCTAACTTTTAGAATCTAGAAAGGGTTCTAAATAGCCAGAGCTTCTAGGCAGTTTGTAGAATCTACAGACCCTCAAATTCCATAATCTGGTAAGCTTAGGGAACCTAACTTTTAGGCATCGAAAGACCATATTGCTCCTCTGTCTTTCATAACGGCTGTATAAAAAAAATAGAAGAGTGAGGACATATGGTAGTTTTACTTAAAAAAATTGTCATCCTAGCTTATACAATCTATGAATCCAAGCAACCTCCAACTTAATTTCTATAATCTGCTTCTAAAGAATCTACCTTTAGTAGTTAGCTTTTACAATCTATGGAATATCCAAACATGGCCTTAGTTACCTATACTAATATCTACAAAGGATATTTGCGTTTTAGCCTTTTGTGTGGGCATTTCGCATGGATTGGTTTGTTCAGGGGCAGCTTTAACGTGTCATTGAAGAAGATGAGCTTACATTCTGCCACATCAGATGGTGCTAACTCATCACATTTTGCTCCAGTGTTTAGTACAGTCTAGCACCCAATTTGAGGACCCACAAAGAGCATAAAAATTTTCTCTACTAACTTTTCACAATCTTTTCAAAAAAAAAAACTTTGCTTGCTTGCCTAGTCAGCATGCCAAATTTTGTCTTATAATTTGGGACAGACTAATCAAGTATAATTGCTAGTCTAGTAATTTTGAGATAAATACTGACTGGTACACAAATAAAACGAGTAAAGAAAATCGTACAAAGTGAAAAGCACCCAACGAGGAGACAAACGGCGTAGGTTTGCATTTGCATAGACTAGTACGTGCCGCATGCTTCCAAATCTGGCGGTGCAGGCCCTCCGGTGACGAAAAATGCCAAACGTGACTTGCAAAAACGGCGTGCCATTTATTTGCCAATGCACAGCATCGATATATTTTTTGAATCGATCCACATGGTGTTGCCGGAATGGGTATTTTTTTAAAAAAAAAAAAAGGTGTATCTGAACTGCAAAGCACTAAAGCAGAATCCCGTTTACTATTTATCCAGATTTGGATCCAAACATTCCAGACCTACATGTCCGGGCTCAGACCGACCCACAAACCCGGCCCGGTACATTTGGTGGAACAGGTCTTGAACAGTCTTAGCCACGGGCGTCACATAAGATCTTAAATGATATGATGCCAAACATCTAATGCGACGGCGTTACATTTATTTGCCGAAGCAAGCATCGATCGAATCTGTGGTTGATCCACATGGTGGAAAAAAAAAAAAGATCAGATCTGTACTGCAAAGCACTAAAGCAGAATTTGTTTTCAAGCTCGGATCCAGATTTGGATCCAAACATTCCGTACCTACCATGTCCGCCGACCGACCCATAAACCCGGCCGGCACAAATGAACCGATCGAGGTCTTAATTAGTCTAAGCCAGGGGCGTCATCAAGATTAAAATATCTACGGATAAAAATCATCTAATGCGATGGTTACGGACTGACCGAAGAAGAAATAGACATCTTTGGTTGTTAGACCTAACACACGTACGGGTACAATACAAAAATTGGCTGCATGCAAAGCCGCCATGATGCTGGGAGTCGGAGGCGAGCACTGCTCTCATTGCACAGGCTTTTTGTGTGGCGATACAAGCTTGACCAACACCTTTTTTTTTTGTGATGCAACAGCTTCTCTTTCTGGTAGAAACAAATTAGTATCGGGTGGTTGTTGTGAGTTCTGAAAAGATGCCCTGTAAAGGCAGGTCGGTAGTATACGGGTGGTTGTTGTGAGTTCGGCTAGCTTGTTGGCAAAATGAAAAATGCATGGCAAGTTCTGTGATCTGTATCTGGGGTTTGAGTTGCTGGTCCAACAATATACTATATATGCCATCAGTTTCATTCGTTTCTGTCTTGCCCCTGGAATTGCACGCATGGGCATGGATTTCTATATATGCCATCAGTTTCATTCGGGGGAAGAAAGATTTCATGGTTTCAGAGTGGGTTCTTCTGATGGATGGACCAACCAAAGCCAAATCCGTTGTGGAAGCAAAATGCATGCATGATCAGGTGAGGAGGATCCAGAGTCGCAGTCAGGTCGTCCACGTTCGCTTTTGCATGCGGCTCACGATGAATCGTGACACGGCACACGGTTGGTCCACGTCCATGATGTACCCACTAGTCCAACTGAGATGTGGGCCAAATGGACCATGGTACACCCAGGCCACGGCCACCTCTATGTCGTCACCAGACTCTGGAGTTGGGGAGCAGCATGCCTCTTTGGACGATCTCGGACAGTCGGACCTGACGTGGCCATTTTGAGCATTAGGATCTGCTTGCAGCTTGCTCGATCATCACTGGTGCCCACTGTTCCTGGCGTGTGTTGCTCTTTGGCGTGACACTGGCCTCGTCCGGCAGCGCGCGATGCGTGCGACCCGGTGAGGATCTGCAGCGGCATCATGCATGCATGGATGCTGAGTGCTCCACATCTATCGTTTTCGCCTCTTTTATGAGAACCTGACGCTTCTGACTTGGTGCCACGCGTGACGGCGACGAGGCGTCTCTGCGACTCTGCTTGTGCCTGACCTGACGATAAGGCCGCGGACGCAGCAGCACAAGTCGGCACGTCGCCCAGCCGCCAGCGCAGAAGCCGGAAGCTGCCCCCCACGCCCGCGGCCGCGACGCCCGCGTGCCGGCGGTGTAGCCATGTGCGCGCGGCGCGGTTCCTTCTCCCGATCCTCGAGTCGCCGGCCGGCCGGCGTCCGACTCCCCGGAAGCCCTTCTGCGTACGGCGTGCCATTCTCACCGTGCGACGTTGTTATCCGATCCGTCACATGCATGCCTGCCCTACTCAAAGTCCGAAACTTACTCCGCCTTCAACACTGCGCGACGTGACATCCATCAGTCTGTAACAGTAGCCAAGATGACTTTCAGCGCTATGCCATTTTTTCAGTTATTATAATTTGAATTAAATTTCTCCAAAGCTGCCCTTGTCCACGAGACCACGACATCCAACTATCCAAGCAGTCTACTCCTACGTCGACACTGCACTCACCGATCGCTGCTGACCAGTCGACTCCAAGGCCGGCAGGCTCTACCTACACACGGGACGCGCCGTCGGGCCGTTGGGCCTGGCCGTGGGCCGGCTGCTCCGGCGATGCTAAACCTCAGCCATCGTTTAGCCCATATCCTAGGCTGGGCTCGGCTTGCTCAGCGGCGCTGGGCCGCTGGCCTTATTAGTCACTTCTTGGGCTTCTCCCGTCTCTCGCGTCTACAGGACATCGTCACTGTACGAAACCTGTACGGCAGTCGGCAGCAGCAAGTGCGGGCAGAGTGGACCGCTCGGACAAATGAGGCGCCGTCACGTTCCCAATCATACAGTTTGTAATACAGAATTTTTTTTTTAGAATTACACGGTACAACGCAGACGCTCACAACACACACGCACACTCATCCCTATCCCTAAAACACACGCACGCAAACCCCTACCCCTATCTACCCCCCCTATGAAGCACCTCCGGCGATCGGGCGATGCCGGCGGATGTGGAGATTCCCCGAAGTCACCATTGGTGCCTCGTCGTCGACGGAAACGCCGCTACCACTTAAAGATAATACCGATAAATCCTAGAAAATCACAGGAAAGATGCGAGCACCAGAATTTGATCCCTGGTGGGTAGCGTCCCACTGAACAGTTCTACCGTTGAACCACAGCCCTATTCGCCAGTTTGTAATACAGACTGCGCATCTGATGAAACCACAGGCAGACGCCGGATACACGGCACATACAGTTCCATTCTTTAGGTTTTCCAAGAAAAAAAAGAATAATCCATGGCCAAAAAATGAAAAAGGAGAGGACGCTTGGGGGCACACAACCAGTAGACTTTCCAGTTTCTGATAAGCGAGGCCTGAATGACTGATGTGCATTTGCTGTAGCATGCGCCTGCTGGTACCCTGACATCTGAAGAACTGAACAACTTCAATTTTGCTTATATCAGAAGAATCCATGGCCAAAAAATGAGGAGGGAGAGGACGCTTGGGGGCACATTCCAGTTTCTGATAAGCGAGGCCTGAATGCCTGCTGTGCATTTGCTGTAGCATGCGCCTGCAGGTACCTACCCTGATTGCTGAAGAACTGAACAACTCAGAAGAAACTGGAACGAGCCTGGAATTTGACATTGCTGAATACAGTCAAACTGTCAGCATCTTGTGGTACCATGCTTCAGATAAAGAGGCCAATTCCATCAATTTTGCTATGTACAGGTCACCTGATTTATCAGAAGTCAACAACACCAAGAGTATGTATACTAGTAGACTATTATAGAGATGTCTTTTGTTCTTTCGCGAATCAGAAACCTGACTCAACAGCAATGCTTCTGTGTTGTCATCTTCAAAGGGCGTGACATTTCCCTCGGAGCATGCGCTTGGAACTTGCCGTCGCTCCCTCCCAAAATCTTGCAGATATTTTAAAGATATGACATTTCTCAGGGGCCACTTGATGGAGAGAGATGTCGAATTGCATTTTGTAGTTGTATTATTGTACCACATGTGCATATTGCCATCAACTCCGATCCATCTCCACTTCGCATATCCATTCACAGCTTTGCGTCCACAGACATGTTCCTCAATTAGTTTTCACACAACACAACAATATGATATTGAACTTCTTTATTTCTCGAACATTTTTTTTCCAGAAAACAACATATATCATTGTTAATTTTTCTTGCAAGTGAAGCATGCATGTATTTTTTTTAGAACACGCATGAGAATTGCAATTCAATAAGAATAAGAAGCATGTTAATTTCCAACATGCATGAGCATATTTTACTTATGCCATGCTGCCACTTTGATGCAATGCCCACACGTGGCCAGTTGGCCACACGAGCCTTCCTTGGGCAGATGTCTTTTGGTTCAATCAGTGATAATGCAAAGAGAAATGGAGTCATATAACACTGCAACTGAAGCTAGGATGATGCTTGATTGTGTTTGGAAATGGAATCAGGTAACTAGATACACACAGTAGGAATCAAAAAGGAACAAAAAAAATGCATATCCTCTGTAATGGTTCTTTTTAGATATTATTATTTGTAATAGTGTTGCGTTACATTTTAGCGAACTAAATGGTATCTTGTTCTAGGATAGCATTCCACACATACCTGCCAAATAGCACTGATGCGGCAGGGTGACAATGAATGGGCGGCAGATTTGAGTGTCGCATATATACATCTTTGTCATCGAGAAAGAGGAAAAGGAGCTCTTTGGAGTATAGTAGGTGTGGTCGCGGAAAAAGAATACAGCGAGTATTGTGGGATATATATTCCACACATACCTGCCAAATAAGCTTACAAGAGAGTACTTTTATGGTACATCACTGCATCTCGACTATTGTGGGATATATATTGCTTTCAGCAAAAGGCTTGGCTATGGTCCACTGATAGGTACGAGGAACTATACAGCATTTGTTTGGGAGCAAAATTGTAGCCACACATGATTATTTTGAAATCTAAATGATAACAATATGACACAGAGGAATCAGAGGTCATGGAGTACTAATTTGGTACATGTTCCTCAAGTATCGTCAATCGACGTAACTTTTTGTCGCTAAACGAATCACGTCCAACAACCATGTTCACGAAAAACAAAATGTATGGTCACACAATCGATAATGTTAGGTTTATTAAGTGGCTTTTGTATGCTCAAAAAAAGTGGCTTTTGGATAGTGCTAATTTGTTTTTATTTTCTTAGAAACTAATGGATAAAGAATAATGGAGCCGGGTACATTCATTTTAATTCTTTTTTTTTTTTGGTAAAGAAGGGATGGATTATGTTTTAGTTGTTCCGGTATTGTAGGCTGAAGTCCGTGGATCAGAGGTTTATAGATGTCTAGTTTAAAGAAAACTTGATACATACATAGACCAAACCTTTCAACAAATTAAATCACGTGTGCAAAATAGAAGCCATATATTTGAACAAACACTCTAAAAAAGTAACACACCTTACTCGTTAGAGAAACACCGAGATTCACAAGAACATAGTATGTCTTCTCTTTGCTCTGCATCAGGCAGAGTGAGCAACTAGATGAGCAACTAGATGGATTTGAGGCCAATTCCACAACAGAAATGTGGAGCGTAAATCTTTGCTTTTTGTAAGGGAAAAGAGGACCAACCAAAATACCAGTTTTTTGTGTTCTATTTACACCGCGTATGAATTTTGGTAGTTAGCTGAACGTTTGCTGTTTTAGCTCTGATTTCGCTACTGCAATTCATAAAGGAACTTTGAACTTACTATACTAATACATCAAAAAATTAGAAAGAAGATCAACTTGTTCCAAAAGGCACACATATCATAGATAGCTTAATAAGGTGGATTCATGCTTCTGATCCAGATGAAACCGGGGCAAGTGGTCGAAACAAGTATGAGTGAAAGCTCATAATTGCTCAAAAAAAAATGAAAGCTTGTAATTAAACAAGTAGTGGTAATCATGATGTAGTAGTAGTAATCAATTAATGAATGGAATCGCTATGTACAAGCAGACAATGACATACATACACGGTGAGGCAACACTCTCTCAGGTCCCAACCTAGCTAAAAACAACAAACAAAGACGAGGCAAGTGGTCGATCGAAACAAGACGTAGCGTACAGGCAGCTTCTTGCAAGCCACTAGAGTATAGTAGCTCGACGACCGTCTAACGCCCGCACGCATGGCAGGCAGCAGGCAGAACGGAGCGGACGACCTACAAAAACTTCCTTCGTATGGCACTCAACCTCCAATTAGATGGATGATATCACTCTCTCTCGGCGAGAAGAACGAGAAGCAGCAAAGAAAGGACACACGGAAGAAGCCAATGACTCAACTAACAGCTAGCACGGCGCTAAAATCATGTCGACGATTGATCGGCCACCATTATTATTGACGACGTGTGTGTAGCTAGGCCGCCGTGCAGGAAGGTAGCTAGTGTCCGACGCCGGGGCTCGGGACGGACCCCAGCACCCGCGCGGCATTGCCAGCGGCCGTCGTCTTCCTTCCGCCCACCGACGCCGGCGGCGATCCTCGGAGCCGGCCGCTCTCGGCCGCTGCTGCTGTCGCCACCGCCGTCGTCGGCGACGAAGGTCCGTCTCCCTTGCCACCGGCGTCGGCGCGTGGTCGTACGTCGGCGGCAACCAGCAGCACCCTTGCCGCCGCTGCGCAAGGAGGAGGCGTCGCCATGAGCATCACGGCGAGCCAGAAGAGGAGGACGAGCACCGCCACTCTGCAGCTGCACCTGCACCTGCACGCGTCGGCCATCTCTTGCTTGCTAGTAGCTCTCGACCGATCCTATCTTTATCTGCGTCTGCGTGTGTGAGCGCGCGCGTGTGCGTTTTTAGTTCGAACAAAGCAAGGCAGCGCGAGGCGCGGTCGGGGAGGATTCCGAGCGGATTAGGGAGGTTTTATATAGTACTAGCGCGAGCGAACGCGAGGGGGCGCGCGTGGTGGTGGCGCTGCCGCTGCGCAGTGGTGGCCAGTGGGAGAACGCGATGGAGGCGTGAGGACAAAGCCAACGCCACGGCGCGTTGCCGGCGCGCGCGGCAGCCGCAGCCAACCGCGCGCGCGTACGGCAGGCGACGGCAAAGCAACCGATCGATATCGAGGCGGCGGGGGCGGAGCGAAAAGGCATCCGCCGGAGCATCGGTGCCGGAGGAAGCGGACGAAAAACACGCGGACGCGGAGCGGATCGGTTAGTCCGGCGACGTCAGGATCGCGCGACGATTCCACATCGAAAAAAAAAAAAGGCTCGAAATCGATCGGCGGCCGGGCCGCCCCGGCGGGTGTCTTGCGCGGGGGTGGCCGGTTGCCACTCGATCGATCGGTCCCGCGAGCCGCCGCGGCGCGAAAGCGAGTCGTGCGCCGGCGACGCGTCGCTGGCCGCTTTGTTGCGCTCGTCCGGCACGGATAGCGAGTATCTTGTGATGTGGGACGGGGGGCCGGGCGGGCACGTACAGGACTACTACAGGTTACTTGAAGCAACTATTAGCGCCTGTAAATGGCGTCTCATCCACGTTAACTGTTTCTGGTATATACTATATACACGAAGTATATGAAACAAATAATCTCCGCGGCGTAATTCGGTTTGCGCGTTTTATATGATGCATGCGAAGTTGCGAACGTCAGATGAGATGGAAGCTGATTAATTAGGACGCGTGAAGTTTATGGAGGTGTGGAAATTTTGAAACAAGCCAAAACCCTTACGTCACTGTTGGGAAAGTTGAGGCTATTTTGTTGGAATTTTCTCCCTGCGACGGTGCCGCACCATTAGCGATCGCTACAAATTCTTGGCTGGAGCAACTCTAATAAGAGCATCTCCAAGAGACTCTGTATATGCTCCCGTGATGTCCGATTTAGAGATTTTCTTAGAAAAACTGCGTCCAACAGCCTCGCTACCTTGTTTTCTTGTTTTCTAAAATAGCGAGTGCTCTATTCCGTGATTACCGGTCGGGAGAATTGACGAGCGGGCGTCGCTCGCCATTCGCCTTTCCTCCATCCAGTCCCGTGCATGCATGCACCTTCTACTGCCCTTTCCCATGCATGTTGTCATAGATATAAACGGATATGTAGACGTGGCTCATTAGAAATTTGGATTGAGAGTGCATTACAGAAGCTGTTGTGGTGTTCCAGTGATTTGGAGAGCTATCTATTTTAGAGATCATCTAAATGATAGTTTTTGGAGATCTATTTTACAAAATCTCTTGGAGATGCTCTAAGGTAGTTTACTTGACTTCATATACCTCCATCCCCGGAAGGAGTGATTCCTAGAAACCGTGCCAGTCAAATTTTTTTAACTTTGACCAACTTTATAGAAAAAAAGTAATAACATTTATGATATAAATTAAGCATATTATGAAAATATATTCTATGGTAAATCTAATGATACTAATTTAATAACATAAATCTTAATGATTTTTTTCTAGAAATTCGGTCAAAGTTTAAAAATTTTACTTAGGACAACTCCGTAAATCACTTCTTTCAGGGGACAAAGGGAGTATATTATATCTGGCGCCGATTACAAAGACAACTACAGCGGCATCTCTATTTAGTCATAAAAAGTAGGTTTCTCTCAGAATTTTTTTTTCCATTAGATGCCTATCATTTCTAGGGTCACTCTAAGAATTTTCCCCTTATGTTTTACTTGCACCTGCATGAAAGCCCTATGCTCCTCGTGCTCGTGCGCCATCTCTATTGTTAGCGACCCCGATCTAATCACTGATCATCGCCTCCGCCCCTCGCCCCCATCGGTTGAAATCAGGCCCCCCTCTAACAACGAATTGATGGCCCTATGTGGAAGGAAACCTAGGTTCATCCATCTTCGTCAACACCATTCGCCAGAGCTCCGCCCTTCCTCCCATAGGTGGGCCCAACATGACCATCCACCCTATGTGCATGACCTCCAAAGCATTCACCCCCATGCACGAGTCCACCTTGGTTGCCATTTGCATGGAAACTCGCTCTCCCTAAATACTAGCCCACACTCCTTGAGTGTGTGATTAGGGAGTTGTGTTGGTATCTACCAGAGAGATGCTCTGGATTTGGACTATGCAATGACATTAACAATTGCCTTATATATGAAGCCAAACATTTTCGTGAAAAGATATTTGATTTTTCATAGCTAGTGCCTTCATAGAAGATCAAGCTTCGCACAAAGGGAAGAAAGAGAGGCACGCACCTTCGTTGGTGGGGAGGAGCGCAAGCCCCTACAAAGAGTCACAAAGACCCAAGGCCTCCGAATGTGTCGGTTCAGAGCAAAGGCCCAGACAACCGACAACCAACAAGCCTCTGAACGAAGACCAAAATATCCAATAATATTCTTAGATCCTGTACAAAGCTTTATAAAAGGAGGTGTAAAAATATAGAATTATTTGTCTAGATCTGAGATCTAGTATAAAATACCCATCTCATTTACTATTGATAGGTAGATAATAATGAGATGACTGACGAGCATGGCACAATAGCATTTTGAATTTGTGTTCGATTTTCATAATACGTCACTCTTAACCTTTTTGTTTATATTGGTGCATGCATTACTAAATTGAGAGACTTTTAGACAAGGGACCTCACTAGTCACTATGTGGTGGTACAAACCCTGTTCGCATGATGAGGCTTTGCAAAAGCAGGCAAAGGCCATCATCTTAACGGTTACATTTTAATTTTTTTCATTTTGTGCCATTTGAGTGCGCCATTTCACATGAACTTTGTAGAAAGTTAATAGGAAACGGTCCAAATCCCACGAAGGTTAATTAGGGAAAATCCTCGTACTAGAAAAGTTAATGTTTTAGAAGCCATCATATATATCAAAAGAGTAAAAAAAGAGGGAGCACGGAACAGCATGTAGCAAAGCAGATCAAGAAAAAGGCGTTTGGCTTAGATGCAATGTTGGTCCAGCTGGTCGTTTGCTCTTGCTTCTCAGGAAAGCTTTCCTCCTAATAGAACACTTGCTTCTCTCACCCTTGGCTTTGTCTTATTGCAGGGGACGAACTGCAAAGGAACACCAGCTTTCCATCTGAGCACACGTACACCCCTCGTTGCCTGCGTGGAGAAGGCACTATTTCTTTCAGGCAAACTGTTGCTTCCCTCTCTGTTGCGCGCTAGATGTGTTCTTTCCTTGGACTTATTGTAACGACAGGCATGCATCCCTTATCCATGGTCCTGCCTGAGGTAGTGAGGTTCATAGTCGTATTATTGTTGTTTTCTCTACAAAGTAACAGGACATAGAAATAGAAATTTAAATATCTTGGTACAAGTGACAGCTCTCAACTTTAGTGATGAAACCTAAAAATTCTGAAGCTCCCTGGCCTATTAGCTAGCTGAGCTCGGCTCTTATTTCTTTTTTCACGATCATACCTTAAGGTATGTATTTCATTAAGCGGAAGTAAAAAATTTTAAGGTTACACCAAACTCGCGGTAATCCAAAGATTATCAGTGAAATCATAGACAACAAACGAACAACAACACTAGGGGGGACCTTCACCTTAAAACCTCAATCGACTATGCCTACAAAAAGAAAGCTGAGCTAATATTTCAGATTGTTAATTAATATAATGAGAGCCATGTCATGGACGGCTGGATCTTCAAAATTAGTGGTGATCCAATGGCTATGAAATATGGATGACATGGCTCACTGTGGTTGCAGCTTTATAACAATGAATAGTTTGTAGTGGCCTCCATCTATGTAGATATTATAGATTATAGATTATAGATAGATAATAATCTATATAAGAATCTATGTAGTACTTGAGTGTGTGTGTTTGTAGCATGTTTCATAAAAGAAAATATATATTTACAACATGGAGGAAGTAATTATTAGTAGATATTGCAGCAACACACATGCACAATAATGTTAGTTTAAGTTTTTATTTATTTTGATCGATCGTCATTGACTCACCTTGAAAACACCTCTTCTCAAATCAGCAAGTTGATTAACTTGATACAGAGATTAATCTATATCCTAGTAACTAACCTTTTAGGTGAGTAAATTGCATCCACCATACAACAACTTGAAAAGTAGGTGTAGATTGATCCAATAACTTATAGAATACTCAATACTCAATTTAGGGCAACAACTTGGCAAGTGTGTGCATATCAGTTCAATGATTTATGAAATACCTAATTTAGTGCAACAACTTGTCAAATTAATGCATCTATAGTCCAAATGTTACAACGATGACGTATTTGGTCACATACATAGCGAAAAAAAAAATGATATATTGGGCTCAAAACAAATAATTGATAATTATGTGCCTATTGATATTTGAATTACAAGGGTGATATAGTTTTCCAAGATAAAAAAATCTATATTTTAAAATTCAAAAAATATATTCACATAGGAAATGAGAGATACTTTGTCTACATATAAAGTAGTATAGTCTATGAAACATTATGTTTTTAACATAGTAAGAAACAATGAAACATTAGAAGCTTGATTTACGCATGTTCGTATGTTATGTATTCACAAAGGCATTATTTTTCTTTAATTTGAACTATAATTAAAATTCTAACAGGTATATAAGTGTTAATAAGACGTGAATTAATTCATAGGGGTATGTTTACATCATGTGTTAATGTCAGTTATGAGTAGAATATTTCCTTAAAAATATTATTTATTTCATGTTATTTTTCCTTTTATTAGTTTTTTTAAAAAATAACACAATGGTAAGATGGAAAATTGAAAAAACATAATGTGAAAAAAATATATGAAAAATATTACAAAATCAATTTTAAAAGGGAAAATAGTCATTTTCATCCCTAAACTTTAAAATTATACACTTTAATCCTTAAATAATAGATTTATCTTATCCACCGCCCTTCAAGGCGCGCGGCATGACCAACAGCACATGCCATGTAGCATTGAAGGGGGTTGGACAAGATTGGAGCTATAAATCCATTGTTTAAGGACTATATATTGTATTTGTAATGTTTGGACCATAGATGCACCAATTTGCTAAGTTGTTGCCCTAAATTGAGCATTTTACAAGTTGTTAGACTAATTTGGACCCACATGCTAAGTTGTTCTACTAAATTGAGCATTTTATAAGTTGTTAGACTAATTTGCACCTAGTGGCTAAGTTGTTGTAGAACAACAACGAATAGTTAAGGGTTTCTTTTCTCTATGCCAAAAAATAAATTGACATTGTGTTTTTTCCACAAACACTTAGTAATATTTTATCTCCATGGCTCGTGTCCACTTCTATAGTAAAATAAAAATTTTATCTCAAGATTGTTAAATCTACCATAGTCTTGACGAAAACATCGTCTATCACTGAAAGTATGATACCATTAAATCTTGAAATAAATTTAGAAAAATACGAACACGGAACACCTATGTCAAATAGAGAAATTAAATCTGAATGGGTAGGTTCCACTATAAGGAACTTAACCAATTGAGCTAGGCTCAGTTTACAAAGTCAAAATAAACTTAATACACACAAAATATCAAGTTCACACTAATCAGTACAAAGCAGAAACTATTAATCTAGAATTTCAAATGTACTAGTCATACATAAATTCAACGCCACTTGCATTATTATTGGTCCCAACTCATCTTGACGTGATCCCAATCGCATGCACGCGTGTGGGGGCAACTTGGCAAATGGATCGGAGAGAAGTGGATTAATATTGTCAAGTGTGTTGTTTTTTGTGTTAACCCAAGGCATACATATGGATGCATGCAAGCTATATATACTAACCAATGGAAGTGTGCACGCTAATTCTCAACTTCTTGTTGCCCAAATGCTGCTTCCAAGCTAGCACTCTAAGCTATCATTTTATATTGAAAGTAGAGCTATCTGACTCTTCAAGTGGTTGTTTGGGCAGATATATATTCTTATACAGTTAGATCAACTTCATTTTATGACTTTAATTAATTTGCATGCTTACAGAAATGATTGCAAGCGTATGAGCAAATGTGCGATTGACATTGCCAGCTGGTAAAGTGAATGCTTCCAGCTTGCTCTGTAGTGCTGAAATGCTCTAAAATAGTCTTATCACCATATACAAGATACTTCTAGGGTTCAATTCGAATGTGTTTGAGTTGCCGAAGTCACAATTCATTGATAACTAATGCTAATAGACTTTGGATGTTAATATGGTATATATACACTAAAGTTATAGTTCTTAATATGATATACAATTTTGTAGTTGCAAACATTTTCATCCGAGATAGTTTAGAGGACCAGATATACAATAAAGTTTTTTTTTTTTTTATCAGTTAGGGACTCAATATTCATTTAAGATTTTTATGAGTTCAAAATTATGATTTTTTTTTCAAATGGCTGGGATGAATACAAGCTTTATTATATACACAATGTGTGGTTCTGGTTATCTCTATAACTTTTTAGTTGTTTTTTCATTTATTTAAGAGCCTGAATATTTAATAAAAGATGATATTATATGGCTAAAAACCAAAAGTATATGGACCCACCTATCATATATGTGCCATATAAGCTACAACTACCATCGAGACCACTCCAAACTATTTTAGGGGGTTAATTTGTCCAGTTTTATCCGTTGTTCGAGTTCAAAGATGGTTTTTAAATTCAACCACAAATTTAGTTAGGTAAATCAGACTTTATACTATAGAAACATATATTTGCTCCAAATGCTATTTGGCTAGTTAGGTTTAGGGCCTGTTTGTTTCCTCTAGTCACTAAAGTTTAGTTCCTAAAGTTTAGTACTAGTGTGTTTGGTTCTAGGAACTAAAAAAGACCAAAAATACATTAAAAAGAGGCATATGTTCTCACAACTTAGGTTTTTAGTCTCTTTTAGTTCCTCCTTACTGACTAGAGCTACTAAAGTTTAGCACTTCCAAAAGCAAAAGATGTTTGGAAGTTTAGGGACTAAAATAGACTAAATTTTAATCACTAAACTTTAGTACTAGCGAAACAAAGAGACCCTCAGTCTTCACTCGATAGAAGAAAAGAAAAACCCTTCAGAAAAAGTTTGCAGGAGTCCTGGTCTGAAGAAACTGGCCAGGTATTAATGGGCCAGGCCTAGGCGTAAGGTTGAGAGGCTGGGAAAGTAGGAGCTGAAGGCTCAAACTCGGTCCAGTGCCACTTCTTCTGCCTAGTAACCCGGGTTGGGTGGGTGTCCATTTTTTATTTCACAAAGACCTTGGTCGACAAGACATTTTCATTACTCGTTATGATATATATATATATATATATATATATATATATATATATATATATATATATATATATATATATTTTAACAACATGCAAACGATCTAGCCTTGGAACTATTGTATCTTACTAATCCATCTGTTCTAAATTAAAGACATTTTGGTTTATCTAGATAAATTACTTTTACTATGCATCTTGACATAATGTATATTCAAGTGCATAACAAAAGTTATGAATCAAGAAAACATCTTATAATTTGGAATGAACGGGGTAGCTTTTACAACTAGTTAAAACAAACAAGTACCTTAAATCACTGAAATTTAACATTGTAATAGCATGTTTTGATAATTAACTAGCTAATAGTTCAACATATGCTACGGAGGTACTGGATCCATTATGGTTCAAAAATATTAGCACATATTGGCAGCTCTCCCAGCTAAAGAATTAATTGTTAGTAGAATGTTAACTAATAATTAACAAGAATAGTTAACAGGTCTATTAGCAGACTTGAATGTGTTTTCACCCACTAACTTTTAGCTACTAAATAAAAAATAGTCCTAAGAGATAAAAAAACACTTTGAACTCCCTCCGCCAAGAATGATAAGCGTGTTTAAATTAAAAATAGCTCAAACTTTACAAGTTAGATCAATAATTCATCAGATTATATGAAAATTTAAAGTATGTAAAGCTTGATTCATAGTTGTACTACATATAATTTGAGCTTCTTTATTCCTAGTTACTAGATTTATACTCAATTGTCTGAGACTATCTTGATTCTATAAAAATTATATGTGAAAATCTACTTTTGCATATCTATACAATACTACTAAAGCTGTGCAACCTTAATATTCGTGCCCCCCCTCACAATTTACTGTTCTGAGAACAGTAAACGGAAAACCCTCCTCCCTAGCCCCCACAGCGCTGCCAACAACACCGTCCGATCCCCAGCTCCTGAATCCCTACCCGTACACGTCTGTCTGCCTCCACAGACCTCTCGACTCCCTCCAAAGCTTTTTCTAGAACGTGCAAGGAGCCGCTGTGATTCTTTGTCCCCGCCTCGAAACGTCTCGCCCACAGCCCCACACCCCGCCTTCATCCCCGCTGCCTGGCTCCCGCACTCGCCCGACGCCGTTCCACCCGCCCTTGCTTCCCACCGCGCCCGGCCCGGCAACCACTGGCGTCGTCGTCGTCGCTGCGACAGCTGCCACCGCACCCGGCCCCTCCTCCGCGCGCTGCCCCGCCCTACCCTCCTCCATTTGTGTCCTCGCAGCCACCGTCTCTCTTCTGCTGCGCCGGGGAGAGCGCCGCCACCCCGAGGCCCTCTGCCGTCCCAGGCTCAGCTGCCCGCAAGGAAGCGCATCGGTGGTACCCGGCCTGGCTACCCACGAGTCCCGTGGCGGCCCGCCCGGAATGCCGCGCACAGGAGGACCGCCCCATCGGCCCGTGACTCTGTCGAGCAGCGGTCTCGCCTCGCTGCCCTCCAACGGACGCGACGGAGCATCGACCTGGCTGCCCTCGGCCTTGCCTCTACAACAATGTTTGTTACTTGACCAAACAACCGTGCCCAGGTTTCTGCAGTACCGAGTTGCGAAATGGACAGAGATAGCCGAGGATATTTGGTTACTACCCATCAGTGAATCATCTGTAGCTCTACTTATTCTCAAAGGAAGTTCAACTGATCAAACTTCTTGCTATCTTTCACATGCAAATATCATTCAGCTATCATCTTCCAATTTTAAAGTCCTCTGATTGGTCATACGATCGTATCGCAACATTTTTGAAATTCCAAATACTTGGGATATAGGGAGACAAAATGATAACTTTGGTGCTAAAAAGAAATTCAGATATGTTATGGTTGTTTTTATTGTACCGAACCCAACCACAATACTCAGCCCACAGTCCAAGTATCCTTTGCAATAGCTACATTTATTGACACATGTCCTTGGTTCCATGCTCTTTCAACAGAAAACTGTCCTATTCATATGCGTTTCGAGATTCTCAGTGACATTGAGGATTTTGAAAGGAGCAGAACATTGACATCATGAAGCAAGGCAAACATCATCTTGGGATAGAAGCTGCTGCTGTTGATCAGGTAATCTTTGACATCATTAAGCAAGGCAAAACCATATTTCTATAAAAGCTGCTGGTGCTCATCACATAATGTTTTCCAGTTTCCTGCCTAGCCTGATGATTCATAACCAATGTCGAAGTATCTTCACCTGGATAACCTGCTTGCTGTCTCTACTTCACACATGCCATCTGCTATCTCTACATTAGCACTTCTGCTACAACACATGGTACTAAAAAGGCTCCTTGCTTATAAGGGCTCAAATACCAACCCATCTCTTAACTAATGCTACATATCTCTTCAGATCCATGTATGATCATACGATTTGCTATAATTCCGGCTTGCTGCCCTGTGCGAAGCACGGGGGAACCTGCTAGTATATTTAGACTTATCATGTTTCTCCTAACCTTTTTTTGAGCAAAATGTTTTCTTCTTTTTTAGACACGCAAGCTGCATTTCACACTCTATGGGCGGCCCAAGCCCAACATCTCCAAGCCAATGACTTCTGCGGGTAATCTGCGCACGCTCTCCCACCATCCGATCTCATGGACCGCGTCCACCGAACCGCGCAGACAACAGGTCGCAACCCCGAGGACACATCCCCATACACCGCGTCCATGCAGAGCTCCTTTCACCTCCGCGGCTCCGCCCTCCCAGCTCCCTCCCGCCACGAGCCCCTTATCCTCCAACGGCCAACGATCACCCCGAACCAGCGCGCGCTCCGCGTCCGCCCGCCAATGTCCGCCGCGGCCGATGACCTCGCGCGCCGCGTCGCAGCGTTCCTCCCCGTCCCGCGCCCGCACCAGCAGCCGCCGCAGAAGCAGCAGCTCTCCGGCGTGGCCGCCGCCGTGCTCGACGCCGGGGACGCCTGGGCCGCGCCGTGGGCGACGTCTTCCGCCGTCTCCGCATCGACGATACCTTCTACTCCGGCGGTGGCGGTACTCCAAAGCAGCAGCCGGCCGGCGCAACGCCGGGAGGAAGAAGAATGGCGGGAGATCGGCGGCGGCCGGTGCGTCGGCCGCGGTCAGCGAGGAGAGGGCCACAGGCGGTGGCGGCGGCGACCCCTCGGCTCCTCCGGGAGGTTTGCGCGGGCGCAGGGGTGCATGAACCTGTCGGCGACGTACGACAGCAGGACGAACGACGTCGAGAGCTCGGTCGTGGCCAGAGGCGACCTGTGGCGCGCGGAGGCGTCGCACAGCAGCAGCAGCAACAGCGGCGCCGCCAGTGGCTCTGCCTCTGCTCCGACAGGCGCCGGCGCCGGCTACGGTGCCAACCTGTTCCTCGTGCAGCTCGGCCCGGTCCTCTTCGTCCGCGACACGACGCTGCTGTTCCCGGTGCACCTCTCCAAGCGGCACCTCATCTGGTACGGATTCGAGCGCAAGGTGCGTCGTGCGTTCATCTCCATTTATGGTGCAAAAATTTCAGCAATTGCTTCGCTAAACCAAGAATCACGCTGTGCAAAATGAATGCCTTGATCTGAGAACACAAGAGGCCTATCTGTTCTTGGCTTCTTGCAGAACGGAGTGCACTCGGTTTGCCCTGCTTATTGGTCGGCTCACAAGAGATGGTTCTTCATGTCCATGCTATGCCTCAACCCATTCGCTTGTGTAAGTCTAGCCGATCCCTGTTTCTGCTACCTTTCAGTTTGTAGCTCCTGTCCATCTCCAACTGAACATTTTGTGTTAAAAAAAAAACTGAACATTTTGCTCAAACATTTTGCTGTCAGTCGTTCATGGACATGCAATTCCCAAACGGGCAACTACGATACGTCGCCGGCGACGGCTTCACGACACGAGCTTTCCTCCCTCTTCATGGTGGGATCCTGCAAGCCCATGGGAAATTCCCGGGGGAGAAGAGGCTCAGCTTCTCTTTCAAGGTCAGCCAACCGATGATGATCGAAGCGTACCAAGCTTCATTGCAGCAGAAATCGCATTGCCATTGCTAAATGTCTTTGCTGCACTTACAAAGGGCGTCTCAGTTGCTTGCAGAACAGGAGTGGGGGCAGCGTCGTCCCAATGGTCCAGTGGCCGGATAAGTCTCTCTCACTGGGGATCGTCCAGGCATTGTCTTGGAGGACATCTGGCTTGATGCTGCAGCCAGCAACACAGATAAGGCAAACCACATCAACCACAGTTCTTAATTTTGACAGTACTAGAAAAAATAACAAAATTTTGTCAGTACATTTGCCTGTTCCTTGCATATTGCAGTGTTCCAAGATCTGTTTCACCAGTTCCTGTCCAGAATTCTGTAGGAAACCAAAATGCATGTCTGTCCAGAATTTTGACAGTTACTGTGTCTTCTTGTGATGGACAGCATATGCCCGACGATCGGCGGCCGGCATCCTGGGGTGTGCATGGAGCTGATCCATTCGGCGAATGACAACGTCGGCGTGGTCTGCGGCTACTCCCACACTGCTTCCCCTTCTGCATATGCCTCCATATCGGTATGTCCAGTTAGTAGTACCATTACATACATCTGAAGAAATTTCGCTTCAATTCCTGCATCCTCTCTGCTGATCATCTTTGCATTGGATATCGTCACAGATCGGAAGATCAAAGCTGAACGGCGGAGCGGCGAGGTCAGGGCTAGTGTTCAGAGTAGACGCTCCGCTCCACGGCTTCGGCCGGCCATGGTTCTCGGTTCAGATGAACAGCGGGATCGAGTTCTGATTCCCCAAGGTTTTGTTGTGACTGAACGAACATACAGACTACACAGTTACACTGTTCTGAACAGACATATACACAGTTACAGGTCTTACTACATTGAAATGTACAGTCGATGTTGTGTATAAGCTTGACGACGACGTGTGTATATGCAGCATTTTTATGCTAGTTGTGCAGAATGTATTGGTGGATAACTGATCACATGCATATTTGCCACTTAAAAGCAGCTGCCATTAGTAAACGCTGCAGCACTATCCATCCCCTTGTCCATTGACGCCATCTCAAATTCTGGATACATCTTTTCGTTAAACGCAAGCAAGGGAGGAGCCCATAACTAATTACATGCGTATTTGCCACTTAAAAGCAACTGCCGTGAGTAAACGCTACGGCACTATCCCATTGTAACATATCCATCCATCTCTCTCTCTCTCTCTCTGGGTGTGTCCGACGCCATCTCCCTGAATTCTGAATTCATCTTTTCGCTGAACGCAAGCAAGGGAGGAGCATACCCGGTCAAACTTCTGAAGAAAGTCCACGTTTCGCTGAAAAACTCGTGTGTGATATCAAATGCATAATTACGTTTACATCAAAAAAGAATCGCGCATCTGCACCTGCCATTTAATTTGCTACATTGATGCCAAAGCCATATATAGTTAATAGTTGTGCTTGTGCAGTATGATCATTGTTCATTAATCCTTCTGGTTCTGCCGTTCTGGCCTTCTGGGTATCAAAATTCAAGCATGGACGTACCACTAGTACTGAGAGTTTTTTTTTCTTTAAAAAATCCGTTACCAGCTTTCATCGATAAATGATAAGTGAATAGCCATTGCAGCACAGGTTGCTTCAGCAGCAATTTCGCCCGGAGGTCAGCAACCAGAGCCCCGGACCGCCCCTACTGAGAGTTTCCCCGCGCGTTTGACTTGGCACGGCGAGCTACTACATATAAGATCCACCCGTGTAGAGCAGAGCTTCGCTGCTCATTCTCCTGCCTGCTTCTGTTCACTTTCGTACCGTAGA
Organism: Chrysopogon serrulatus; assembly: GCA_015844335.1. Lineage (NCBI taxonomy): Eukaryota > Viridiplantae > Streptophyta > Magnoliopsida > Poales > Poaceae > Chrysopogon > Chrysopogon serrulatus. The sequence continues at coordinate 44,630 of JADLZL010004426.1, read as the reverse complement.
GCTTGTGGTTGGCCATGAGGAGCACCGCCGTCTTCCCGGCAACGTCGTCGTCGTCGTCGTCGTCGGGCGAGGAGGGGTCGCAGTTGGTGGCACCGGCGACGGAAGAGATGACCGAGGAGGACAGGACGACATCGCGCAAGGACGGCGCCACCCCGGTGGCGGCGTGGACCAGGCGGTGCCTGTCGTCGTCGCTGGGGACGGCGTTGCGGACGAGGGCCGTGGGATTGGTCATGGTCGGCTTCGTCCTTCTTGCCTTGCTGCTTGGCGCGCGCGGATGGATCGGCCTCGACGCTGTAAGCATATAAGCATGAATCTGTGTGCGCGTGTGTGTGTGTTTTTTCCCTTCGAGTTACATTACACTTTCTGCTAGTATTACGTTTTCATTCGCAAAAAAAGGGCCAAATACGTGTTATTCTGGCCTAAATGTTTGATTGGTACACGTAGTAATCGTTTGCATAATTTTCAAAGGAAAAGGCAGGTTCCCCGAGAAGTTCGGAATGTTCTAGACGGACAGATCCATAGGACTCACCCTGGTAACCTAACCGATCGGTTTAATTCTTCGGTTCCCACATAGCTAGGTTCGGTTCTGGCCGTGTTCGCTGGTTGAACAACTGGTCTACTTCGGTTGCTTTTGCTGGCTCCTTCAGCTGGTTGAACAGTACCGGCGTGAGTGAGGAATCTGCCAAAGCAGCCGGCAACAGACCAGCGAACACGGCATCTCAGAAGCTAGGTACTATTTGATTCTTTTTAGAAATAAGAATCGGATAAATTCGGTTTAGGTTCTTTCGGTTTTGTTTCCAACCGAAAAAAACTGAATAGTATACAAATGCATAACTACAATAATAGGTTAAATAATAAATTTTGATAATATTTCAACACAAATATAAGTATCCACTAGAGTAACAAATACACAAATGTAGTTCTCCAGCAGCAGCACATAACTAAACATATCTCAAATAATGCACTAGAGTCCACCAGAGTAGCAAAAATTCAGTATACTTCGGTAAAGTTTGGTTCTTTGGTAAATTTGGTTAACCAAGGCATAGAATAGAACTGATTTAACCGATGAAAGGTCGGGTTCCTGAGAATTGAGAACCGAACAAGTAACCGAAATTTCTATTCTCGGTAACTTCGGTCAGTTTTCAGTAATTTCGGTTCGATACTCGGTTCTCGGTAAAATTTGCCCTGGGAAATATAGAACTTTGATGGGCACATCTATTATATATTTTGGAACAAGAAGATGGCCAGATGGGCACATCATCACTAAGAAAGCAACAAAATTTATGTTTCTACCGCTACCAGGAGCTCATTTCAAACAAATATATAATTTTTAAGTGAAACTGATTTTTAAAATGAGTGACCAGTACAGCACAAGAGTACTTAGGCCTAGACCCTGTTTGGATACCCTCTGATTATATAATCAAATTTTGATCCAAATAAGATTGATTATAGTCTCTTGATTATATGATGGATTATTATAATCAAAACTCTTGATTACCATAAATAATCAATTTGTGTGGTGTGCTCGTCCTAGGTGTAAAATCTTGACCTTTTGGTTAGGCGACGGTGGCGTCACGTTTCTCCTTGGAGGCGTCATTTTGGAGGCTCGTGAGGATTCAAAGTTTCAGGTGTCCTGTGTGGCGAAAAGTGGTCGTGAGGAGGTTTTGGCTTGGCAATTGGAGGGTTTCACACCTATTTGGTACTTGAGTTGCGACCACGAAGTTGACAAGGATATCAGCATGGAAGGCGCCCACGGAGTTGGCAGGGGGACGACGTGGGAGGTGGTGGCCAACAGACTTGCGTTTCTGAGTGACCCGCGTGGGATTTCTGATCGTCAGCTGAAGGATGTGGGTGGCACTTGTACCTTCGATGAGACAACTAGGTTGCTGAAAGCTGTGGCGTGCGGGCATGGATATCGGTGGGCAGTGTCAGCTTGTTGTGCGCCTGAGGCATCTCCTCCCTCTAGCGTTGGTTTGGCAGTTTGCAGAGGTCTGCAGCGTGTAGCCATACTTTGCGGTGGCTATTTCGGTATGGGGACAACGTCTTGAGAGATGGCGCAAACGAAGCTGATTGTGGAGGGGCTACATGGCTTGCAGCGGTTTATAGCGACTAGCCCTACTTAGCAGCAGGCTACTCGATGTGGGACATCGTCAGCAACGACGGTGCAAGCATTGACAAGGGTGTTTACGTCTTGACGGCTTTGTCTGTCGGGGGATGGCGATACAATTTAGTGACCTGCTCATGGTGGTTAGGTGGCGGTGAACCTTGTGTCTTTGTTGAGTTGTGGCTCGAGTCGATGTCCCAATCTGACTGACCAGAGTTGCTTTTTTCTTCTTCTTCTTTGAGTCGAGTTTTCGGTGCGGGCTGATGTCACAATCCAACCAACTAAGGTTGTTTTTGTTTTCGCCCAATCTAGATTTCATCTAATTTTTAATATAGGGGGCAGCTCTCCTGGTACTATCTGATTTGTTTAAAAAATTCCAAATGAGACAAGGTTATAAGAGATTATGCGTGCTGAAAGTCTTAAATTATAAGGCATATAAAATAAAAGTTTCTAATTTTAACTGACCATAATCAATCACCATAATCTATAAGATCGAAACACTTTGATTATTACAGTCCATAATCCTGATTATAGTATTCCTATGCATAATTGAGATTATATGATAATCGAGATGTCATCTAGACAGACCCTTATACTGTTGTCAGCTTACTCTGAATTCCACAGCCGTCTCTACTAGGGAACACGATCAGCATCGGCGTCGGGCAACGTCGTCGCCACCACAGCGACTCTACGGCGCCGCTCCTACATATACAATTCACCTGCGGGAACGGAAACGAGACGTCCCCGCAGGCGCAGCAACCGAAATGCCCTGGGACACCAGCACTGCCGCCATCGTCGACGACAACGCTGCCACTGCCCGGCGGCGACCCAGCGCCGCTGTGCCCGGACTACTTCCGGTACATCCACGACGACCTGCGGCCGTGGCGCGACGCCGGGATCACGCGGGAGGCGGTGGAGCGCGCGCGGCGGCACGCCTTCTTCCGACTGGTGGTCGTGGGCGGGCGCGCGTACGTGGAGACCTTCCAGTACCCGCGCGTGTTCCAGACCCGGTGCGTGTTCACGCAGTGGGGCATCCTGCAGCTGCTGCGCCGCTACCCGGGCCGCGTCCCGACCTGGACATCATGTTCGCCTGCGACGACCTGGGCAAGGTGCGCGCCGCCGACTTCCCGATGTCGTCCGACGCGCCGCCCGTGTTCCGGTACTGCAAGGACGCCCGGACGCTGGACATCCTGTTCCCGGACTGGTCCTTCTGGGGTTGGCCGGAGGTGGGCATCCGGCCATGGACGCAGCTGCTGGAGGAGGTCAGGCAGGAGAACGAGCGCGTGCGGTGGCCCGAGAGGCAGCCCTACGCGTTCTGGAAGGGCAACCCCCAGAGCTTCCGCGTACGCCGCGCGCTCCTGAGATGCAACGCCTCCAACGGCCAGGAATGGAATGCCCGCCTCTTCACCCAGGTGCTTCAGAGACAAACAGCACTGGCATTGCCTCCTTTTTTGACGCCTACTAGTATAGTAGATAGTTAGAAGGGTGATCTCAATTTTTACCTTATATATGTTACTGTCCTGTAGAACTGGAATCATGCTACTCAAAACGGGTTCAAAGATTCGAGAATACCTAAGCAATGCATTTACAGGTAAGCACACATGCGTTCAAATTTTTTATACTAACAAATTATACGAGTTCCTGCAAAATTCTAGTGAAATTCACAGGTCCAAATCCATGGTGTCGCTCAGATCATCGATCTGTCAATGGATGCAGGTACAAGGTGTACGTGGAGGGGGCCGCGTGGTCGGTGAGCGAGAAGTACATCCTGGCGTGCGACTCGCCGGTGCTGTTCGTCTCCACGCCCTTCCAGGACATCCTCTCCAGGGCTCTCGTCGCCGGCAAGCACTACTGGCCCATCAACCGGGAGCACATCTGCAAATCCATCAAGTTCGCCGTCGACTGGGGCAACGAGCACCCAGCGCAGGCGCAGCTCATCGGCGAGCAGGGCAGCCAGTTTGTGAGGGAGGAGGTGAGCATGGACTACGTCTATGACTACATGCTGCACCTGCTTACCGAGTACGCCAAACTGCTCCGGTACAAGCCCACCGTGCCGGAGAAGGCCGTGGAGATCTGCACAGAATCCATGGCCTGTCCTGCCCAGGGCCTGCGCCGGGACTACATGATGGATTCCATGGAGAGGCACGTCGCAGGCTTCAGCCCATGCACACTGCCGCCGCCGTTCACTGCTGAGGAGGCCAAGGTAATAGCCGACAGGGAGGCCGAGGTGCTGAGGAAGGTAGAGAAGATGGAGGGCTCGGCGGCTAGCTAGCTGAAACCTGACAAACATACAATTTGATCCAAAAACGAAAAAAAAAACGAGAAGAGTTTAGCTGGAGCCAAATGTTTCTCGTTCCTGAATATATTTATCTATATATGTGTGTGTAAGAAAAGAGCTAACGCGCAAGAACTTAATTTGCTTCAGGTTCATAGAAAGGATAGTCGATGTTAAGTTGAACCTTGAAAGCATTGTGAAATAAGTTAGCCATCGCTAGTGAGTTAGATATTTTTACATGTTAAGTGCAAACCACCTGTATGGCTGTATACATCCATTGCCATTGATGTTCCACTTTCTTCAAGCTCCTCATTTTCCATGAATTTCTCGCGTTCATTTTCATTTTTCCTTTCTTCAAGTGAGAAGTAAGAAACAAATATAATCTCCAGTTTCATGTATATTGGCTTTTCTCTCCCAATGGCAGATAAAATCCACTATGACCCGCTGTTGATTCCTTTTCTCAAAGTTGCATCATTAGGGAAACAGGCAGATCGATACCATATGCTTTGTTTTTTTTCACGCGCTGAACTATTTCTGTCCTTTCATACACTTCTTCATCCTGCAGAAGAGCAAACACCTGGATGTTCTTGTATCAAAACAAGGTGATTTACCTAAAAATGGGAAACACATAATTGGAAGAGTCTATTGCCAGAAATTTGTCAGTATAGTTGCCTGTTCGTTGCATATTGCAGCGTACCAAGATCTGTTTCACCAGTTCCTGTCGAGAATTCTGGTGGAAACCGAAACGGATGGCATCTGAAACTGACTGTATATCTTCTTCTGATGGACAGCATATGCCCGACGATCGGCAGCCGCCATCCTGGGGTGTGCATGGAGCTGATCCATTCGGCGAATGGCAACGTCGGCGTGGTCTGCTGCTACTCCCACACTGCTTCCCCTTCTGCACATGCTTCCATATCGGTCTGTCCAGTTAGTAGTACCGTTACATACATCTGAAAAAGTTTCACTTCAATTCCTGTCTCCTCTCTGTTGATCGTCTTTGGATATCATCACCGATTTGAAGATCGAAGATGAACAGCGGTGCGGCGAGGTCAGGGTTAGTGTTCAGAGTAGACACTCCACTCCACGGTTTCGGCCAACCATGGTTCTCGGTTCAGATGAACAGCGGGATCGAGTTCTGCGAACACAAGGTTTATACTTGTGGTTCAGTTGTGATGATGAGTGATTGATTCAACTACTAGCATCTCGGATAGGGTGCTACTGACGGTGGTGAAAGCCACGAGTTCCACATGTGCCTTGGCTTGTGTTGTGCAGGTGTCGAGCATGGAGGCGGTGGCCGACGGCGAGGTGAAGGTCAAGTGATGGCGGGCCGCGCCGAATGGACCGGGCGTGAAAGGGCGGACGCATCGAGACTTGGACCGAGGGACCCGGAATCGCCGGGCGGGATCGCATTGCTGGCGCTTAGCTTCGACAAGTGCAAGGACATGGGCCGGTTTATTGGTTTGGGCCTCAAAACCAACGGTGGAGGGTTTCGGTGGTTTGGGCCTCGAAACCACCCGGCGGGTTTCTGGGTTGAGCCACAAAACCTCGGGCGGAGGTCCCGAGGCGGACGGACGGCACGTGGCGGCATCGGGGGAGTTCGCGTCGAGACGGCTACCGGTGAGAAGGCGCGGTGGCCATCGGATCAAAGATTGCATCGAAGTCGGTTCGAGTTGGACCGCAATGTCCCTAGGGCTAGGCGGTTTGCTCGTAGTTGTATCGAGGGCAAAAACTGAAAAATGAAATAAGCCCTGGTCGATAAGTAAGGTGGAGGGAGCCCCATCTCCCTCACCTCTCCCATTTGTATTTTTTCTCTTCCTTTCTAGGGTTTCCTTCTCTTAGGTGCTAAGTGAGAGAGAGGTCCACTAATCCTTGCAATTAGTGTAAGAACCAAGTTTACTCATGGGAAAGGAGGTCCCGAATCCTCCTTGTTTCCTCGTGGGGTCAGATTGATGTGTTGATTCGCGTTTTGATTGTTGTTCTTCGCGTTCTTCGTTTTTTCCCCTTCTCCCCCACTTGTTCCCAAGTTGATTTCTCGAGCTATGGTTCAACTCTTTGCAAACCACTTGTTTCTACTTGATCATGGTCGTGGGTTGATCCTTTCCACCGAAGGATTTTATCTAAATCCTCACGAATCCACAGATCGGGTTGAATCAAGTTTTTTGGGGAAAACTTACTCTTAAATTGGATTTCATCGATTTTCGAAGTTGCAGTGAGTTTGGGGTTGTGATCTTTATGGAGTAGTCTTAGAACTACCTTGTGAACCCCTCTGCAAAATCTCAGGTCGATCCGAGTTGATTTGATTGAGTTTTGGCTTTGAAATCAAAATTTCCAGGGTTCCGTCCGTAAATACCAGACACGTCCGATATGAATACCGAACATGTCCGGTACACTTTACTTTGGAATTTTAAGCTGAAATTTTATGGAGACCTTCTTCTGTGTGTCTAGTTTCTAGGGTTAAAATTTCACGATTTTTAGACACCGTTTGATTGGGTTTTTCATTTTTCTCCCAAAGTCGCTCTGTGCTGAAACTGGGTTCGGTGCATACCGGACGCGTCCGGTATGAGGTCCGGTATGAGCTGAGTGTGTCCGGTCCGAAGTCGTGAATACCGGATACGTCCGGTATGAGGTCCGGTATGAGGGTCTGAAGGCTGTTTCGTTGAGTTGTTCGTTTATTGACCGTCCGAGGTCCGATTCGAGTTCCGCTTGTTGCGTTGGGTTCGTAGCATCATGTACTTCATATCCAAGTACTCTTGTCACAAGTTGGCTTGAGTATTTTGGATTGGCCACTCTCTCCTTTTCAATAGGAATTGAGTGCGTCGCTTTTGAAGTTTCGTCGAGTGCTCGTCTCCGATCTTCCTCGGTTGATTCGCTGTACCTCTTGGACATCTCCAAGGGTATCCACCTACCTGTTAGGTCGTGATCTTACCGCTTGCTTGTGAGTTCACTTTTGGGGTCGATTTTGGGACAGCGGTCGAAAGTTTCGAAAGAAATTTGAGGCTCCCATTCACCCCCCTCTGGTCGCCATTGTCGGTCCTTCAATTGGTATCAGAGTCGATTAAGGATCATTCCACCTTAATCGATTCGTGATCCGCTAGAAGGCGACATCGAGCGCGGTTCAGAAAAGCCGCCGCATTTCAATGGAACCAATTACCCGTACTGAAAGATTCGGATGTCTGCCTATCTCCAGAGTCTCAGTGCGAGGGTGTGGGAAATCTGTGAGAATGTCGATTACGTTGTCCTTCCTGCTCGTGTTGGCCAAGAGCAAATCGAACAACACGATGCAAATAGCAAGACACGTAACGCCCTCTTCTCGAGTCTTTCTGAGTATGAGTTTGAGCGTGTCGGACACTTGACTACTGCTAGAGAGATCTGGGTGAAGCTGCAGAGCTATCACGAGGAGACTCTCCAAATTAAGACCAGACTCTTTGACACATACAAGCAGGAGTATGAAAGTTTCCGGCAGCTTGATGGCGAGACCATCGATTCCATGTTCTCACGCTTTCAGACCATTGTCAACAAGATGCGTGCGAACAAGCCGAACTTACCCTATGATGATCATGAGAGAGCTTTGAAGCTTTTGCATGCTCTTGATCGGAGGGTTTGGAATTCGAAGGTGCAAGCTCTTCTCGAGTCGCAGAACTACAAGACCCTCACTGTGGACGAGCTTTTCAGCAAGCTGAAGTCCAGTGAGATCGACCACCAGATCCAGGCCAAACTTCACAACCCTTCTGCTCCGACTATGGCACTGGTGTCAGGTAACGGTGTCTCTAGTTCTTCAGCTAACCTCTCCTCTGTGATGTTTGCCTTGTCTTTCTTGATCACAGTGATAGAGGAGCAGTTGGACGTGCTCGAAGACGATGAGCTGGCTCTCGTCATCAGCCGGTTTTCGCGGTTCCACAACAACCGCTTGAATCGCCGGCGGGGTGGACCGAAGGATGGATGCTATGGATGCGGCGACCCCGACCACTTCGTCGCCAACTGTCCCAAGCGGAACAAGCACTTCTTCGGCAAGTCCACCTCCGACACGCACAAGGAGAAGCGCGACTACACCTCCGGCAAGCACAAGTCCAAGGGAGGCTTTGACAAGGAAGTGGTGAAGCGCAAGTTCGTGAAGAAGTTCAAGGCAAGAGAGCGCGCCTTCCTCGCCTCCCTCAGCGACCTCGACTCCGACGATGAGCATGCTTCCTCCTCGTCGAGCGACGACGAGTCCGAGAGGAAGGTCGAGGACAAGCTGAACGGGCTTTGCTTCTTCGCCGACTCCACCCACGGAGGCTTCTGCACCATGGCACTTGGTGACGAGGTGGAGGGCGGCAACGGCGATGCTCCCGACGACGACGACACATCTAAGGATGGAGGTTTGAAGAACATATGGCTCATTGATTCCGGATGTTCACGCCACATGACCGGAAGTTCAAAATGGTTCTCCAGCCTCGACCCCGTGCAACACAAGGAGTACATCACATTCGGGGATAATAGCAAAGGTAAAGTGGTCTCTCGTGGAACCATTTGGGTTAACGAGAGCTTTGTTCTCAAGGATGTTGATTTGGTCTCGAACTTGCATTTCAATTTGCTCTCTGTTTCGCAACTCCTTGAGGACGGCTTTGAAGTGCGCTTTAAACATGGCTTTTCTCGAGTTCTTGACTCTCAGGGAGATCTCATTTATCGGATCGTCCCATTTGGCCGTGTCTTTCGAGCTGATTTTTCTCACTCATTTGGCTCTTCCCGCTGTTTGGTGGCCGGATCCTCTTCTGAGCTTTGGAAGTGGCATAGGAGACTTGGTCATTTGAGCTTTGACCTTCTTTCTAGGTTGAGCTCACTTGGCTTAATCCAAGGATTGCCCAAGTTGAAATTTGAGAAGGATCTTGTTTGCCACCCTTGTCGTCATGGGAAGATGGTAGCCGCTTCTCACCCACACGTGAATCAAATCATGACCAAGGAACCCGGCGAGCTACTTCACATGGACACGATTGGTCCAAATCGGGTTCGGTCGGAAGGTGGGAAGTGGTATGTGCTAGTGATTGTGGATGACTTTTCGAGATACTCTTAGGTGTTTTTCATGGAGAGTAAGGATGAGGCTTTTTCACATGCTCGAGATTTGATTCTTCGGTTGAGAAATGAGTTCCCTAAGAATGCCATGAGAGCTATTCATAGTGACAATGGCACAGAATTTAAAAACACTCATTTTAAAACTTTTTGCAAGTCTTTGGGTCTTGAGCACCAGTTTTCCTTACCTTATGTTCCGCAACAGAATGACATTGTTGAGCGCAAGAATCGGACCCTTGTTGAGATGGCTAGGACGATGCTCGATGAGCATAGGACTCCTAGGAGGTTTTGGGCCGAAGCAATCAACACTGCTTGTCATGTTTCCAATCGCATCTTTCTCCGTGCTTTTACGAAGAAAACTTCTTATGAGTTGCAATTTAGGAGGCTACCCAAGGTGAGTCATTTCAGGGTGTTTGGGTGTAAGTGCTTCATCTTGAAACAAGGTAATTTGGACAAGTTTGAGTCCAGGTCCTCCGACGGTATCTTTCTTGGTTATGCTTTGCATTCTAGAGCTTATCGAGTACTTAACCTTGAAACTAACCGTGTTGTGGAGACCTGTGAGGTCACATTCGATGAAACTATGCCTTGTACAACCCCTATCTTTGAGCTGCGTGCGGTGATGAAGAGCTTGGTGAAAGCATTTTTGTGGAGGAGGAGCAGGGGCGATGCCGATTATGGTGATCCCGAGCCGACTCCACCGGCTGCCCCTATCGAGCTGCGGCGACTACTTCAGCTCACGGTCTAGACCCCTCTACTTCCACTTCTTGGGGACCGTTCGAGCAGCTTCCTCGGCTGCGTCGGCTGCACCTGAGGAGGCACCACCGCCGTTGAGGGGGAGGCGACTTCTTCCGAGAGAGGCTCCATGACACATTCAGCGTCGCCACCCCGCTCAGACGATGATCGGCGATATTGACCAGTGAGTCACGCGGTCGGGTCATATCACATCTCTCACTTCGCTCATTCTGCATTTGTTGCTTCTTTTGAGCCCCGAGATGTTGGACACGTTTTTATCTCGATCCCGATTGGGTTAATGCTATGCATGAGGAGTTAGAGAACTTTGAGAGAAACCAAGTCTGGGTCTTAGTTCCTCCACCTCCAGAGTGTCATCCCATAGGTACAAAGTAGGTGTTTAAGAACAAGCAGAGTGAAGATGGGGTGGTTGTTAGGAATAAGGCTAGACTTGTTGCTCAAGGGTATTGCCAGAAAGAGGGGATAGACTTTGAGGAAACCTTCGCTCCTGTAGCTCGCTTACAGGCAATCCGTATTCTGTTAGCGTTCGCTGCTACTAAGGGCTTTAAGTTGTTTTAGATGGATGTTAAGAGCGCTTTTCTAAATGGGTACATAGAGGAGGAAGTGTATGTTAGGCAACCCCCAGGCTTTGAAAATCCCAAGTATCCTAACCATGTCTTCAAGTTGCACAAAGTTTTGTATGGTCTTAAGCAAGCCCCTAGAGCGTGGTATGATAGGCTAAAAACCTTTTTACTTAAGAAAGGGTTTAGGATGGGATCGGTAGATAAGACTTTGTTTCTCCTCAAGCAAGGCAGTGACCTTCTCTTAGTTCAGATATACGTGGATGATATTATCTTTGGTGGCTCTTCTCACGCTTTGAATGCCAAGTTTGCAGAGTTTATGAGCGGGGAGTTTGAGATGAGCTTGATGGGCGAGTTGACTTTCTTCCTCGGCCTTCAAATCAAGCAAACGCGAGGCGGGACATTTGTGCATCAAGGCAAGTAAACAAAGGACATCCTGAAGAAGTTTGACATGGGTGAGGCCAAGCCTCTTTCGACGCCCATGTCGACTACGACGGCCCTCGACGCCGACGAGGATGGAGAAGCAGTCGATCAGAAGGAGTACCGGAGTATGATCGGATCGTTCTTTGTACGGCGGCAACAAGACCCGACATACGGTTTCTTTGTATGCCTCTGCGCACGCTTTCGGGCTTCCCCACGCACATCTCACCGTCAAGCGGTGAAGCGCATCATGAGGTACCTCCGGTTTACCTCCGAGTTTGGACTTTGGTATTCTGCTTCTTTCTCGCTCTCTCTTTACGGTTATTCGGATGCTGATTTCGCTGGCTGCCGCTTAGATAGGAAGTCCACGCCGGGGACTTCTCAGTTTTTGGGTTCATCTCTTGTGTCTTGGTCATCCCGCAAGCAGTCTAACGTTGCACAATCCACCACAGAAGCTGAGTATGTCACTGCTGCCGCTTGTTGTTCCCAGCTACTTTGGATGATAGCCACTCTACGTGATTTTGGTCTTGAGTTCTCTAGAGTGCCTTTACTATGTGATAGTACTAGTGCCATCAGTGTTGCTAAGAACCTAGTACTTCACTCCAAGATCAAGCACATAGATGTTCGCTTTCACTTTCTCCGTGATCACCAAGAGAAAGGCGACATTGAGTTGCATCACGTAGCCACCCAGGATCAGCTTGCAGATCTTCTCACTAAGCCCCTCGATGAAGCGACTTTTGCTCGCTTGCGAGGTGAACTGGGTGTGTGTTTTTCTTTTTAGAGCAGGGAAGCACTATGTTTGTTGTTTTAGTTTTTGTTGTAATCTAGATTTTGATTTGTCTTTGTATGATAGTGCATTTGCATGGCATTTTGTGATATACTTGCATTTTGGGCTTCATGTATATAACACTTGGAATGAAACTATGCTCTTGTTAGTATGCCATGTGAGTACTTTGTGGTGCTTGTCAGCTTAGGCTCTCAGTGATCACCTGCTACATGTTATGAGTTGAGCATAATTTTCTAATGTGAACTTGCTTAAACTTGCTGAAATCTGAAAATGTTCACCGCTTAAGACGGTACCTAGCATGTATAGGATGTTGAGATCCCTTTATGTTGTCTTGTATATGCTAGGTTGCTATGTCTCATGCTTTGAGTCATTCACTTGTTTAGACACTTCACTTGTGCTAAAATTTGACAACTAAGCTAGGTGAGATGAAAAGATCAAGATGGGTCTGTATTGTCCCACATCAAGGTATCGAAACTGCTTCCAATTGCACATTTGGATGAACTTGAGCCTTGTAGTGAATGACCGAAGCCATTGCTTTGAGCTCCTGATTGTCTTTTGACATAGGCTCCGCTTGGTTGAAAAGTTAGGCTTGACAATACAGATAACCTTTCGCACACACATGTTTTGACTAATTCTTGTGCTAAGCTGCAAACTCTGATAAAATGGCATTTGATGAAAACACAAGTCTTAGGTTCGTCTTTGACATGATGTGTGACCGCTGTTTGGGGTAGTTCACCTTGTATATCCCTGCTAGCACTAGGTTGATTTTCAGTTTATGCTTGCTATGTGCTATCTTTGGTGGTGAACTCCTTTTAACTTGCTTAAGAACTGCTCAAAACTGCTTACACTTCATATTTCGTATCAGCTGATCAGTTCGAGCATTTGCCAGCACTTGCATATTGTTGCTATACTCACTTGTCTTACCGGCTAGAGCATCTTTTTCACTCGATTGCTATATACTTGAAGCTCTTTGCATTCATGTGCATCTCATTGCATTTTAGGCTTGCTTTGTGTGCATTATTCAACAAGGGGGAGAAATTTGACACACACAAGCTTTCATGAAACAAGGGGGAGTGATTACACATGTTTGCTGCACTTGACAAGGGGGAGAGTCACTTGTCATGTTTAAAAGGTTGTCTTCTCAGAAGGAGAGACTAGTTCTCAAGGGTTGAAGGGGAGAAGATTATGTGCACTCATGTATGCTTTTGCTCAGGGGGAGTTGTTTTGCATTGCTTCTTGCTAGATGTGTTGAGCCCTTGCCTCTTTCTGGAGGATCTAGCGTTTCGAGTGCTTCTTGCTTGGCTAGCGGTGTTGAGCCCGCTTTCTGCCTCTTCTTGAGGGCTAGCCGTGTTTTACTTGGTTGCGTCGAGCCGTTGCCCATATCTTTGGGGACCAAGTTTTGCTTGCTTCAAATGATTCCATTTGGCTTCTCTTTGGCTTTTGGTCATTTGGCGAGTTTTCTTCTTTTTCTATTTCTTTTTTCTCGGTAGTGATGTGTTGGTGTTGAACAATGCACTCATCAAGGGGAGATTAAGAACACAAGGTTTATACTTGTGGTTCAGTTGTGATGATGAGTGATTGATTCAACTACTAGCATCTCGGATGGGGTGCTACTTGACGGTGGTGAAAGCCACGAGTTCCACATGTGCCTTGGCTTGTGTTGTGCGGGTGTCGAGCATGGAGGCGGTGGCCGACGGCGAGGTGAAGGTCAAGTGATGGCGGGCCGCGCCGAATGGACCGGGAGTGGTGAAAGGGCGGACGCATCGAGACTTGGACCGAGGGACCCGGAATCGCCGGGCGGGATCGCATTACTGACGCTTGGCTTCGACAAGTGCAAGGACATGGGCCGGTTTATTGGTTTGGGCCTCAAAACCAACGGTGGAGGGTTTCGGTGGTTTGGGCCTCGAAACCACCCGGCGGGTTTCTGGGTTGAGCCACAAAACCTTGGCGGAGGTCCCGAAGCGGACGAACGGCACGTGGCGGCATCGGGGAGTTCGCGTCGGGCGAAGCTACCGATGAGAAGGCGCGGTGGCCGTCGGATCAAAGATTGCATCGAAGTCGGTTCGAGTTGGACCGCAATGTCCCTAGAGCTAGGCGGTTTGCTCGAGTTGTATCAGGGGCAAAAACTGGAAAATGAAATAAGCCCGTCGATAAGTAAGGTGGAGGGAGCCCCATCTCCCTCACATCTCCCATTTGCATTTTTTCTCTTCCTTTCCAGGGTTTCCTTCTCTTAGGTGCTAAGTGAGAGAGAGGTTCACTAATCTTTGCAATTAGTGTAAGAACCAAGTTTACTCATGGGAAAGAAGGTCCCGAATCCTTCTTGTTTCCTTATGGGGTCAGATTGATGTGTTGATTCGCGTTTTGATTGTTGTTCTTCGCGTTCTTCGTTTTTCCCTTTCTCCCCTACTTGTTCCCAAGTTGATTTCTTGAGCTGTGGTTCATCTCTTTGCAAACCACTTGTTTCTACTTGATCATGGTCGTGGGTTAATCCTTTCCACCGAAGGATTTCATCTAAATCCTCACGAATCCACAGATCGGGTTGAATCAAGTTTTTTTGGGAAAACTTACTCTTAAATCGGATTTTATCGATTTTCGAAGTTGCAGTGAGTTTGGGGTTGTGATCTTCATGGAGTAGTCTTATAACTACCTTGTGAACCCCTCTGCAAAATCTCAGGTCGATCCGAGTTGATTTGATTGAGTTTTGGCTTTGAAATCAAAATTTCCAGGGTTCTGTCCGCAAATACCAGACACGTCCGGTGTGAATACCGGACACGTCCGGTACACTTTACGTTGGAATTTTGAGCTAAAATTTTGTGGAGACCTTCTTCTGTGTGTCTAGTTTCTAGGGTTAAAATTTCACGATTTTTGGACACCGTTTGATTGGGTTTTCCATTTTTCTCCCAAAGTCGCTTTGTGCTGAAACTGGGGTCCGGTGCATACCAGACGCGTCCGGTATGAGGTCCGGTATGAGCTGAGTGTGTCCGGTCCGAAGTCGTGAATACCGGACACGTCCGGTATGAGATCCGGTATGAGGGTCTGAAGGTTGTTTCGCTGAGTTGTTCGTTTCTTGACCGTCCGAGGTCCGATTCGAGTTCCGCTTGTTGCGTTGGGTTCATAGCATCACGTACTTCATATCCAAGTACTCTTGTCACAAGTTGGCTTGAGTATTTTGGATTGGCCACTCTCTCTCTCCTTTTCAATAGGAATTGAGTGCGTCGCTTTTGAAGTTTAAATCGAGTGCTCGTCTCCGATCTTCCTCGGTTGATCCGCTGTACCTCTTGGACATCTCCAAGGGTATCCACCTACCTGTTAGGTCGTGATCTTACCGCTTGCTTGTGAGTTCGCTTTTGGGGTCGATTTTGGGACAGCGGTCGAAAGTTTTGAAAGAAATTTGAGGCTCCCATTCACCCCCCCTCTGGTCGCCATTTTCGGTCCTTCAAGTTCTGATTCCCAAAGGTTTTGTTGTGACAGAACGAACGTGTTACAGACAACAAAGCTACACTCTTCGAAGCGTACATACTCCCTCCATATAGGAAAAAATGACGTTTAGGACAGCATTTAGCATACCAAGGAGTGATTAATTAGGATAGAGTTTTCCCTGTCTACCCCTATTAAATATGACTGCGGCTGCATTTAAATCAAGAAAGTTGTGCATGTTTACTGGCTAGCCCAGCCGCGTTGGAGCTGAGTTGGGTGGGTTCGACTCCTGCCGTCACCACTTTTTTTTTGCTTTTCCCCATTTTGCATGGCCACTTTTTTTTAGCATATTTTGCATGGATACTGAGCTCCTGGTTAGCGTGCATGCGCGGTTAATTTTGATTTTGTAGATAACCTTGCTGGTAAGAAATTTTTTTCCAATGCAGACATGAGTTGTTCGCGTATTTTTTTTCTACGTCTACAGCATGCTGTCCATGGAGTAGTAAACAAAGTTGTTAACGTGTCCGGTGTCCATGGTTTGTTCATGTTCCTGTTCAAGCAAACTAGTGGAGAGGCAAGGCCCGAGCGGCGTGCACGCGAGTGTTGAGGCGAGAGGCAAGGAGTGCGTGATAGGGTGCTGGTGCGGCGCGGAGCGAGGCCTCGCATCAATGCGCGGTGCTGCGATTGAAGCGGACCAAGGGCATTCGCGTCCAGAGAATCGGCTGCCAGAGTAAAACGTCGTCTTTTACGCAATCGACGAAACGGCCAGAACGTCATTTTTTAGCGATACGGAGGGAGTACACAGTTACAGGTTTTACTACAAATGTAGTCTTTTTTTTGAAAGATCCGGCTAAGCCAGCTTATATTAATAAGAAGGAAGCAGATTTATGCGCCAGAGACGCAGTACAACTAGAAAACCTTATTTGGCTAGGATTTTACCAGATAAGGCGTGAAGTCTAAGGGATTACTCGCAACCGGAAAAATAACAGGGAAAAAAACTTAAAAGAAAACTAATCCCCATTACTCTTCTTCATCTCCATCTTCAGCTCCAGCTAGCATGGCGCTAGTTAGAGCCGCTAGGGCTGCAGTCACGTGTGGAGGAGGTGTTCCTTTGTACCTCTCCAAGTACAATTTAATAGGCTCGTCTTCGGTTGGTTCAACAGGGCCTCCATGGTCAAGCATTTCCATGGGGTGTTGTGCCCTTCGTGACACTGGCACTAAGGAAGGTCTTGCAGCCCGGTCATGCGCTATGTCGTTGTCTTGACATCACCTTCCGACGACGTCCACCTTTTGCCGGTGTTGTTAAGGCGGGTAGGCTGTGTCACAACTAGGCCTATCTCGGCCGAAATTTCATCCGGGACGAGGCGCGGTAGCAGCTTCCTTGGGGCTAATGCACTCCTCCAAGGGTGAAGGGGCGTCCCTGCATTGCAAGGTCTCACCTTTCTCTTCCAACGCATCAAGCATGTGTGTAGTTGGATGGAACTCAATCGAGGAACGCTTGTCTCCACAGAGCGGCTTTGTTTGGGTCGGCTCGGTCCTGGTAGTCCTCATCACCAATGCATACCTCCAATAGCATAGGATCATATTTTTTTCGGCGGTGGAGACAATGGTTTGAGCTTGTCCATGGAATCCATCAACGGGTCATCAATCAACACGGGAGGCCGCAAGTCTTGTAGATGCATAGTGCTCCTTGCATCAAGGGCCGACGAGCCTCCACGACCACAAGAAGATCGGAAGCGGTCATGGTGGATATATAGTTCCTCTCACGCCACATCCCACAAGGGCAGCGCGATAACCGCGGCGCGACGAAATGTCCTCGGCATCGTTGCAATGCTGGACTTGGTTGTTGGCCTTGCCAAGACGCCGGCTCACATGCCCATGCCGTTGCAATCGGCGTCGCAACAAGCGATGGAAACTTCGTTGGGGAAGCATAGCCGCTTGTGAACGGAGCCACGAGCGGCTGAGCTGTGCCACATATCCCGGGCGGTGGTTGTTGGGGCGGCGCTGTGCCGGGCAATGCTTGGAGAAGTGCCCACTGCAGCTGCAGCGCAAGCACCTCGGCCGGGTCACGACGGGATGCGACCTTGTGGTCCTTGGCTAGGCACCGGAACCGGTTTGGGAAGCCGAGGCGGCGGTCGGCCATGACCCGGTGGAGTCTTCCCCGATGCCATTGCAACGTCGTGCGGGTCCTTCCGACCCTCTCGGCTCCGGTGGGTTCCACGGAAGGATGTCCCCGCCGATGCCACCCATCAGCGTTCGGCGACATGACGCGTGGTGGCAAGACACCACCTGGCCCAAGCCGGTGTGTTGGAGCTCGAAGCGGAGGAGGGTGATTGTTGTGTCCTCGGAGTGGGAGACCATGGACCAGTTGAGGACGCGGGCGACTCGACGCCGATGGCGATGCCTGCGTGTCCGCGGGGCAGCATCGCGAGCCGGGCTCTGAGCCCCAACTGCAGGAAGGCCTCCATCACCAGCTCGCACAAGAATGGACTTGAGCGGGGGCTGTAGATCTACCACAGGCGGCACCAGCTTCTGTGCACCCACCGAGAGGAGCCGGCTGGCAGAGGCGGTCGCCGGAGGATTTGCCATCCGAGTGGAGGTCGTCATCATCGTCAGCCCACCGGTGAAGCTTGGATCTCCCAGTCGAGTTGCCTCTCGGGTGGAAGGGAGGAGCGAGGGGAGAAAGGTAGGTAAGGTTGACCTCAGGCGCAGCACGGGGAGGCGGCGTTGAAGAGGACGCCATGGTCGCAATCGGAGGCGATGTGTCGCGGCGTCCGCTACAGGCGCCTGTCGTCGTTTGTCCGGGGGCGGACCTGGAGAAGGGAGGTTACAGCGCCCAAATGGTGGTAGATCCGGCCCGCGGGCAGCCTGCGGTGGCCGGTTGGTTGGGCACGGCGGCGGGCAACGCGGTATCGGTGGAGCACGACCGGATCTCGGTGGCAATGAGAAGAGACGGAGGGAGAAGGGGGTGGGGCGGAGCACCGATGTGGGAGACGGTGAAGGAGAGTGCGGGATGGGCACCCGGCCGGGGCCGGCCCGGCCAGCGCTGGCTCAACCAGCGGCGGCGCTAGAGCGCAGCTCAAACTTTTACGGTGATTTGAGGAAAAAGTCTAAATAACCCTCAAGTATTAGCCCGGAATACTTTCACCCCGACGTATAAAACCGTGTATATAGCACATTAAACTATGGTAAACCGCCTAAAACACCCCCCGGCGGTTTTGGGTGGCGGTTTTAGCCTACGTGGCTGCCCGCGTGGCTTGCCGCTGCCACCGTGGCGCTCGAGGCCCACTGTCGAGGCGCCAGCAAGCCCAGGCGTGGTCATGTTCCGTGGCTCGCGCGCGGCCACATCACCCGTACCTAGAGCTGGCCAGGCGCCTCACCTCCCGCCCGGGACGGCGTCGGCGTCACCGTGCACCTCGTCTCCGCGCCCGTCCAACCTCTCCGCGATCGCCCGCCACGAGGCGCCGCGGATCCGCCTCGTGGGCTCCACCTCCAGCGCCGCCCCGGACCTGCCGCCCTGCACACCACCAAGCACCTCCCGGCCCGACTCATGCCGGCGCTCAAGCCGCGCCTGCGACCTCGCGCCCCGCTCACCTTATGTTGCTTTCGGCGGCCTCCGCCCGGCGCCGCCGCGGACCCTCCTCTTCGACTTCCTCTACCCGTGGCGCCGCTCGAGGCCGCCACCGCCTTCTTCCGTCCACCGCCACATGCAGCGCCGCCCGTGCACCTCGGCACATGCGGCGCGCCGCCGCCTTCGCCGTCCCTTTGCCTCGGCGCGACCGCGCCGGCCGCCTTTCCCGTTCAAAAGCGTCGGGCTCGGCACCGCCGAGGAGGAGGCCAAGTACACGTCCCTCTTCGTCGTCCGGGAGCACCCCGACGCCCTCATCTCCGGCGCGACCGCTGCTTTGCTTTCGGCCTCGCCGCGGCCCGAGGGCTTCGTCGCCCGTCAAGACAGCTAGGCCTGCTGGCCGGGCGTCGGCAGTGGGCCTGAGCGCCACGGTGGCAGCGGCAAGCCACGCGGGCAGCCACGTAGGCCAAAACCGCCACCCAAAACCGCCCAGGGGGTGTTTTAGACGGTTTACCATAATTTAATGTGCTATATACATGGTTTTATATGTCAGGGGTGAAAGTATTCCAGGGCTAATACTTCAGGGGGTTATTTAGACTTTTTCCGGTGATTTGAGTTAGGTCTTCACCTACAAATGTACAGTCGATGTTGTGTATAAAGCTTGACAGTGACTCACTCTACAGATGATTTGCACCATGCATATCAGCATATGCATATGCCACTTGAAAGAATCCATTATTGTAGCAAGCATTTTTAGTTGTACAGAATGTATTGGTGGCGAACCTTTTTTTTTTTTTGAAAGAATGTATTGGTGGAGAACTTCTTAAAAGCAGCTGCCATGATGAGTCGGACGCCATCTCAAATTCTCAATGCATCATTTCGCTGAACACAGGCAGGGGATCGGAGGAGGCGACCCGGCCAAACTTCTGAAGAAAGTCCACATTTCTCTGAAAAAACTGGTGTGTGATATGAAATGCATTCGTACGTTTGCATCCAAAAATCGCGCATCTGCACATGCGATTCAGCTACTTTTCCTGCCAAATAATGCACAGTTTTGCAGTACGATCATCGTTCATTCATCCTTCTGGGTATCGAAATTCAAGCATGGGCGTATTGGTACTGAAAGAGAGTTTTTTTTCCCGCGCGTTTGACTTGGCGTCGCCACGTATAAGAAGACCTCGGGTAGCCGAGCCGACTAGCTAGCGCAGCAGAGTTTCCTTTCGCTCCTCTCATTCTCCTGCCAGCTGCTTCTGTTCATGTTCGTACCGTGCAGCTTGTGTTTGGCCATGCCCATGAGGAGCATCGACTTCCCGGCGACGGAGAAGGAGATCACCGAGGAGGATGGGGCGCCGCCGTCGTGCAAGGACGGCGCCGCCCCGGCGGAGGCGCTGACCGGGTGGTGGCGGCGGTCATCGTCTGTGGGGACGGCGTTGCGGACGAGGGGCGTGGGGTGCGTCATGGTCGGCTTCGTCCTTCTTGCCTTGCTGCTTGGCGCGCGTAGATGGATCGGCCTCGACGCTGTAAGCAGAAGCATGAACCTCTGTGTGTGCTGTTTTTCTTCGTGTTGCATTTTGTGAGACTGCTAGTGTGTTGCTCACCGTTGCAACTTCAAGTCAACTACTACGTGTTCATTCGCAAAAATAAAAAAGGTCAATTACGTGCTAATCTAGCCTAAATGTTACTACTAGACTACTAGTTTGGTACACGTAGTAATCGATTGCATATGTTTCAAAGGAAAAGGCTAGTTCTCCGAGAAGCTGGCGATGTTCTAGACGGGTCCGTAGGACTTGGATGGGCACGTCTGTATTTTTCATGAAACAAGGAGGGAGCCAGATGGGCACATTCATGACTAAGAAAGCAACAAAATTTAAATGAAACTGATTATTTTAAAAATAAGCGAGCAATGCAGCACACGAGTATTTTTACTGTCATGATCACAAGTAAGCGAACTCTGAATTCCCCTGCACGAATGGCCCCACCACAGCCGTCTCTACTAGGGAAGGTCAGCACCAGCGCCGGGCAACGGCGTCGCCACCACAGCGGCTCTACGGCTCCGCTCGTGCTGATACCATTCACCTGCGGCAACGAGACGGCACCGAAATGCCCTGGGACACCAGCACTGCCACCACCGTCGACGCCGCAGCCGCTACCACTGCTCAGCAACGGCCCAGCGCCGTCGTGCCCGGACTACTTCCGGTACATCCACGACGACCTGCGGCCGTGGCGCGGCGCCGGGATCACGCGGGAGGCGGTGGAGCGCGCGCGGCCGCACGCCTACTTCCGTCTGGTGGTCGTGGGCGGGCGCGCGTACGTGGAGACGTACCAGCGCGCGTACCAGACCCGGGACGTGTTCACGCAGTGGGGCATCCTGCAGCTGATCCGCCGCTACCCCGGCCGCGTCCCGGACCTGGACATCATGTTCGCCTGCGACGACCCGGGCCAGGTGCGCGCCGCCGACTTCCCGACGCCGTCCGACGCGCCGCCCGTGTTCCGGTACTGCAAGGACGCCCAGACGCTCGACATCGTGTTCCCGGACTGGTCCTTCTGGGGATGGCCGGAGGTAGGCATCCGGCCCTGGACGCAGCTGCTGGAGGAGGTCAGGCAGGAGAACGAGCGCCTGCGGTGGCCGGAGAGGCAGCCCTACGCGTTCTGGAAGGGCAACCCCGAGGGCTACCGCATACGCCACGAGCTCCTGAGGTGCAACGCCTCCAACGACCAAGAATGGAATGCCCGCCTCTTCATCCAGGTGCTTCATTGCTTCTTCTTCCTCTTTTTTGACGCCTACTAGTTAGATGGTGATCTCAATTTACCTTATGTTACTGTCCTGTAGAACTGGCATTATGCAAATCAAAATGGGTTCAAAGATTCCAGAATACCTAAGCAATGCATTTACAGGTAAGCGCACACGTTCAAATTTTCAGACCGGTAGGACTTCCTGCAAAATTCTAGTGAAATTCACAGGTCCAAATCCATGGTGTCGCTCAGATCATCTGTCAACGGATGCAGGTACAAGGTGTACGTGGAGGGGAACGCGTGGTCGGTGAGCGAGAAGTACATCCTGGCGTGTGACTCGCCGGTGCTGTTCGTCACCACGCTCTTCCAGGACATCCTCTCCAGGGGGCTCGTCGCCGGCAAGCACTACTGGCCCATCAACCGGGAGCACATCTGCAAATCCATCAAGTTCGCCGTCGACTGGGGCAACGAGCACCCAGCACAGGCGCAGCTCATTGGCGAGCAGGGCAGCCAGTTTGTGAGGGAGGAGATGAGCATGGACGACATCTACGACTACATGCTGCACCTGCTCACCGAGTACGCCAAGCTGCTCCGGTACAAGCCCACTGTGCCGGAGAATGCTGTGGAGATTTGCACAGAATCCATGGCATGCCCTGCCCAGGGCATGCACCGGGACTGCATGATGGACTCCATGGAGAGGCATGTCGCAGGCTTCGACCCATGCACACTGCCACCGCCATTCACCGCTGAGGAGGCCAAGGAAATAGCCGACAGGGAGGCGGAGGTGTTGAGGAAGGTAGAAAAGATGGAGGGCTAGGTGGTTAGCTAGCTGAAACCTGACAACATACAATTTGATGCAAAAACAAGAAAAATGAGAAGAGTTTAGCTGGAGCCAAATGTTTCTGGTATCTGAATATATATGTAAGAAAAGAGCTAACAGTACTTAATTTGCTTCAGGTAAACAGAAAGAATAGTTGATGTTAAGTTCAAGATGAACCTTGAAAACATTGTCAAATAAGTTACCCATGACTAGTGAGTTAGATATTTTTACCTGTACGTGCAAACCACCTATATACATCCATTGTCATTGATGTTCCACTTTATTCAAGCTCGTCATTTTCTATGAATTTCTCGCTTCCATTTTCATTTACCTTCTTCAAGTGCGAAGCAAGAAGCAAATATAATATCGAGTTTCATGGTATATTGGCTTTTCACTCCCAATGGTAGATAAATCCACTATGATCTGCTGTTGATTCCTTTTCTCAAAGTTGCATCATCAGGGATACAGGTAGGTACCATATGCATTGGTTTTTCATGCACTGAACTACTTTTTGTCCTTTGATACATGCAATTCTTTGTCCTGCAGAAGAGCAAACACCTGGATTTTCTTGTATCAAAACAAGGTGATTTACCTAAAAATGGGAAACACAAAATTAGAATAGTCTATTGCCAGAAATTCATTTTTTTTTTTTTGTGTTGCCAACTTTAGCAAGACAAATCTATGATACAAACAGAATGATGTCAGAATAACAATAAAATGTGCTATTTTGTTTTAGCCTCTAAGATAAAAAAAAAAAAAGATAGTGGAAGCACAACATTAAACAGTAGACTGCCGCAATAGAAAACAAAATGGATTAGATTTAAGGTGTTTATATAATATATAAAATTAGTTAGAAGGCATGTAGTGCTTTGTGCCCTATCATGAAATCAACTATTGCTGTGAAGTAAGATGAACCTGTTAATATAACAACCTTAATCAACTGGTACTCCACAGGAATGTCACTTGTTGTCAACCCAAAAGGCATAAAAAGGACATCAGCATCTGGTCATGAAATTATTAGTTACTTACACCATTTCCTTTGACAACGCTTGATCAGCCTTTACTTTCCAAATATATTATATTTATGTGAAATTTTATGGTGCTTGGGAGGAAGGAGGAACTGGTTGTTCCTCCCGTTAAAATTATTTGTAAGATAATAAGTAGTACATCATAAAAGACCAGCACCACCTTCTCTATCCTAATAATTGTTATAAACAACAGTACAAGAAGCTGCTAGTACAAAATAAAGTATTTATCGAGAACCAAAATCCAATTCACTTGTTAAGACTTAAGAGCAGAGAAGTTAATGAGATAGAAATGGTTGCTCACTTCACACTATCATGCAGGTGAGGCAATAACTTCTTTGAGCCCTTCCATATGGATCACATCATGATTTAGGGCAGATCGTATCCTACCGCATAACACTGATTCCGATGCTCGTGCTATGACTCATGAGACAATAGTGTTCCAAACATGAACTAAGGTCTCCAATATTCCACAGAGAGGGTGGTTCCTGAATGTCACAAATCACCCTCATCTTGGACTTGGAAGCAGTCCATCCCTTGCCATGCCATGCAGAACATCTAAGACTGCATCCACATTACGTTCCTTTAAGTTGAGATCAATAAGAGCCTTTGATGCTTCTGCATCAGCAAGGGAACAACAGTTCAACAACTGCTGAATCAGCTGATCTGCTTCCACAATCATCCCCTTTTCAAATAGACCCCTAATCAATGAAATCGTGCTTGTTGAATTTGGAGCAAAACCACACTGCAGCATTTGTTTATGGAAGCCGAGAGCCTTCATAACATTTCCTCCCCTACAATGCCCATGAATAAGTACACCATAGACAGACCCATCAAGGTTCCAGTTTCTGTCTAACATTGATTGATAAACCTTATCAGCTTCATTCATTAAACCTTTCATGCAAAATCCCTTCAAGAGAGCTAACACACTCTTGAGCTCAGCTTTTCTACAACAACGCATCAGGGCATCGTATTTAATATTTGCTGGAACTGGCTCTTCATGGTACAATTTGAAAAGCAACCGTTGTGCTTCCTTAGTGCGTGCTGATTTACTAAGCCCATTAATAAGCACACTGTAAGTCACAGCATCAGGGAGAATTCCTGCCTTTACCATTTTATCGTGCAGAGAAAGTGCATGCCTTCTCCATATTGCCCTCCTTGCAGTGTCCATCAATAAGTGATGTGTATGTAAATTCATCAGGTTGTAGGCCAAGCTTGATCATATTTTTGAAGAGCACATGTGCGTCATCAAGTCTTTTCTCCTCACAAAGAGCCCTTATGAGTGATGAGTAGGTGATTGCATCCGAAGAACACTCTTCTGAAGCATTTCTTGATTCAATTGGAATGCAGAATCTGTATCACCATTCTTACAGTATGCACTGAGAATTGTACTGTATGTCACAACGTCAGGCTTCACTCGTTTAGCTTCCATTTCATGGACTAACTCTCTTGCTTCATTCATTCTTCCTAGCATACAATAACCATTAATAAGTACATTATAACACACCACTGAAGGCTGTATTCTGCATTGCCTCATCTCCCTTACTGCAAGCAATGCATCATCCAAGAATCCCTTCTTGCAGAACCCATCTATCAAGGCTGTAAAAGTGACCTCATTCATCTGGAGGCCCCTCTCCCTCATCTGCCTCACCAACGCCACTGCCCGCTCCAAGTTTCCAGCCTTGCACATTACATGGATCAATGATGTAAATGTCACGACGTCTGGCATGATCCCTTTCTGCATCATCTCTGCAAACACAGACAGTGCCTCGTGCGAGCACCCTGCCTTGCAATACCCACCCACCAAGGTGTTGTAACTGACTCCATCTGGCGCCAAACCCTCCCTCACCATTTCATCAAACACCTTGCGTGCATCCTCCATTCTCCCAGCCTTGCAGATCCCATTCACCACCGAGTTGAAGGTCACCAGGTTGGGCTTCAAGCCTTCCTCCCGCATCATGCTGACCAGCCTCTCCGCGCCATCCACCTCCCCGGCTCTGCAGAACGCCGCGACGAGCGTGTTATAAGTCACGGCATTGGGTTCGCAGCCAGCCCCGCGCATCTCGCTCAAGATGCCGAGCGCCTCCTTCCGGTGTCCGCTGCCGCACAGCGCGCGGACGAGGATGTTGTAGGTGTACACGTTGGGCGCCACGCCGTCGCTAAGCATGGAGTCGAAGAAGCGCCTAGCGGAGGTGAGCGACTCGTCGGACAGCGCGAGGAGGACGGCGTTGTAGGCGAGCACAGAGGGGGCGTACCCGGCCGACCTGGCGAACGCGAGCGCCGCGGCGGAGAGGGAGGCGCGGGAGGGGAGCGAGGCATAGGACTTGATGAGCGAGTCGAAGGGGCGCGGCGGCGGGGAGGGGAGGAGGCGGAGCGCGCGGAGGAAGCAGACGAGGAGCGGGAGCGGAGGGAAGGACGCGACGAGGCGGGAGGCCGCGGGGAGCGAGAGCGGGAGGTGGCGGCGGCGGAGGGGGAGCGGAAGCGGAGGCAAGCGCGCGGAAGGGTTGAGGAGAGCCGCGAGGTGCGCGTGATGGACCGCGTGTTGGCTACTATACGCCTCCGCCGCCGCATGCCGCGCGGCGGCGGCGGCTTGGGCAGCTGCCATACTCTTCAGGCCGCCGCCGGCAGGCGTAGCGGCGGCGGCGGCGCGAGTGGCACCCGGACGCGGCTCGGCATGGGCCTCGGAGCCCGACGGGCGACGGGTGTATCCGTTATGTGGACCGGTGGGACCCAGCCGTCAGTGAGATGTCATCCCAAACCCCCGCGTTCCCCGAAACTTTTCCTCTCCTTCCGTTATAAGGAGTCGTCTCGAAACGCTGTCCCTCCCCGTTCCCGACCATTCCATTCCGGCGTTCCCCAACCCCAACCCTTCGAGCACCCAAGGTGAGATTCGATCCCCAAAAATTCCTTTAACATGTCTCTTGTTTTTTATTTCCTTCATGTTCTTCTTGCGATTTCCTGTGGTTTGTGCTTTGTCTCCATTTGTTTCGAGCGTGTATTTTGCGTCGATTGTGCGCGCTTATTGTCGAAGCTGATCCGCCCGATCTGTGGTTGTTGGGGTCCTGAGTGGGATTTCCGTTGAATCAGATGATGATACAGCTAAGAATTGTTGTTTGGTCGGCCCGTTCGTGGTTGAAGGCGCCAGGAATTGGTTATCTAGGGACTAGGGTTACTCATCCCAAATTTCTTCGGTTCATTATAAATCGTCTTTCCCCATTTTTCCCATAGGATGTACAGGTCAGGAATGAGAAGCTATAGTTTTCCTAATCCTATGTTTCTGGTTCAGATAAATAAACCTAGCAACCAAGAAAGATTTTCCTAATTTATTGATTCCATATTGAATTCCTGTGTCCAAACTGCTTGTAGGTGGATTATTAAACCTTTGCATTTTGCAATTGAAAAGAAGCAGATTGGATTGAGAGGTGTGCCAAATATGAGTTCTTATTTTTAGGTTTTGTCCCAAAGAATCTGTGTTACAATTTCATGATAAGTTGTTGTTAGTTAGGTATTGTATTATTATTTGTTAGTTTGATAACTTCTATGCATGTTTTGTATTGCATAGCTTTTTATGTTGCCAAAGATTCCTTGAAATTTATTAGGGTAATGTGCAATATGTATTACACACTGCACATATTGCAGTGGATTTCTTTGTAGGCATCTCTTGTGAGTATTGTTGCCTTGTGGCTTGTTAGTTACAACTACAAGCTACAACTGCATAGAAGTTGGACCATGGGGACGATTAGGATGCTTAATCACTGTGGTTTGGGTTGATTTGTAGGAAGAAAAGAAATTGAACTATGGGAAAGAGGAAGTCAGCTGCTAAGCCACCTCCTAAGAAGCGGATGGACAAGCTTGACACAGTCTTTTCCTGCCCATTCTGCAATCATGGGAGCAGTGTTGAGTGCCGAATGTGAGTATCATCTTCCCAGCTTTCCTGTTTAGCCTTCGATGCTGGATTTGGTATTGCATTCAGAATTCTTGACTTGATTTCTTTCTTTTTATCCAGTGACATGAAGAATCTGATTGGTGAAGCTTCTTGTAGAATCTGTCAGGAAAATTTTAGCACAACTGTTAATGGTACGTCAGAACTATGTATAAAACTATACTAGTTGCTCTTAATTTAGCTTCTATGAATGAACTGTACTAATTTGCTCCTAGAAAGTTTGGCTTCAAGCAAGTCATGAATTCGTTTTCTTATTATTGGGCTGATGGGCAAGGCAATGTGTTGGCACCTGGGAACAGAACATAACTTACAAACTGCAGAGCCATTCCCATTTCATCTTCTGATCTTGTCTTAGTAATAATGGTAGACTTTGTGGGTTGGCTGTTCCTATGTACTCACTTGTCCATGATAATTCCTGAGTATTTGATTCATAGAATGTCCAAACTGCATCCATCAAAAGTAAAACTGGATGGAATACCATACATAGATATAGGGGGATCAGAAGAAGTTAATTGTTAAGCAGTTTTTCTTTATGTTTATATTTATACTAAGTTACTAATTGTCTGATCTGATTTCTTTCTTGCAGCACTCACTGAGCCTATTGATATGTAAGTCAATCCTGTCAATCTTTGCAAATTAGTAATAAATATGTTATTGTTTATCCTCAACTGAAACATTCTTCCCCCCTCACAGATATAGTGAATGGATTGACGAGTGTGAGCGTGTCAACACTGTTGAAGCTGACGATGATGCGTGAGCTTGCCCTATGTGGGTGAAACGGTTACCTACAACTGTAATGTGCCGGCATTCTCGAATGCCATAGCCCATAGTCAGTCATGGCTTCTAATAACGTAGTGGCTGACTTATACGCCAGTAGGCGGTTTATCTAGTGCTTATAGAACTCCAAAATGTTTGTAGTGTACATGTATGGATATTATAACCTTAAAAGTGGTTATGTGTGTCAGTGTGTGCCTATGGAATTAACGCTTATCTCAGGTGATGTGACAGCGTTTTCTGAGTTCGTTTTCCAGCGAAGGTTGTGCAACTCAATTCTGGAATAAAAGCCAAAACGGCTTACAATTTTGGAATGGAGAGAATAACAAGTAGTGCAGTCTTCAAAATGACCCCCGATGCAAATCTGGGAGCTTGCAGACATACCTCAGCTTCATTCTTTGCACCTAATCACGGAGTATATCACAAAACCCCAACTACCCGTTCTTTGCACCATAGACAGACTGGTTTTTGTGGGAAAAATGACACAAGTTTCATATATTTTTTAGCTAGAGTAGTGAACATGCATGTGCGGCACGCACGTATTTTAAAAAACATATATCGAGGTGGATTGGTATAAAAGTCAAATGTTTAACAAATAAATTACTATATAAAAAAAAAATATTTCTACTCCGTTGACCACATATACAAGATGTATGATAATAATATTTATAGCACATGTTTGTTAAAAAAATCTTCATAGATGTATAATAATTTTTGAGAACACAATTCATATGCTCGAGGCTCCGTTCCCCACATTGCCCTTGGTCTTGGTTAGGTCCACGTTCACATCAACAATCTGCCATCCAATATATATATTTGCCAAGGAATATACATATTGGAATAACCTGAAATTGATTAGATTCTTCGGTGTAATGCTTTGTCCGAAACAAAGGTATTAAGACTTAACGTTTTGTCTTGGAACCGGAAGAAGTCTCTTAAGTTTTGTAATGCTTTGTCCGAAACAAAGGTATTAAGACTTAACGTTTTGTCTTGGAACCGGAAGAAGTCTCTTAAGTTTGTTAGACACTGCACACGCAAAGGAAAGGTGGTAAATATTTTTCATTCTAATCATTTCCTTTTTATCATGTTACAAGGTCAACAAAATTCCTTTGCAAAAGCATCACCATAAACTTTTTGTTTTTGTTCTAATCTGTCTGCCCATTCGGTTTTTTTTTTTGGCCGTCAGCTTACATCACTTATCCCAAACTCCACATCTTCTTCATCCTGGAAACTGATGCGTCAGCATTGTCCATCACTGCTGTGAGTGATAGGGTCTCACCGGAGCTTTGGGACCGCTTTCTAATATATATCTGGAAACGTGGCACATCACAAGAACTGTCCATTTTCTATAAATTTTGTAAGATTAAACCTGATTTTAGGATTTTTAATTACTTACTATATTTTAAAAAATGGATAACTTTTTGGAAAAATAGTATCTTAAACTATCCAATGTACTATTTCTCTTGGTTGACCCGTCAGCGAAAACTAGAAAACACAAAAAATGATTTTAAAAGTTGAAAGAAATTTCGTTTATTTATGAGAGAATTGATCAAAAGCACCTTTTCCAATGTACCTCGCAAATTGCCAAGCACAGCCTGAAAAGGAAAAAGTCTATATTTGGTCCCTCAACTATTGTAGAAGTCTGCATGTCGTCCCTTAACTAAAAACCGGATATCCATTATCCCTCAACTATGTAAACCGTTTGGCTTACCTCCCTAGACTGTTTTTGCAAGTGGTTTGAGTGACGTGGCAACGTGGGCCCCACAGAGGAGCAAAGGAAGAGAGACAAGAGAGCACCGCCGGGCGTGGAAGCTCACTGTCGCTGCCGCTACAATTGCGAAGCTGGGCTACGGGCACGACCGAAGTCGCCACGACGAGCTAGAGTGCGCTACCCGCGAAGTTAGGCGCAGGAGGCTTCGCCATGGCCGGCCACGCAGCCGAGCAGCAGCATGTCGGTCAGGGGCGCGACCGCGAGCCGCCCGGCCATGTATCACGAGCTCCGCGGCGCATCCGCATGCTCTGCCAGATGCTCGCCAGCGTGCTGTTGCTTTGCTGCTCGGCCACGACCTCCGCGTGCCGCCTGGGGTGTGAGCTCCGCGTGCTGTTGCTTAGCCGCGAGCCGCCTGGGGCGCAAGCTCAGAGACGACCGCGTGCTCCACCAGCCACTCGCATACGTGTTGTTGGTGCTGCTCGGCCACGAGCTCCACTGACGCTTGCCCGCGTGCTTGCTGCTACTTAGCCACATGCTGTTGCTGCACGCCATGGACGGCCATGGTCAATGGATGGTGCTTAGCAAGAGACGATGAGAAGAGGAGGAAGAAGAAAGCAGCGCTAGGCCCCACCGCCGACTGGGCGAGGTGGCTTACAGCCGCCGCCCCGAGCTGGACCGCGCCCGTCGTGGGCGTGCCAAAGCGTCGCCGCGAGCTAGGCGCGGGAGCTCGTCCTCCCGCCGCCGCCGCGAAGCCGGGCCAAGCCACCGCCGTGAGCTAGGTATGCCGCCGCACGCAGGGTCGGACCAAGAGCAATAAATACTTTACTCCATCGAAGGTGGAAGATAGCAATTTCTTCCTGATACGCCTCTGCTAATAACCAATTAAATGAGAGATGAGCAGTACACACTCGCATGCAGGGGGATTTGATGGTGTCGTGGTTTCTGATTTGCTTGTGGCATCCAGGGGGATTTGGGGCTGGACGCCGGATGCGCTTGAAGTTTTCTCTGACGGCCGGCGACGAGAGCTATCGGCATCCGGAGTCGGCGGTGTACGGATGTGGGGACGACGACATGGTCGGGGAGGAGTCCGATTCGACGGCAAGGAAGGGCAAATCGGCGGCAAGGGTGGCGATTCGGCCGACGGGGAAGGCCGATTCGACAAATGGAGAGGACGATTCAACAGGGCGGAGGTCTGATTTGGCAACGACCGCTTTGCCATTGCTCGCGTACTTGTGGGACGGCGAACCTTGACACCGGGGGGCCCACATTGCCACGTCACTCAAACCACTCGCAAAAAATGTAGGGAGGTAAACTAAACGGTTTACATAGTTGGAGGATGATGGATATCCGGTTTTTGCGGTTTAGGGACGATATGTAGACTTCTGCTATAGTTGAGGGACCAAATATAGACTTTTTCCGCCTGAAAATGGTCAAAAGGCCCAACAACAGCCCTTAAACGCTAGACGGTCCATTTGTTCCCAAGACCCAAAACGCGAGACGGTCCATGGTCAAAGTTGATGAATGAGCATCGTCAAAAATCGAAGAAAATCGCAATAAAAAAAACAGAAAATCACTGCATCGTCTCCGTCGCCCTCATTCCGCATTTGCCATGCCCTCGCCGGGACCACCAACCCGTCGCCGCCGCCGCCGCTGGCGGCGGCGGCAGCCATCGGCGACAGCGAAACTGCCGGCGCCCACCGTCACTACCATCCACGTCCTCGGTGAGGACCTCCTGTGCGAGATCTTCCTCCGCCTCCCCTCACTCCCGAGCCTCGTCCGCGCCGCCCTCACCTGCCGCGGCTTTCTCGCCGCAGTCCGCTCCTCCACTTTCCGCCACCGCTTCCGCGCGCTCCACCCGCCCCCTCTCCTCGGCTTCTTCTTCCAATCCATCGGCAAAGACATCCCTACCTTCTCGCCCATCCGCCGCCGCCGCTCCGACCCAGACATCGCTGCCGCTGTCCGCGGCGCGGATGTCTTCCTCACCCGGGTACCCTATGACGAAGATGCTTCCCCCGGGTGGAGTATCGAAGGGTGCCGTGGCGGCTGCCTCCTCCTCATCAACTGGTGCACCAAGCAGATCGCCGTCTACAACCCCCTCACGCGGGCCCTTGATTTCTTACCCGCGCCACCCGATGAAATCTGCCATGGCTCTCAGGGCGAGTCCAACCTCCTGGGGTTCTTCTTGCTCTACTCCGACCAGAGCCCGAACTCGTTCAGCGTGGTCGTCCCCAGCTACGACAACTCGAGGATGCGCGTTTCTGTCTTCTCATCAGACACTAGGGAGTGGCAAATTCATCTCTGGTCGGAGACCGCCCCAGCACAGCCGTCAGGCAAGGAGCACTGGCTTCTCAGTGGCACGCAGGTGAACGGGAAGCTGTACTGGGCACACGCCGAACAGGCATACATGGTGGTCCTGGACACTGCAACGCTGCAGTTCTCCTTTATGGATCTGCTGGAGCACTTGAAGGGGCCGTGCTATCAGTACAAGGTCGGGGGAACCAAGGATGGGAAGCTCTGCATGGTGTCCGTAGCTGGATTTACACTACACACTTGGTTCCGGAGAGCAAATGCTAGTGGTGCTGAGGAGTGGATGCTCCACAATGTGATACAGTTGGAGGGAGAGATTCTTCAGGCTACCGAGATCCCAGAAGATGAACTTTGGGAGCACAGGCTCAAAGTGTTGGCAGTTCTTGATGGCATTGTGTATATGTCGATAAATGAAAAGCCTTTTTTGCCTTCTTGGTTCCTTTCCTTCTGCCTGGAAACAAGGAAACTGGAGAAGCTCTTTCAAAGGACATCTGACAACTATGTGTATCCATATATGATGGGGTGGCCTTCCTTTTTGATTAGCAATGATATTGATATGGCACTTGACTCAGGTGTTTAGTCCAGTGTGAAATTGCTTGTGGTAACTTAAGAGGAAGATGGAAACTCGGTTTGGTAAAGTATTTTTTTACTGTCCCTTATCATATTGGTTGCTCATTTGCTTTATCTATATCGATGTAGTTTGTTCTAGAATTCTAATATGTATCCTATTGAACTAGTTCTTCCTCCATAACTTTTAGCATTGGCAGTACAATTTTCTCTTCATATTGGAACTGTTATTACGATGCCTCCATTTAAGTCTCTGTGTAGTACTAGGTTACAGGGTTTCTTTTGTCTGTGTCAAAGCAAATGAGGGTTCGAATTTTGAGAAGATTTAAGTCCTGTACAGGGAACATTGATATTGAACAATGCAGTGTCAGCTGCCCACTTGGCCAATTTTTTGTTTCCAAATCAACCCAAACCCTAGCATGTTCAAGGAACACAAGAAAAAAAAATAATCCGTAATCCTGCAAGGTAGCTGTACTTACAAATGCGCTGCATCTGTGGAGCTAATTAATCCCCAGAACAACAGCTTGTCTATTACATTTGCAGTGCTATGTTTCCTAGGCAACTGTCATAGTGTTATGCTACTGCTAAGAATAAGGTGAGTCGCTTTATCTTGCAGCTAGTACTTTGCATATAGATCAGTGAGATCCTCTGCTAAACTCAAATGTAGCTGGTCCTGCAGAATTATTCTTTTTTTCTCTGCAATAAAACTGTGTAACCATCTTATATGTTATGAAAACATGCAAATGGATCCTAGAAAAAATATTGTGAATTGAACTTCTATGCTCCAAAGAAAAAAAAAAAAAAAAAAAAAACTTAGATTCAGGTACCAGCACAATTTCAAATTTTCACATGGGCAGCTGTCCAAAATGGTGTATTGCATGAGTTATGTTGATCATAGTTGAATTGGTAACCTCCAAGATTTTTGTGAAGCGGTTTCATATCTATCTGCAGTAGTTAATTAGCCTTTACCACATTCTTGATATAGTAATTCCTAAGGTCAACCTCACATACTCCCTCCGTCCCTAAAAAGAGTGTCACCGTGCTTCCTGAGAAACAACTGCCGGCAATTTTATAAAATTATTTGGAGATATAAATATTGCATGCATTTTCTACAAATCAAGTCAAACTTGTGACACGCACCCACGATGACACTCTTTTAGGGACGGAGAGAGTATTCAATAAGATCCCTTTATTGCCATCAACTGTGGTTTCCTGACTGGCAGTCCATGGTAGATTCTACAGTGTAATGCTTTGTAAGACTTAATATTTTTCTCTTGGAATCAGAAGTCTCTTGAGTTTCTTAGCCACTGGCCACTGCACACCAAAAGGAAAGGTGTTAAACATTTTTCATTCTAATGTTAAGTCACATCTGTATGCCATTTCCTTTTTATTATGTTACCAGGTGGACAAAATTCCTTTGTCAAAGAATCACCGAAAGCTTTTTATCTTACTGTTTTTTCAGCTTTACGGATGTGAGCAAAAGATATATTAGCACTGTCTCAGGCCATTTATGCACTGTTTACAGGGATGATTCATATTTCCCCCATTTCCATTGAACCATATATCTCATCTTTGTTATTACTACTGGTAAAGTGCAAATATCATCGCATTGATGCTGCAAGATGTTCACTCCATTTGTTGAATACCGTCCCATGCTGCAAGATGTCATATAACCTCTTTAGGTAGCGTTTGGTTGGGGGCGAAACAGAGACAAGGTTAAATATCTCAGACATCTTTGAATTGCTGCAAGATGTCATATAACCTCTTTAGGTAGCGTTTGGTTGGGGGCGAAACAGAGACAAGGTTAAATATCTCAGACATCTTTGAATAATTATATCCAGAACATGGCACGTTACACAAAGCGGTCCATTCTGCAATTTGAATTGCTCCATCCCTTGTGTATTTTTTTACATTTCAAGGGAACTCTCCGATCAATTTATTTTGTGTCTGATTTGTTTCGTTTAGATGGCACTAGAAAAACTAGTGCTGCGTTTACCCCACTGCGGCCTGTGTGTAGGCCTGCATATTAAGCCTTATTTTCTCCTTTTATTTTCTTGTATGGTTGGTGTGTATGTTATCGTAATAGTACTCCCTCCATTGAAATTATAAAATATTTTGTCTTTTCTAGATACATAGCTTTTCTTAAAAAAAAACCTATATATCTAGAAAGACAAAGTTATATATCTAGAAAAGTCAAAATATCTTATAGTTTGAAATGGAGGGAGTACCTATTATGTTAAAGGTATTGAGCTATATATCTTGAAAATTACATATATTAAAGTATTACTGTCATGCAGTTAGGCATTGAACTATATATAAGATACTAACATAGAAACTTGTACATATTGGAAGCATTACTCTCATCACGAGACATGGGCACCCGCTGTGGTTTTTGGGAAGATGCGCTCGGTCTGACGGTTTGGTTTGGGCAATCGAAGATGTGCCGGTGGCTCAAGCCGACGGTTTGGGCAATGGGAGGTTCACAGGTGGACCTGTGTCGATATAAGTGGAGGGAGTTTGAAAAGATATCTAGGCATCCTAGAAATGTACCCCATCCATCTTATAAGTGGTTCCAACTTTATTGAAGATCAAAGCATCTTAAATTTGATCAAAATTAAAAATCAATTATAAATATTCATGACATGTGAAAAACAAAGAATCTAATCATACTTATTTGATATCATGGATGTTATTATTTTATTATATAAAGTTGATCAAAATTAAGATGTTTTTGACTCTAATAAATTTAGAATGACTAATAATTTGTGATGAAGGAAGTAGTACACTAGTACTCGCAGGGCACTACTCCACTGAAAGAAAAAAAAAACATTACTCTTTCTATAAATTCTGAGCTAAATCAATTTTATAAATTTTGTAATATTAAATCAAATTTTAGGATTTTTTAATTACATATATTTTCAAATATTTGGGTATTTTTTGGTCTCTTGGTTGTCCCGTTAGCAAACACAAATATCAGAACCACACAAAATAAACAAAGTTAAAAGATTTTTTTAATTTATGAAGAGAGAAATCGGATGATCGTCAAAGTTGATCAAAAGCACCTTTTCCCATGAAGTGCCTCGCAAATTGCCACGGCACAGTTTGAAATCGTCAAAAGACCCAATGACAGCCCACAAACGCGAGGCGGCCCATTTGTTCCCAAGACCGAAATGATCAGCATCGTCAAAAATCACTGCATCCTCCGTTCTGTGCGATGCTGGGCCTCCCGCATTTTGCAATGCCCTCGCCGCAACCACAACCAGCCCGGCGCCGGCGGCGGCGGCGGCAGCGGCAGCCGTCGACAGCGAAACCGCAGGCGCCCACCGTCACTACCATCCACGCCCTCGATGATGACCTCCTCCGCGAGATCTTCCTTCGCCTCCCCTCACTCCCGACCCTCGTCCGCGTCGCCCTCACCTGCCGCGCCTTCCTCGCCGTAATCCGCTCCTCCTCCACTTTCCGCCGCAGCTTCCGCGCGCTCCACCCACCCCCTCTCCTCGGCTTTTTCTTCGAATCCATCGGCGAAGACGTTCCCTCCTTCTCGCCCGTCCGCCGCTCCAACCCAGACATCGCTGCTGCTGTCCGCGGCGCTGATGTCTTCCTCACCCGGGTACCCTACCACGAAGATGCTTCCCCCGGGTGGAAGATCGAAGAGTGCTGTGGCGGCTGCCTCCTCCTCCTCAACTGGAGTACCGAGCAGATCGCTGTCTACAACCCCCTCACACGGGCCCTGGATCTGTTCCCCACGCCACCCGATGATGACATCTCCAATGGCTGTCACGGCGAGTTCAGCGACATGGATTTCTTCTTGCTTTACTCCGACCAGAGCCCCCACTCGTTCCGCGTGGTCTTCTTCTGCCACGACGAGTCAAGGGTGCGCGCTTCCATCTTCTCATCAGACACTAGGGAGTGGCAAATTCTCCCCTGGTCGGAGATCGCCCTACCACCTCCGTCAGGCAAGAATTACTGGCTTCTCACTGGCACGCAGGTGAACGGGAATCTGTACTGGGCACACGCCGATCAGGCCTACGTGGTGGTTCTGGACACTGCAACGCTGCAATTCTCCTGTATCCATCTGCTGGAGCACTTGAAGGGGCAGGGCCACCTATACAGGCTTGGGGGCACCAAGGATGGGAAGCTCTGCATCGTATCCATAATTGGATTTACACTATACATTTGGTTCTGGAGAGCAGATGCCAGCGGTGCTGAGAAGTGGATGCTCCACAATTCGATACCGTTGGAGGGAGAAATTCGTCAGGCTACCGTTTTCCCAGGAGATGAACTTTGTGAGCACAGGCTCCATTTGTGGACGGTTCTTGATGGCATTGTGTATCTGTCAATACTTGGCGCACGCAATCTTTTGGTAGGCGCTAGGCGGTTTCTAGGCGGAGACCCACAGCCTAGAGCCTAGGCGTTTCTAGGCGTTTTTCTAGGCGTTTGCCAAATTAGCAAATAGCATATATATATCTATATAATATAGCTAAAAAGCCAAATAAATTAGCTAAATAGACTAATAGACATATAGTAGCTCAATACAGTATGTAAAAGAGAGGACAGGTAGACATACCTTAGTGGATTAGGCGCAATAGTCAATAGACAGATGCTTTTTAGTAGCTACAGCAAGAATTAATAGCTTGTCAATACTCAAAATCAGTAGACAGCAACCAGTTCATCAAATAAAAATAATAGAAAACAGCAAGTAGACACTTATCTAGATGATTGCAGGCTTGCAGCCACCTCCCATCCATGAGAAGACCATAGCAGCAGGTTGGAATGGCAATTTTTGAAGCACCAACAATTGCACAGGACAGCAATACAAATTTTAAAGCACAGACAAGTCGACAGGACAGCAGTACAATATCATATATTCATATAGTTCTCAGGAAACATACAGTCACATAGCACATCAATGGTTCATAAGTTTAAGACATACATGAATGCATAAAAAGATAAACCATGACATGATAAAGAGATTCAGTAATCAATTAGTCATCCAGATAATCATCCTCATCTTCATCAAACTCTTCTTCTCCGGATTCAAATTCTTCTCCTTCATAGAGCTGTCTCACTCTTGCACTTCTACGCAGCTCAAGTTGATCTTCTGCTCCCATTGCATCTCCAATAACAGACCAAGGTATTCCTGTACCTTCCATCTCATCCTCCTCATCTCTATAGACAACTAGCGCACAATCATCTCCACCCTCATAGAGAAAACCTTGGGCTTCAGTTGTATCATTAGATAAGAGAACATCACTGCTTTTCTTTGACTTGATATTTTCTTTCTTATTAATCAGCTTGTTGTTGAATTGAATGAAGACCAATTTGTTGAGTCTGGTTGTAGTAAGCCTATTTCTCTTCTTAGTGTGGTTCTGCAAAATAAATAAGAGCATAAATATTTCAGCTATAACTATAAGTTCATTGCTGAAATGTGGACATTAGAAAGAGACTAACCATTTCAAATACACTCCAATTTCTTTCACAGCCAGAAGAGCTTGATGTCAGAGATAGGATCCTTGTTGCCATCTTCTGTAAAGCTGGTGTTTTAGTGCCATACAGCCGCCACCAAGATGCTGAAAAGAATGACCAACAGCTATGTAATATTAGTTACAAACTTACAGATAGATGCAACTAGCAAACAGTAGCAGCAGCAGCCTTGTAATATAAGTTACCTCTACCTGGGTTGTAATCAAATTTTTCACAAGTCTTTGCAAGCTTTTTGTTAAATGGTCCTTCTCTATTCTCAAACATCTTCGCCTCGGTGTTAACGGCGATCTTGCTTTTCCTCATCATAGTGATAAAAGGTCTCTACACAACTAATAACTCCTTCATTATTGTGGCATCTTCAAAGATGGATGGGTTATTGTAACTGTAGTATGGATTCAGCAGATAAGCAGTCAAATGCAATAACATCCTTGTAGCAGGTCTCCACATTGCCATAGGCTTCCTTAATTTCTCTCTTTTCCTTCAGCAGCTCTCCATATAGGAAACCCATAGATGGCTTCACATCCCCATCAACCAAACGTAGAACTTTGATCAATGGCTCAAAAACACTCAAACATAGCTTCACATCCTTCCAAAAGGTTGGACTCAGTATTGTTGCTGTTGCATCTTTTCCCTTTTTTGACTTCACATCCTTCAATGTGTCCCACCTACTATGGACCACCATCTTTCTTAGTTGATCCTTCTTCTCTAGTATGCTGTTTAAAGTGAGAAAAGCTGAAGCAAACCTAGTCACTCCTGGTCTTATTATCTCTTTCCCCTCTGTATGGTGAATGCCTTTGCTTGGTCAATCACCTTCTTGAATCGTGTCATGTTGCCAATTCCTTGGAGCATCAAATTGATTGTGTGAGTTGCACAAGAGGTCCAAAAGATGTTTGGCCTCTTCTCAAGCAATAGCTTCTTTGCTCCCATGTTGTTAGAAGCATTATCTGTCACTAGTTGCACCACATGATCTGGAATTGCTTTGTCCACTAGTTCAAAGATGACCTCACTTGTGTGTGACACATCGACATTTCTTTTGAGCTGATGAAACTAGATCCATCGGCACAATTGAATTAGTGCAATTCATTATGCTCCTCCTTTTCCTATCTGACCAAGCATCAGTCATAACAGAGCACCCATTCTTCACCTTCTCGGCTTCACGTTCTTCCAGCAAACTCTTGGTTCTTGCATACTCTTCTTCCAGCAATCTCTCTCGCAGATCATACTGAGATGGAGGTTCAAGTCTAGCTCCAAACTGTCCAATTGCTTCACACATTTGCTTGAACTCATCATTGTCACATGCATTGAATGGTATTGCTGCAAATGTGACAAAAAAGAAGGCCAATTAGTGTTCAGTTCAACCATAATGCATCTAATGAATTCTGAAATGTAATTACAGAATATTAGTTTAGTAGATTACCATGTGTATACACCCATTTTGCAATATATTTATGCACCTCATGTGTTCTTGCTTTCCACGACTCCTTGTTCAAACTTCTTTTGTCAAAGATTCACTTCTTGTTGCTTTAGGATCAATAGCACGCGTCCATTTGTCAATGGGTCCTAATTTGTGAGGCTCTGAACTTCCAACACAGGTCACTTCCTCTGACTCTACACCTCCAACCCGAGAAACATTCACTTCCTCTCTAAGTTCTAACTCACGAAGAGTCTTCTCCTCTCTCTTCCTTTTAGCATCATCTAGTGCTTTCTTGCACTTGACTCTAGCCTCCTTAGCCTGTTCTGTTTCAGCCTTGCATTTTGCAACATTCTTTCCATCATGGGCTAAATGCTGCTTCAACCGATAAATTCCTCCTTGCATCACCTTGCCACAAAGATTGCACTTCACCTTGTCCTTGTTGTTTGGATCAACAAGAACCTCATATTCCCATCCCACATC
The DNA here is from genome assembly GCA_015844335.1 of Chrysopogon serrulatus. Classification (NCBI taxonomy): domain Eukaryota; kingdom Viridiplantae; phylum Streptophyta; class Magnoliopsida; order Poales; family Poaceae; genus Chrysopogon; species Chrysopogon serrulatus. The sequence continues at coordinate 4,445 of JADLZL010004426.1, read as the reverse complement.
ATCTGAATTTCTTTTGAGTAGATTTGCTCCCTCAGTTCCAGATGCAGTTTCAACCTCTGTTGTCGACATCCTAAATTCAGAGTTCAAGCAATCACTCAATCAGTCAAGACTCAACAATTGTTCCAATCAGTTCACATTTCACAACACAATTACACAAATGAGTACATATTTCAGGTTCAAGCAATAAAATTTCTGCTCTTTGCTATACATTCGAGAGTTCAAAGAATAACAAAATATAGGAGAACAGATACATGCATCAATCATTGACATGCATGCATTCAAACATTCACTGCAACTGCTATATATTCAGATTCAGTCTTTTAGGTTCAGATTCAAGCCATTCCAATCAATAGAGGACTAGAGGAGAGAAGCAGGGGAGGAGAAACATTCACCTTGGGCTTGGGGACTAGCTGGCGGGAGAACCAGTGGACAGTGGAGGGGGACGTCCAGCGGGGAGGAGCCAAGGAGGCCGTCCAGCGGCGGCCCGGGTGGAGGCGACCGGCGGGGAGGATGGATCGGCCGGGGGAGAACTTGCTCGGCCGGAGGGGAGCTCCGGCGAGAGGAGCCTGTCCGGGCGAGGGAGCCGAGCGCCCCCGTGGAGGAGGCCGCGGGCAGGAAAGGCGGCGGCCGACGGGGAGGAAATGCGTCGGGCGGGAGCGGATGCCAGGCCCGAAGGCCGTCCTTTCCCTTCTTCTCCCTCTTATCCAGCCAGCGCATCGATTCATTGCCCAGCCGCCGAAATCTGCTTTACAAGGCGCTTCCGCTCCTCGCGGCAATTTTTCGCGCTTCCGCGGCTGCCTTTTCGCTCGTTTGCCGCCTCCGCGCCGCCTCCGTGCCCGCCTAGCGCGCTGGCGCCGCCTTCCCGCCGCCTAGGGCGCCGCCCGCCCTAGGGGTGCGCCTACCCCCATAGGCAAGGCGGAGGCCCTCCGCCCAGCGACTAAGCGCGCCTAGGCGCTGATTAGGCGCCGCCTTTTGGAAGATTGGCGCACGACATACTTTGCCTTCTTGGTTTCTTTCCTTCTGCCTGGAAACAAGGAAACTAGAGAAGCTCTTTCAAAGGACATTTGACAACTGTGTGTATCCATACATCATGGGGTGGCCTCCCTTTTTGATTGGCAATGATATTGATATGGCACTTGACTCAGGTGTTTAGTCCAGTTTGAAACTGGTTATGGTAACTTAAAAGGAAGGTGGAAACTCGGTTTTGGTAAACTTATAGGGTAACCCTTATTTTTACTATCCCTTGGCATATTGGTTGCTGTTTTGCTTTATTTATATCGATGTAATTTGTTCTAGAATTTTAATATCTATCCTATTGAACTGGCTCTTCATATTTTTTAGCATTATTAGTGGTACAATTTTCTCTTCATATTGTAATTGTGATTACAATGCATCCATTTAAGTCTCTGGGTTGCACTAGGTTACGGAGTTTCTTTTGTCTGTGTCAAAACAAATGAGATTTTAAATTTTGAGAAGCTTTAACTCCTGTATAATGTACATCAGTATTGAACAATGCAGCCTCAGCTACCATCCTGGCCAATTTCTTGTTTCTAAATCAACCCAAAACCCCTGGATGCCCAAGGAAAACAAGAAACATATAGTTTGTAATCCTGCGAGGTAGCTGTACTTCCATTCCATATGTGCTGCATCTGTGGAGCTAATTAACCACCATATCAACAACTTGTCAATTACATTTACTGCACCATGTTTCCCAGGAAATACTGTCATAGTGTCATGCCGCTGCTATGAATAAGGTGACTCGCTTTGTCTTGCAGCTAGTACTTTGCATTTAGGTCATTGAGATCCTCTGATAAACCAAATGTAGCTGCTCCAGCAGAAGCAGAAGTATTCTTTCTTTTTTTTTTTCCTGCAATAAAACTTTGTAACCATCTTATATGTTACGAAAAAAACATGCCAATGGATCCTAAAAAAAATATTCTGAATTTGAACTTTTATACTTCAAAGGGCAAACAAAATCTTAATTATGGGTACCAACACAATTTCAAATTTTCACATGGACAGCTGTACAAAATGATGTATTGCATCAGTTTTAAACATTGAAGTTTATGTTGATCATAGTTCAATTGGTAATCTCTAAGATTTTTCTGAAGTGGTTTCATATCATTTTTCTGATATCTGAACCATTGTGCGGTAATTATTTGGCCTTTATCACATTCTTGATCTTCTAGTGATTCCTAAGGCCACCTCATGATATTCAATAAGATCATCTAACCTTTATTGTCGTCAACTGTTCTCTCCTGAATGGCAGTTCATGTTAATAGATTCTTCAGTGTAATGCTTTGTCAGAAACAAAGGTATTAAGACTTACATTCTGTCTTGGAACCGGAAGGAGTCTCTTAAGTTTGTTAGATACTGCACACCCAAAGGATTGGTGTTAAACATTTTTCATTCTAACTAATGTTAACAAGTCACGTATGTGTGGCATTTTCCTTTTACTATGTTACCAGGTCAACAAAATTCTTTTGTCAAAGCATCACCATAAACTTTTTTTTGTTTTAATAATCTGTCTGCCCACTCGATTTTTTTGGTCGTTTATCTGAAGCATTCAACGGCTTACATCACTTATCCCAAACTCCACATTGATGTGCCAGCGTTGTCCACCACCGCTTATCCCAAACTCCACATCTTCTTCCTCCTGGAAACTGATGTGCCAGCATTGTCCACCGCCGCGGTGAGCGGTATGTCTCGCTGGAGCTCCGGGACCGCTTTCTATGGCACATCACAAGAACTGTCCATTTACTATAAATTTTGAAAGATTGAACCTGATTTTATGATTTTTAATTACTGGCTAGTTTTTTAAAAAAGGGATAATTTTTTGGAAAAAAATAGTCTCTTAAACTTTCCAATGTACTGTTTCTCTTGGTTGAACCGTCAGCAAAAACTAGAAAAACAAAAAAAATGATTTTAAAGTTGAAAGATTTTTTATTTATGAGGGAGAAAATGGTTGATCGTCAAAGATGATCAAAAGCACCTTTTCCCAAGCACAGCCTGAAATGGTCAAAAGGCCCAACAACAGCCTGAAATGTGGGGCAGGGAGCAACAGGGGTGGTCATCCGGGACTCTGATGGTCGGTTCAAGGGAGGGCGTGCGATCTGGTACAGGCATGGTCTCAATGCTCTGATGATGGAAGCTTATGCCTGCAGAGATGGTTTGCTCCTGGCTAGGGACTTGCAGTACCGGAAGATACTTTTTGAAACCGACAGCCAGGAACTAGTGCAGCTCTGGGACATGGGAGATAGCCAAAGATCAAGCATTGCTCCAGTCCTGATGGAGATCAGAGAGCTTAGTGTATTTGTGGATGACTTCAAACTCATGTATGCTAGTCGTGATTATAACAATGTAGCACATACACTAGCTTTTTTTTTTTTTTTTGAGAAACCGGGTTGTATATATTAGATATAGGTGTTTAAGTTTACATTCTTACAAAGACACCCTTGGAAAATAGAAAAATTACAACTCAGCCCTTGCAAGAACATCCCGGTCGTTGTCGTCGCCGGCGAACGGAGCATCCAGTAGCTTGAAGCCGCCCCCTTCCGACGATGGAACACGTTTTTTTGATTGCCTCCACCAGGTGGTATGTCGAGCGGATCGGCACACCGTACATACGCCGAACGCCATGGCACGAGATGGCAAGCCGCCAACACCTCGCCGGAAGAGCCGGGCGCCCCCCAAGGACCACCATGAACTCCGAAACTCCGTGAACAAGACAACCCGACCGGGGACAGACACACCTAGACCCGTAAGGGGGAATACAACTACCGAAAAAGGTAGTAGATGACAACCAACCCGGTTGGAGGATGAGCTAGTAGACGGACCTCCCATCATCTCCGCCCGGAGAGAACATGCGCCGTCACCGGGAGAAGACAAGAGAGGGACAAAAAAAGCGAGCTTGCCCGGATCCAAAGAGGGACAGAGCTCCGCATCCACCAAGCTCGAACTTACCATCGACGGAGCCGCCACCAAAGAGACGGGAAGCCGACGTAGATGCTCGGAGAAGAAGTCCGCCCATCCGCCGCCGCGCCCGGAGGCGCCGCCTGTGGGAAACCCTAACCCTACCTTATTTGGCCTAAAAAGACAGGGTATATACACATCCTCCGCCCGATTCATCCAAATTCCCTCCTTCTCCGACGCCGGCGAGGACGCCGGAGGCGAGGGCGACGGCGAATCGGCGGGGGAGCTCGAAATCGCCCGCTGTCGCCTCTCTCACCTGTCGCTCTGGAAAGGTCGCGAGGTATGAAAGTTTTTAGCACATACACTAGCTAAGCAGGTCTCAGATGCCAACTGGGTGGGCGAGTGGCATTCAGCCCCATCCTGTATTGCCAATCTGCTGGCTGAAAGATTATACCCATAATGCTCTCTGATTAATACAAGCACCGAGTCAAAAAAAAAAACCCCACAAACGCGAGACAGCCATTTGTTCCCAA